>JADRCH010000143.1:1372825-1516313 GCA_019843965.1 Rhynchomys soricoides | reverse complement strand
ATAGCCTCATAGAATGAATTGGGTAGTGTTCCTTCTGTTTCTATTTTGTGGAATAGATTGAAGAGTATTGGTATTAGATCTTTGAAGGTCTGATAGAATTCTGAACTGAACCCATCTGCTCATGGGCTTTTTTTTTTGATTGGAAGACTTTTAATGACTGCTTCTATTTCTTTAGGCATTATGGGACTGTTTAGATGGTTTATCTGATCTTGACTTAACTTTGGTATTTGGTATCTGTCTAGAAAATTGTCCATTTCATCCAGATTTTCCAATTTTGTTGAGTATGGGTTTTTGTAGTAGGATCTGATGATTTTTTTCTACTTTATTTACATTTCAAATGTTTCCCCCTTTCCAGATCTCCCCTTTGGAACCTCCACATTCCCTCCCCCTCCCCCTGCCACTATGGGGGTATCCCCCACCCACCCACCAATCCACTCTAGCATTCTCCTATGTTGGGGCATCAAGCCTTCACAGGACCAAGGGCCTCTTCTCCCATCGATGCTAGATAAGGCCATCCTCTGCTACATATGCATCTAGAGCCATGTGTACTCTTTGGTTTAGTCCCTGGGAGCTCTGGGGAGGGGGATTGTCTGGTTGGTTGATATTTTTGTTCTTCCTATGGGGTTGCAAACCCCTTCAGCTCCTTCAGTTCTTCCCCTAACTCCTCCATTGGGGTTCCTGTGCTCTGTCCAATGGTTGGCTGCAAGCATTCTCATCTGTATCTGTAAGTCTCCAGGAGATCCTCTTAGGCAACAGCTATATCAGGCTCCTGTCAGCAAGCACTTTTTGGCATCAGCAATAGTGTCTGGGTTTGGTAGTTTCATATGGGATGGATTCCCAGGTGGGGCAGTCTCTGGATGACCTTTCCTTCAGTCTCTGCTCCACTCTTTGTCCCTGTATTTTCTTAAGACAGGAGTACTTCTGGGTTGAAATTTTGGAGATGGGTGGGTGGCCCCATCACTCAATTAGAGGCCTGGCCTAACCTCTGGATATAGTCTTTACAGGTTCTCTCTCCCCTTTGTTGTGTATTTCAGCTAATGTCCTCCCTTTGAGTCCTGGGAGCCTCTTGCTTTCCTGGCTTTTAGGAGTTTCTGGTGGCTACCCCCAGTACCCATCCCCCATTGTTACACATCTCTGTTCAATTTCCTGACCCTCTGTACTTCTCCCCCTTCTTCTCCCTGATCCTGCCCCTCTTTTATCTCTTCCCCTCCTCTCTCCCAAGTTCCTCTCACCCTTTACCTCCCTTGGGTATTTTGTTCCCCTTTCTAAGAAGGACTGAAGTATCCACACTTTGGTTTCCCTTCTTCTTGAGCTTTGTATGGTCTGGAATTGAATCATGGGTATTCCAAGTGTTTTGCGTATTATCCAGTTATCAGAGAGTACATACCATGTGTGTTCTTTTGTGACTGGGTTACCTCACTCAGGACGATGTTTTCTAAATTCCATCCATAAAGTCATTGTTTTTAATGACTGAGTAGTACCCCATAGTATAAAGGTACATTTTCTATATCAATTTCTCTGTTGAAGGGGATCTGGATTGTTTCCAGGTTCTGGCTATTATAAATAAGTCTGCTATGAACATAGTAGAGCATGTGTCCTTGTTATATGTTGGAACATCTTTTGAGTATATACCAGGAGTGATATAGCATTATATCCAATTTTCTAAGGAACCGCCAGACTGATTTCCAGAATGGTTATATCAGCTTGCAATCCCACCAGCAATTGAGAAATGTTCTTCTTTCTCCACATCCTCTCCAGTACCTGCTGTCACCTGAGTTTTTGATCTTACCCATTCTGAATGGTGTGAGGTTGAATCTCAGGGTTGTTTTGATTTCCATTTCCCTGATGACTAAGTATGTTGAAAATTTCTTTAGGTGTTTCTTGGCTGTTCGACTTTCCTCACTTGTGAATTCTCTGTTTAGCTCTGTTCCCCATTTTTTAATAGGGTTATTTGGTTCTCTGGAGTCTAACTCCTTGAGTTCTTTGTATATATTGGATATTAGCCCTCTATTGGAAGTAGGATTGGTAAAGATCTTTTCCCAGTGTGTTGGTTACGGATTTGTCCTATTGACAGTGTCCTTTGCCTTACAGACGCCTTGCAATTTTATGAGGTCCCATTTGTTGATTTTTTTATCTTAAAGCATAAGTCATTGGTGTTCAGTTTAGGAAAATTTCCCCTGTGCCCATGTGTTCAAGGCTTTTCCCCACTTTCTCTTCTATAAGATTCAGTGTATCTGGTTTTATGTGGAGATCCTTGAGGCACTTGAACTTGAGCTTTATACAAGGAGATAAAAATGGATCAATTAGCATTCTTATACATGTTGACCACCAGTTGAACCAGCACCATTTCTTGAAAATGCTGTCTTTTTTTTCCCCAATGGATGGTTGTAGTCCCTTTGACAAAGATCAAATAACCATAGGTGTGTGGGTTCATTTATGGGTCTTCAATTCTAATCCATTGATCTACCTGCTTGTCTCTGTACCAATACCATGCAGTTTTTATCACTATTGCTCTATAGTACAGGTTGAGGACAGGGATGGTGATTTCCCCAGAAGTTCTTTTATTGTTGAGGATAGTTTTTGCTATCCTGTGTTTTTTGTTATTCCAAATAAATTTGAGAGTTGCTCTTTCTAACTCTATGAAGAATTGAGTTGGAATTTTGATGGGGATTGTATTAAATATGTAGATACTTTTCAGCAAGATAGCCATTTTTACTCTATTAATCCTACCAATCCATGAGCATGGGAGGTCTTTCCATCTTCTGAGGTCTTCTACGATTTCTTTCTTCAGAGACTTGAAGTTCTTGTCATACACTTCTTTCACTTGTTTAGTTAGAGTCACATCAAGATATTTTATATTATTTGTGACTATTGTGAAAGGTGTTGTTTCTTTAATGTCTTTCTCAGCCTGTTTATCCTTTGAAGAGGAAGGCTATTGATTTATTTGAGTTAATTTTATATCCAGCCACTTTGATGAAGTTCTTTATCAGCTGAAGGAGTTCTCTGGTGGAATTTTTGGGGTCTCTTAAGTATGCTATTATATGATCTGAAATTTTGACTTCTTTCCAATTTGTATCCCTTTTACTTCCTTTCGTTTTCTAATTGCTCTAGCTAGGACTTCAAGTACTATATTGAATAGATAGGGAGAGAGTGGGCAGCCTGTCTTGTCCCTGATTTTAGTAGGATTACTTCAATTTTCTCTTCATTTAGTTTGATGTTGGCTACTGGTTTGCTGTATATTGCTTTTCCTATGTTTAGGTATGGGTCTTGAGTTCCTGATCTTTTCAAGATTTTTAGCATGAAGGGTGTTGAATTTTGTCAAATGATTTTTCAGCACCTAATGAGATGAACATGCAGGTTTTTTTCTTTGAGTTCGTTTGTACAGTGGACTACGTTGATGGATTTCTGTATACTGAACCATCCCTACATTCCTGGGATGAAGCCTACTTTATAGTGGTAAATGATCCTTTTGATGTGTTCTTCGATTTGGTTTGCAATAATTTTATTGAGTATTTTTGCATTGATATTCATAAGGGGAATTGATCTGAAGTTCTCTTTTGCTGTTGCATCCTTGTGTGGTATAGGTATCAGTGTAACTGGTTTCATTGAATGAATTAGGTAGTGTTCCTTCCATTTCTTTTTGTGGAATAGTTTGAAGAGTACTGGTATTAGGTCTTTTTGAATGTCTCTTAGAATTCTACACTAAACCCATCTGGTCCTGGGGTTTTTTTGGTTGGGAGATATTTAATGACTACTTTTATTTCTTTGGGGGTTGTGGGAATATTTATATGGTTTATTTGGTCCTGATTTAACTTTGGTACCTGGTATGTGTCTAGAAAATTATCCGTTTCCTCTAGATTTTCCAGTTTTGTTGTGTATAGACTTTTGTAGTAGGATCTGATGATTTTTTTAATTTCCTTGTTTTTTGTTGTTATCTCTCCACTTTCATTTCAGATTTTGTTAATTTGGATACTGTCTCTGTGCCCTCTTGTTAGTCTGGCTATGGGTTTATCTATCCTGTTGATTTTCTCAAAGAACCATCTCCTGGTTTTGTTGATTGTTTGTATAGTTCTCTTTGTTTCTACTTGGTTGATTTCAGTCCTGAGTTTGACTTTTTTTCCTACTGTCTACTCCTCCTGGGTGTATTTGCTTCTTTTTGTTCTAGAGATTTCAAATGTTCTGTTAAACTGCTAGTGCATGCTCTTTCTCCAATTCTTTTTGGAGGCACTCAGAGCTATGAGTTTTCCTTTTAGTATTGTTTTCATTTGTTTCCCATAAGTTTGGGTATGTTGTGCCTTCATTTTCATTAAGTTGTAAAAAGTCTTTAATTTCTTTCTTTATTTCTTCCATGACCAAGTTATCATTGAGTAGAGAGTTGTTTAGCTTACATGTGTATGTGGGCTTTCTGTTGTTTTTGAAGACCAGCCCTAGTCTGTGGTAATCTGATAGGATACAAGGGATTATTTCAATCTTCTTGTATCTATTGAGGCTTGTGTTGTGACCAATTACATGGTCAATTTTGGAAAGGTACCATGAGGTGCTGAGAAGAAGGTATATTCTTTTGTTTCAGGATGAAATGTTCTTTAGACACCTGTTAAATTCATTTGGTTCATAACTTCTGTTAGTTTTACTGTGACTCTGTTTAGTTTCTGTTTCCATGATCTGTCCATTGGTGAGAATGGGGTGTTGAAGTCTCCCACTAGTATTGTGTGAGGAGGAATGTGTGCTTTGAGCTTTAGCAAAGTTTCTTTTATGAATGGTGATGCCCTTGCAGTTGGACCATAGATGTTCAGAATTGAGAGCTCATCTTGGTAGATTTTTCCTTTGATGAGTATGAAATGTCCTTTCTCATAATTTTTGATAATTTTTGGTCGAAGTTGGTTTTATTCTATATTATAATGGCTACTCCAGCTTGTTTCTTGGGACCATTTGCTTGGAAAATTGTTTTCCAGCCTTTTACTCTGAGGTAGTGACTGTCTTTGTCACTAAGATATATTTCCTGTATGCAGCAAAATGCTTGTCCTGTTTATGTATCCTGTCTCTTAGTCTATGTCTTTTTATTAGGGATTGAGTCCATTGATGTTAAGAAATATTAAAGACCAGTGATTGCTGTTCCCTGTTACTTTTGTTGTTAAAAGTGAAATTATATTTGTGTGGCTATCTTCTTTGGGGTTTGTTGAAAGAAGATTACTTTCTTGCTTTTTCTATGGTGTAGTTTCCCTCCTTGTGTTGGTGTTTTCCATCTATCATCCTTTGTTGGGCTGGATTTGTGGAAAGATATTGTTTAAATTTGATTTTGTCATGGAATATCTTGGTTTCTCTATCTATGGTAATTGAGAACATTGCTGGGTATAGTAGCCTGGGTTGGCATTTGTGTTTTCTTAGGATCTGTAAGACATCTGCCCAGGATCTTCTAGCTTTTATTAGTCTCTGTTGAGAAGCCTGGTGTAATTCTGATAGATCTGTGTTTACATGTTACTTGACATTTTCCCTTACTGCTTTTAATATTCTTTGTTTTGTGTTTTTGTGTTTTGACTATTATGTGACAGGAGGAATTTCTTTTCTGGTCCAATGTATTTGGAGTTATTTGTATGTTTATAGGCATCTCTTTAGGTTAGGGAAGTTTTTGTCTACAATTTTGTTGAAGATATTTACTGGCCCTTTGAGTTGGGAATCTTCACTCTCTTCTATACCTATTATCCTTAGGTTTAGTCTTCTTATTGTGTCCTGGATTTCCTGGATGTTTTGGGTTAGGAGCTTTTTACATTTTGCATTTTCTTTGACTGTTTTGTCAATGTTTTCTATGGTATCTTCTGCACCGGAGATTCTCTCTTCTATCTCTTGTATTCTGTTAGTGATGCTTGCATCTATGACTCCTGATCTCTTTCCTAGGTTTTCTAACTCCAGCATTGTCTCCCTTTGTGATTTCTTTTTTGTTTCTCTTTCTATTTTTAGATCCTGAATGGTTTTATTCAATTCCTTCACTTATTTGGTCATGTTTTCCTGTATTTCTTTGTGGCCTTCCCAGCCTTGAGCATGCCCTTCCCAGCCTTGAGCATGCCCTTCCCAACCTTGTGCATGTTGAACAGACCTTGAGTGATTACCACAATGGACCTTATCAACCTTGTTGGAGTCATCTGCCTTGGTTGCACAAGCAAGTTCCCACTGGTGCTTTGAAGATTAGACTGCCATGCTGACCTTGCTTTGCAACATACTCCAGCTGAAACAAAGGACGGGTTCTGTGGGCTTTCCCTATATAAATGCAGTGCTGTTTTTCCTTTCTAACCCACCTTTTCAGGCAAACCCAGCTCATCCTTGGCTGCTGGATGGCTACATTTCTTTAAGAGATTTATGTGTTTCATCTTTAAGGGCTTCTACCTGTTTACCTGTGTTCTCCTGTATTTCTTTAAGGGAGTTATTTATGTCCTTTTTAAAGTCCTCTATCAGCATAATGAGATATGATTTTAAATCACAGTCTTGCTTTTCCGGTGTGTTTGGGGTATCCAGGGCTCGCTGTGGTGGGAGAACTGGGTTCTGATGATGCCAAGTATCTTTGGTTTCTGTTGCTTATGTTCTTGCCCTTGCCTCCTGCCGTCTGGTTATCTCTGGTGTTAGCTGGTTTTGTAGTTTCTGACTTTTGCTTGTCCCACCTGTACACCTGTGTATCAGCATTCCAGGGAGGCCAGCTCTCTCTAAGGGAGTTTGGATTACGGATAGCTGTGCCACAGGGTCAGCTCCAGGTACAGATGGAAACCAGAAGGATTCTGACCCCGTCTGTCCCTTGGTTCCTGTGTCCTGATGGCTCCGGTGCCTCTTGGTCCAAGATTTTGAGGAGAAGTGGTGGTCTCACCTGTGCTCCCAGGTGTGTCAGCACTCTTGGGAGACCAGCTCTCTCCAGGTTGGATCTGCGTATGGCACAGGGTCAACTCAGGGTGCAGAGGGAAACCCGAAGGTGGAATTTATTTTTTTAGGACTTAATTTTTTAAAGGTCTATTTGTAATATTTTTCTCAGTAGTGGGAAATAACTTGTGAAGTCATGGGGAATGAGAGATGAGGGCATGTAAAACATCCTTGACCTGTTTCTGAGTTGAGAATATAGGCAGAAAACTAATGATTGCAATCGACTAGGAAAACTTTAAAAAATAAAACTTTTGTACAAATTTTGAAGGTATTAATTTAATAAGATTTTCTTCATTTATGCTGTAATTGGCTTTACTTTATGGACAATTTAAGGTCAGATAGCAGAGAGGGGCAGAGGGAGAGGGAGAGAAGGGTGGGAGGGGAAAGGAGGAAGGAAGAGGAAGAGAGCAGGGAGGGAGATGAGGTTGGGAAACAAAAGAAGAGAGGGAGGAGTTGGAGGAGGAGGGAGAGGTGTGCCTGCATTAGAGCACACACCTAATTTTTGGATCCACTTCTTACTGGCTCTGCCTGGCTCTGCTTATACTTGTCAACCTAGGGCGGACAGAATTGCCTCCTACGTCATGGTAGATGAGTGTCTTTACTGAGTTATTGAATGTTTGCCCAGTTCATCATGGAATGTGAGACATTAGCTTTTATTTGCAAAGAATATTTGAAAGAAACAAGCTTGATTTTGTTTCAAATGGCACGTATATGTGGTAGTAATTCGTTTAAGAGTGGGATAGGTTGAGAATTGCATTATGGGTCAGAACCTGCCACTGTTCATTGATTCCTGAAAAGATTCAAGATGTGATGGACAGAATTGATTACAGATAATTCTGAGATTCTTAAAGATATTTGAGAAGTAAAACAAGTGAGTTTTCTTTCTTACCTTTATTATGTATGTGTTATGTGTGGGGAGGAAAGCACATGAGCACACTTGAATGAGTGAAGACATATCCACCACCTTGTTTGAGATCTCAACTGGTGTTTACCTTCCATCTCATTGCTGGTAGGAGCAATGGCATTACTGTCTTGTGTTATTGTGCTGTGCTTTATGTGGGTTCTGGGGATTCAAACTCGGGTCATTGTGCTTGTACAGCCAGCACTTTCACCCACTTTAGCCCTCTCTTCAGCACATAAATTGATCTTTGATCCCAAGGCTTCTCAGTCTGAGCATTTACATTACATACCCAAACACTAGAGTTTTAGCTATAAACAGATAGGCTTCTTAAGTTCTTGAATTGAAAATAAAATCAAATGAATAGTTTTTGTAGGGAACCTCGAAGTCCACTCAAGACACCCCAAGAGCAAGCTTTCAGCACAAATGAGATTCATTTGCCTCAGAGGGGACAAGAGAGAGGAGAGAAAAGGGGTAAGGGAGAGAAGGAAGGGGTATTTGTCCTAGGAGGGGACAAAGGACTGCCTCTGGATAGAGAGGAGACAGATGTGGCTCATAGCAAAATGGCAGTTTATAAAGGTAAAGGAGAAACCCTGTGTTAGAATGAGGTGTTTAATTTTAATTAAGTATGTAAATTAGGTGAGCCAAAGGGGGTTTTGGTTTGCTGGACTTCAATACTTTGACAGCTGGACCTTGGTAGTCAGACTCAGGAGGGGGAAGTGGCTAAATAAGGGAGCAGACCTCGGTGACTAGCTTTAGGAATGCAATAGCAAGGCAGGGGGAATGTGGAGAAGGACAAGGCCTGCCAGAGCCATGCCGACCATGCTCAGCCCACTAGCATCCTTTCATTTTTCCCCTTTAATTAGTTGATTTAGCTAGTATAGTAATATTGGGCCCATTTTTGTCAAGTACCATTTTAGTGTAATTATTTTACATATGTTATAGTTTTACTCAGGATAGTGAATTCATATTGACACATTAATTAATATCTGTCAAATCTTTTTTTAGCATTAATATTAAATTCAGAGCATTAACCATCCATATCAAATTGTCAAATATTTAAAATTCCATAGTTATATTTGAAATCATAATATGTCAGCTTGGTTTTCGTGTGTGGTCCAGCTTAGTATTTAACTTCACAATAAAATATAAAATACTCATTAAACTGAGACCTTTATCTCTGTATCAGAAAGGTTTTTTTATTTTGTTTTTGTTTTTTTGTCTTGACAGCTTGGCATAGAGGCCCCATCATTGCTACAATCTCATAATTAAGCATCATTCCAGGAACATGATCATGGTAAATTCCAAGTTTATTTTAGAGCCTAGAAACCAATCTTTCCCTGTAACATCAGCTACGGAGTGTTAGTGCACTATGATTGAGCCACAACATAGCCTTCAGCTCAGATCTGCAGTCTCATTGACCACAGCCCTGGCTTCTCATCAGCATCTCTCAATGAACTTGTCTGTGCCATGCAGTTACGTCGTGAACCACAGTGCATCTCCCTGTGGTAAGCCTGGGCCTCAACTGTTGCTGCTGAGCTTCCTTATTGTCAGAATTAACAGCTTTGTCTTCAGCTGCTGGGATCAGGGTTCTGCCTGCTTTTTTGACCTTAAGCCTGTGCAATCCTATAATTTTGATAGCATATCTATACAGAAGCATGTAACTAATTATTATATTTATCCTTATATATATATATGCAGATAATAATAAGGTTTGTGAAGACCATGGTGAATCATTAGGCATTTTTAATAAATAATAATTTGTCGGGAATAAATGAGACCTAAGATGTTTTTGTTTTCAATGTTAAAAACAATGAAGAATGATAAACAATATGAACTTTAATGAGTATATTACTCAAGCATCACTTAAAATAAAATTTTATATCAAGTCGAAACTTGCAAAGTCTTTATTATATGTATGTTTGTCTTATAGTAACAAGCTAAATATTACATTGTGAATGTTATATTATTTCTTAGCATTAAATACATAAGAAATCAGTCTTTAAAAATCCTTCCAGCAAAATGACTTTGTGGGCATTTTACATTTCCTTTATAGAAATCTGTACTTGAAATCCATCTGGCTACTGTAACCAACTCTGTACCCGTGGCAAATGTTTGTTCTTCTTCAGATATTTCCTAATTTGACTATTTCATGTAGTTTCTGTGTAAATTTCATTGGTTATTTATGTGCTTTAAAATACTTTTAGGGCCTGGGAATGTTTCATTTGGTAAAGTTCTTTCTGTGAAAGCATGAGGACTCAGGTTCTGATTCCCAACATCCACTTAAAAAGCTGGATCTGGAGGTACAGGCCTATAATTCCTGGGGGCAAAGACAGGATGCTAAGTACTTGCTGGCTAATAGTTGTAGCAAATCAGTGAGCTCTGGGTTCAGTGAGAGAGCTTCACTCAAAAAGTCAGGAGATGAGGCTTGAGAGGGCCTTGGCAGGTAAGTGCACAGGGTGCTCTTGTAGAGGACCTGAGTATGATTCTTAGCGCCCAGATGGTGGCTCACAATTGTCAGTAACTCTGATCCTAGGGGATCCAACACCATCTTTTGACCTCCATGGTACCAGGCACACACATGCTGAACAGACAGACAGACAGACAGACATGCAGTCAAAACATCCATACACATTAAAAAATTTTAAATTAATTGTAAGAAAAGATAAGGTGAAGAGTGAGATTGGGAAAAACACATTATAAACTAAGATTTTATTAATTTGTTTTAGATACAAGGGTTCATGTAGCCTAGGCTGGCTCTGAACATCCCAAACATCAGAAGACAGCCTTAACCTGAATGATCTTCCTGTTTCCCCTTATCTACCTCCTGATTGCTAGGAGTACAACATGAGCAAACATGCCAGGTTGACATGTTGTGTTCATGCTAGGCAATCATTCTGCCAACCAGACTGCACCTCCATCCTGCTTTTAATTACACTTTAACCGTTTAAAGTGCTTTTGATGGGGGGCAGGGGTACAATTCTGACTTGGATTAGAAGGAAACAAGAGGGTCCTGTTTTTCTACCTGACACAAGCTGTGAAAACTGACAGTTGATGACACTGCTCAGAGTTCAGAGTCATTGTCGTCCTCTTCTTCTTTCCCATTAGATGGCAAAAAAATGATCATCACAGCATTTAGTGCACAAAGTGTGGAGCCAGGTGGTGTGCGTGCCAAACAAAGCTTCCCAATTCCACCAGTAGACATCTTACATGGCTTGGCCACCTTTAACTGCAGGTAACCCTGCAGAGTGAGTTGTTACTTTTCCTTGCCTCTATCTGAAGATGAGAGCTGAAAACTAGGAACAACTATAGTAGATTGTGGGTTATTTACACTTAGTCCCTCCTCCTGTGCATGCCACTTCATCTCTTACTCCCAGGAGTCACCCTAGTATTATTTATTGAAGGAATTTACAGTTGTATAGGAACTGAATTATTTTCAAAAGTCTTTAAGCACAACAAAACATATATTTAGAAGAACTGATTTCAAATAACAGATTATGAATAGTATGTCTTTTAGAGTTATTTTCTCAGGAGGAGGAAGACTTCTGGGGATCATGATGTCCCCGACTTATTTCATGGAGCATGGTTGTTTCCTGCTGATTCTGGGTGTGTAAGTTCACATATGTGGATGCCAAAAGATCTCTTCAGATTTATGCAAATGGAGTTAAAGTCAAATTGGTCTTCAACTCAATACTGAATCTGAGGGTCTACTATATTGTTTCTTTTTTTACCTTAAAATGCTTTAGTGTAAATATTTTATTAATTTTTTAAAAAGGCAAGTAGCCACACAAAGGCTTTTGGAATTAGAACCTAGAATCTAGATCTGTGGTTGGGGGGGGGGGTGCGGAGGTAGAGAATGGGGTGGTGGGAAGGTGAAGTATGGGGAGTGGAGATGAGGGGTAGCCCTGTTGGAAACATGCTTGCCTAGCTGGCATGTATGAAGCCTCAGGTTCTGTTGCCAGCACCCCATAAAAGTAGACATGGTGATACTCTCTTGTAGTCCCAGGACTCATGAGGTAGGAGGAAGTAGATCACAAGTTTGATATTATCCTTGGCTACATGAGTTTGAGGCAGTCTGTGATTTTGAGACCATGTCAATAAAAAACAAATAAATAAATAAATCATAGTGAAGCTATCTTTGAGTAAAATATTAGAGAAATTATAGTGGAGGCATATTTGTGATTACTTTAGATTTTGAAAGGGTAAAGGAGTAATCTGCTGAAGTCAAAAGTGTCTTTAAGCACAAAGATGAAAGATAAAAATGTGTAGTGACATTCCTCAATTAATAACCATAACTTGACATGTTTATAGGAAGACTTCAATACAAACTAGATACACAAAACACCCAACTGGCAGCTTCTTTCCCAGATGACCAAATGGGCAGGAACCAACTCATAAAAGCTCAGAGAACAAGTTACCAACATAATTTGAGTTTTAGTCTGTGGCTAGTTCTATTTTATATAGCTACATATGCTCACACTTTTACAGAGGACATTTTGCTAATTAATCAACATCTATTGAGTAGTAACCACATATAAAGTACTATTAATAGGTGCTGGGTCCCCGAAGATGAGTAAGTCTAGCTTGTCTCTTTGGAAAAGCTTGGAGTCAGTTGCCTAACAATGGAAACTGGCCAAGTGGTTAATTTTAGAAAGGGAGCAGACTCTCCTGCTTTACTTGGTGGCAGGGTGGCAATTTGTCATCAAATTATCCTTATATATTTTAAAACTAGGTCTGCTTATTCCATCTGCCTACCATATACCAAAACTACGAGTGTGTGTGGACATTTGAGTGTAATTATAAGTATTTTGAGGCAAAGACACAGAAATGTTCTTCTGGAAGCTTTCACATGTTCAATTGTTAACAGAATACACTGCCTGTTCCACTTTAAAGTTTCTTTTTGAAAACTGAAATGACAGCCAGTTCTGAGCCACGTGGTTCTTGCCATTGTATGCTCTCTAGGTTGATTTCCTCTCCTACATGCATGTTACTTCTTCCCTTTGAAGATCAAAAGTCCTTAGAAAGCTGTTTCCTTTTTCCATGAGATCTGTCCTGTGATGACCTGTTATTTCCTTGTTTCCCAGATGGATTTTTAGGTGTAAGGATTGGATACTCCTCAACCATCAAATTCCCTCATGCCTTGGGCTACAGTGTGTCCTGTTAGCTTCCATCAACACCAAAAATAAACTTCCAGAGAGGATGGGTGCACTACCCACCAACAGTGACCCTGAGATAGTGCTTTTTTTTCATCAGCTGTTTGTATTGTGCATATTTGCTAGACTACCCTAGCCCAGTTATATGAATGTTACAGATGCTTTTGAATTATCTGTAGTGCAGTTGCCAGCAGGAACAGTGAGGGGCAGAGCCATGTTCGCAGAGTCCTGGATGTGCTTTGGACCTTACATTTTAACTGTGTGCTTGTCAGGTTGGAAATCTTTATTAATTCAGAAAAATAGTGATATGGATGATAAAGTTCAGACCTCAACAGCTCCTGACTCCTATTTTACAGGCTAAAGTCTTCTGCTCTTCTCTCATTCTCAGCCTGGTGCTAAGGATGCTCAGTTGTTGCTAAACAAGCTTCAGCGCAAGCTGGTGATGGCTAACTCCCCACCTGCATGGCTGGTTGTCAGTTTCTTCCTTGCATGTTTGTTGGGACAGTTATTAAAGATTCTACTCTTCGTAGAGGTAATTAAAATCATTTCCATTATTTGTTTTTCTGGGCTGAAAGCAGATAATAAAGGAGGCAATAAATCAGGCAGGTAATATGCCCTGGTAACAGAAATGGCTAGCATGTAACATTTTCAATCAAAATTTTATTTTTTATTTTGGATATTCTTCAAGCTTTACAATTAGGCAATTATGCAGCTGTATTTATGCAGAGATTCTTGTTGACAGTTGGCAAAGATGTGCTCCTTCTTAGTTCAGCTATACTAACTCCCCAAATGTCTTGTATTCCAGCCTCTTTTGTTTGGTTGACACAAGGTTTATGGAAGATAAAATTGTGTGTTTGCATGTATATCAGTGCCAAGGAGGTCAACGACAGGCTTGGATGTTGCTCCTCAGGTGTTACAGCTGTGAGTAAATGAGTCTCTAATTTGTGGTCTACCTAGCATCTACAAAGAACAGATACAGTATAAAATTGGCTGAGTATTATGACAGATATACAGGTTATGTGCAGTCCTGTGGTCACACTACCATGTTACTGGTTTTAGAAGTATAAACTGAGCTATGATCAGATAGCACAAGTTCTCTTTGTTTAACAAGTTCTTTCACTGGCCTGAGACTCTTTAGAAATAGTGCTATTATCCTAAAAGTCGGGTCCTTTTATACATAAGCACTTGATATTCAAATTGCAAGTAACTAAAAGCTAAGTATAAGCACAGTATAGACAGCAAGCTGTCACATATCCCCAGGAATCACTGTGGCTCTCTTTGTGGTTATTGTGGTGGTGGCTTTTTTGTTTTCTTTAAGCAGAGATCTCACTAATTCAGGCAGGCTTGGTATTCCTTGTATAGCTTAGGCTGCCCCAAAACTCACAGCTATCCTTCTGCTTCATTTCCCCAGCACTGGGATTACAGGCATGAGTCGCCATGCCTTGTCTTTTTAATATGAATAAACATTAAATTTGAGGCATAGGAGAGATGACTGTGGCTAAAAGCACTTCTTGATCTCCAGAGGACAGGAGTTTGGTTCCCACAACCATGTTTGTGGCTCACATCCAATTATAACCTCAGTTCCAGAGGGTCCTACACCCTCTTCTGTCTCCTTGCACACCAACACGTAGGTGGTATACATTCAAAAGAACACAAGCACATAAACAAAAACAAATCTTTAAAAGGTTAAATGTAGGACATCGACCTTTTAATCATCATACTCCAGGTACTTAAAAGATAAACTGAAAACCAATGCCAAAAATACATAACACAACTTCCAACCTTTTACACTGAGGGATCATTTACTGGCCAAGGTTTAGTTTTTTAAGTTTAAGAGCTCAGCTGAGGTGAGTCTGTGCCACAGGGCTCCATACCCAAACACCACCTGGAGAGAGCTAGTCTCCCAGGAGTGCAAGCATGACTGTGAGTACAGGGAAGACTATCACTTCTTCTTAGAGGGACCCACCTGGAACCCTCAGAACACAGGAACCAAAAAGCAGCCTTGAGCAGGATCCTTCCAGTTTCTTTATTCACCCGGACCTGATGCCGTACCACAGTGCTCCGTACCCAAATACTGCAGGGAGAGAGCTGGTGTCCTAGGAGGGCGGACAAGCCTGTGAGCACAGGGAAGACCACCACTTCTGCTCAGAGGGACCGGCCAGGAACCCTCAGGACACAGGAACCAAGGAGCAGCCCTGGGACAGGATCCCTCCAGTTTCCATCTGCACACTGGAGATGACTCTGTGCCACAGCTCTCCATACCCAAATTCTTCCTAGAGAGAACTAGTCTCCCAGGAGTACTGACACACAGGCTTGCAGGACGGACAAGCCAGTCAGAGCCAGCAAAACTAGCTAACACCTGAGATAACCAGATGGTGAGAGACAAGGGCAAGAATGTAATCAACAGATACCAAGGCTACTTGGAATCATCAGAACCCACCCAGTTCTCCTACCACAGGGAGCCCTGGATACCATAACACACCAGAAAAGCAAGGACTCTGATTTACAATCACATCCCATGTTGATGATATAAGACTTTAAGAAGGATATATATATCTTAAAGAAATACAGGAGAAGCCCTTAAAGAGGAAACACAAAAATTCCTTAAAGAATTACAGGAAAACACAACCAGACAGGTGAAGGAATCAAACAAAACCATCCAGGATCTAAAAATAGAAATAGAAACAATGAAGAAATCACAAAGGGAGACAACCCTGGAGATAGAAAATCTAGGGAAGGGATCAGAAGACATAGACACAAGCATCACAAACAGAATACAAGAGATAGAAGAGAAAATTTCAGGTGGAGAAGATACCATAGAAAACATTGACACAAAAGTCAAAGAAAATGCAAAATACAAAAAGCTCCTAACCCAAAACATCCAGGAAATCCAGGACACAATGAGAAAACCAAAGGATAATAGGTATAAAAGAGAGTGAAGATTCCCAACTTAAATGGCCAGTAAATATCTTCAACAAAATTATAGAAGAAAACTTCCGTAACCTAAAGAAAGAGATGCACATAAATATACAAGAAGCCTACAGAACTCCAAATAGATTGGACCAGAAAAGATATTCCTCCCATCACCTAATAATCAAAACACCAAATGCACAAAACAAAGAAAGAATATTAAAAGCAGTAAGGGAAAAAGGTCAAGTAACATATAAAGGCAGACCTATCATAATTACAACAAACTTCTCACCAAACAATGACCATCTTGCCCAAAGCAATCTACAGATTCAATGCAATCCCCATCAAAATTCCAACCCAATTCTTCATAGACTTAGAAAGAACAATTTGCAAATTCATTTGGAATAACAAAAAACCCAGGATAGCAAAAACTATTCTCAACAATAAGAGAAGTTCTGAGGAAATCACCATCCCTGTCCTCATCTTGTACTACAGAGCAATAGTGATAAAAAGTGCAGGCATTGGTACAGTGACAGGCAGGGAGATCAATGAAATAGAATTGAAGACCCAGAAATGAACCAGCACACTTACGGTCACTTGATCTTTGACAAAGGAGTTAAAACCATCCAGTGGAGAAAAAGACAGCATTTTCAACAAATGGTGCTGGTTCACCTGGCAGTCAACATGTAGAAGATTGCGAATTGATCCATTCTTATCTTCTTGTACAAAGCACAAGTTCAAGTGGATCAAGGACCTCCACATAAAACCAGATACAGTGAATCTAATAGAAGAGAAAGTGGGGAAAAGTCTTGAACACATGGGCACAGGGGAAATTTTCCTGAACAGAACACCAATGGCTTATGCTCTAAGATCAAGAATCTACAACTGGGACCTCATAAAATTGCAAAGCTTCTGTAAGGCAAAGGACACTGTCAATGGAGCAAAATGGCAACCAATAGATTGGGAAATGATCTTTACCAATCCCATATCCAATAGAGGGCTAATATCCAATATCTACAAAGAACTCAAGAAATTAGACTCCAAAGAACCAAATAACCCTATTAAAAGATGGGGAACAGAGCTAAACAGAGAATTCTCAAATGAGGAAACTCAAATGGCTGAGAAGCACCTAGAAAAATGTTCAACATCCTTAGTCATCAGGGAAATGCAAATCAAAACAACCCTGAGATTTCGCCTCACACCAGTCACAATCGCTAACATCAAAAACTCAGGTAACAGCAGATGTTGGAGAGGATGTGGAGAAAGAGGAACACTCCTCCATTGCTGATGGGATTGCAAGCTGGTACAACCACTCTCAAAATCAGTCTGGTGGGTCCTCACAAAATTGGACATAGTACTGCCTGAGGACCCAGCTATACCAGTCCTGGGCATATACCCAGAAGAAGCTCCAACATCTAATAAGGACACATGCTCCACTATGTTCATAGCAGCCATATTTATAATAACCAGAAGCTGGAAACAACCCAGATGTCCCTGCAAAGCTGCATAACTCAGCACACATGTCCCATTCTGTCTTCCTGACTGTATGATCATTAGGTGCTGTATTATTACCAATGATCATTTATCCCTTTTCACCCATATCCCTGAAAAGGCCCTTATATATCCTATCCCTGACACAATAAAGTAGACTGGTCTTACTGCAGTGATCTCTAGAGGTCTTTCGGTGGTACTCATGGCCATCAGGACCCTGCTCTTTGTCTCTGCCCTCTTTCTCCCCTCAGGCTGGTGGCTAACAGCCTTTCGGGAGAAATGAAGGGCCACACGGATCTATTTGCATTCTTCTACATGCAGATATCAAGACAAATGCCTTTTGTTGACAATTCTATTTTTTTCCCCCAGTATGCATTTCTGGCTTCTTTATTTTAAAAAAATCAGGTGTCTAAATGTGTGTGTATTTATGTTTGAATCTTCAATTCTATTGATCAGTGTGTCTGCTTTTATACCAATACTATGAAGTTTTTATTACTATTCCTCTCTAGAAACACTTGAAGTCAGAAATGGTAAGATTACCAGCAGTTCTTTTATTGTTCAGGAATGTCTTAGCTATTCTGGAATTTTGTTTTTCCATATAGGGTTGAGAATCATCACTTCAAGGTCTGTAAAGAATCATGTTGGAATTTTGATGGGGATTACATTGAATATTTGGACTGCTTTTGGTAGGATGGCCATTTTTACTATGTTAATCCCACTGATCCATGAGCATGGGAGATCTTTCCATCTTCTGAGGTCTTCTTCAATCTCTTTCTTCAAAGACTTTTCATCAAAGTTTTTATCATACAAGTCTTTCACTTGATTGATTAGAGTTACCCAAAGATATTTTACATCATTTGAGGTTATTGTGAAAGGTGATGTTACCTTGATTTTTTTTTTCAGTCTGTTTGTCATAGGAGGGTTACTGATTTGTTGTTGTTGTTGTTCATCTTTTATCCAGCCACTTTGCTGAAGGTATTTATCAGCTGTAGGAATTTTTAGGGTTACTTATGTTTACTATCATATTATCTGCAAATAGCAATACTTTGACTTCTTCCTTTACAACTGGTATCCTTTTGATCTTCTTCAGTTGTCTTATTGCTCTAGATAAAACTTCAAGTACTATACTGAATAGATATGGAGAGAGTGTACAGCCTTGTCTTGTTCCTGAGCTTAGTGAAATTGCTTTGAGTTTCTCTTCATTTAATTTGATGTTAGCTCTAGGCTTCCTATAAGTTGACTTAATTGTGTTAAGATGTGTTTGTTGTATCCCCAATGTTTCCAGAACTTTCATCATGAAGGAGTGTTGATTTTGTCAAAGGCCTTTTCTGCATCTAATAAGATGATCATGCATAGTTTTTTCTTTCAGTTTTCTTTATGATAAATTACATTTATTGATTTTTGTATATTAAACCATTCCAGTATATCTCAGATGAAGTCCACTGGATAATGGTAGATGATCTTTTTGATATGTTCTTGGATTCGATTTGCAAGTATTTTATTGAGTACTTTTGAATGTATGTTCATAAGGAAGATTGGTCTGTAATTCTCTCTTTTTTAAATCTTTGTATGGTTTAGGCATGAGGGTAACTGTGGTCTCATAAAATGAATTTGACTATAGTCCTTCTGTTTCTATTTTGTGGAACAATTTGAGGAGTATTGGCATTAACTTTTTTTGAAAATATGGTAGAATTCTGTGCTAAAACCATCTGGCCCTGCACTTTTTGTAGTTGGAAAACTTTTTATGACAGCTTCTATTTCTCTGGTGGTTATGTGTTTATTTAAATTATTAATAAGATGTTGATTTAACTTTGGTAAATGGTATTTTAAAGTATGCACAGGTTTTAAAACTATGTTCTCCTCATTCTTTGGATTTCTTCAGCATCTGTTGTTACATTCCCCTTTTCATTTCTAATTTTGTTAATTTGGATATTTTCTCTCTGCCTTTTACTAAGTTTGGCTAAGGGTTTTCTATCTTGATTTTTTTTTCAAAGAGCCAACTTTTACATTGATTTTTTACATTGATTTGTGTTTTTTTTTTTTAAATAAACATGGGTGCCCTTCTGTTTGAGGCATAGATATTGAAAATTGAAATGTCATC
This sequence comes from Rhynchomys soricoides, assembly GCA_019843965.1. NCBI lineage: Eukaryota > Metazoa > Chordata > Mammalia > Rodentia > Muridae > Rhynchomys > Rhynchomys soricoides. The sequence goes on along the minus strand of JADRCH010000143.1, from coordinate 1,496,860 downwards.
TCAGTGGATTTTTTCTTTGATGAGTATGTAGTATTCTTTCCTATCTCTTTTGAATAAGTTTGGTGTGAAGCTTCTTTTATTATAAATTAAAGTGGTTACACCAGCTTGTTTCTTAGGTCCACTTCTTTGAAATATCTTTTTCCAACCTTTTACCTTGAGGTAATTTCTATCATAATATTGAGGCATGTTTCTTGAATGCAGCAGCGGGATGGATTCTATTTTTGCATCCATTCTGTCAGTCTGTGCCTTTTCATAGGGGAATTGAGACCATTGGCATTGAGAGATATAAATGACCAATGTTTGCTGATAGTGGTGGTGATGGTTGTAGTGTGTGTGTGTGTGTGTGTGTGTGTGTGTGTGTGTGGTGTCCTTCTTTTGCTTTTACTGTATGAGATTATTTATATTCTGTGTTTTCACTAGTGTAGTTAGCCTCCCTGAGTTCTGTAAGGCTGGATTTATAGATAGACATTGTTCGAATTTATTGTGGAACATCTTATCTTCTCCATCTATGGTATAGTATTATCCATATACACAGTAAACACAAACACACACACACACTATATATATATAAATATACATTATATATTATATAATGATATATTATATATATATATATATATATATATATATATATATATATATATATTGTATTAGTCTGGGCTGGCATCTGTGGTCTCTTAGAGTTTGAGTCTGCAGAAGCACATCTGTCCAGACCCTTATGGCTTTTAGAGTCTCCATTGAGTAGTCAGGTGTAATTCTAATAGTTTGGTCTTAGTTGTTATGTGGTCTTTTCCCCTTGCAACTTTTAATATTCTTTCTTTATTCTGTATATTTAGTATTTTGATTATGTGGTGAGGGCACTTTCTTTCCTGGCCAAATTTATTTAGTGTTCTGTATGCTTCTTATACCTTGATAAGCATCACCCTCTTTAAAAACTTTTTCTTCTATGATTTTGTTGAGAATATTTTCTGAGCTGGACATTGGTGTTACACATCTTTGATCCAGCAATCAGGAAATGGAGGCAGGTGGGTTTGTTTGAATTTGAGTCCAGTCTGGTCTATAGAGCAAGTTCCAGGACAGCAGATCTACATACAGAGAAACCCTGTCTCAAAATATCAAATAAATAATGAGTAAATTAATAAAAAATATTTTATGGACCTTTGAGCTGGAATTCTTCTTTCTCCATTCATTTTATTCTAGTCTTTTCTTACTATCCCAGATTTCTTGGATGCTATGTGTCAGAAATTTTTAAGAAACATTTTATTTGACCATAGTGTCCATTTCTTTTAACATATTTTCAATGCCTGAGAGTCTCACTTTTATGTGTTTTATTCTGTTGGTGAAGTTTTTCTCTGTAGTCCCTATTTGAATTCCTAAATTTTCATTTCCAGAATTCCCTCTGTTCTTGTTTCTTTATTGATTGTATTTCCGTTTTTAGGCCTGAACAATTTATTATTTCAACTGTTTATGTTTTCTTGGATTTCTTTAAGGGACTTATTAATTTCCTCCAATTTTTGTTTGTTTTTTTTTCCTGGAATTATTTAAAGGATTCATTCATTTTGAGGACCTCTATCATCTTCTATATGATAATAGGTCTTGGCACTGATTTCTGGATTTGTCTTTGTTGGATGGGTGATCCCCCCTCCCATGCTGCCTCCTGGTTTCTGTTTCTCTTGATTTTCAGAAAGTGTGATGGTTGTGTGTTGTCTCTTTATCTGACCTGTCCAGCTAATGTATTCAAAGGAATGGTAGTGGCTTCTAAATAAGTGTTTGTTGCAGTTTTCCTTTTAATCCAGCTAGCTCCCAAATAATTGAGACTGGACTATTATATTTATTTAACAGGCTTTAGGGGCACAACAACTGAGCAGTATTACTCCATTTTAATCCTCTAAAATAACCCAGCTACCTCCCAGTCAAAATCTTAGTGATACTTTTATCTTAGTACTGATTTGACTCTCTTAGATCCAGATGTTTTCTCATAGTTTCTCTTGGACTCTGTCCCCATGGCAAATCCCACTTCTTCTTTCCTTTCCCCCTCCCTTGGCTGGGAGGAAGTCCAGCTCTATTCTCTCCCCTGCTCTGTCACTGGCTAATCAGCTTCTTTATTGACCAATCAAGGAATAATTTGGGAGCAATGTTTTGAAACCAGATATGGGGCACAGAAATCAGCATTTCAATAGTGCAAGAATAATCTTTACACAGTGCATAGTAACACTATGCCTACACAGGGAATGCCTGCTTGTTGGAGGTTGGGATACTGGATGGGCTCTGGGAGAAAAGGTTGGAGATCTTCTCTCCCAGAGCCCATTTTTTTGTGATATCTTGGGGATAGCATCAGAAGCATCTGATATCAGAGCCATATTTTTGTGATATCTTGGGGATAGCATCAGAAAGGAAAGGGAGACCACAGCAAATTCTTGCTATGGAGCTTGTGATGAGACTTGAGGGGGATTAGATCTCAGGATCAGTAGAAGAGATGTGGTTCTACTTTTAGCCTCCTTGTGTTAATACTGAGAGGTATGAGAGAAAAACCAGTTCCACAATTTTGGGCCAAATTTTAAGCAAGCTTTAATTAAATACTGGCCATGAAGGATGCTGGCCAGGTCTACCCTTGAGTTCCCAGGAAGTGGCCATGAGTCATGTTTTTCAGGAGCTTAAAAAGGCAAAACCTGTAATGCATATCATTTCACATCAGGTCTAATCAATGGCAAGCATACATCCTCTCTTCCTGCTAATATACCTACATATGATCAAGCATATCTGGTGTAGTTGTTTCAAACAAACTTGTTTAAGGAATTAAAAACATGTGATGTGTTATATTCCCCAAACTACAATTCCCAGCATTCCAGGAAATTATCTTGTTCTTGAGTAGGTGGAGTTTACAGGTTAAATTTGACTTTTACAGTCCCCTCTTGAGTTGTATCCTGAGTTAAATCCTTGACTCAATGGGTACCTGTTTATGTTGGGATCTAACAACCATTAGCTTAATGGTACCCAGATAGAAAATTATCATGTAGTAAAGGCATCAGTGATGCAGGAGCCAACAGTAATTAGCAAAAGCAGAAAGGCCACACTCTAATGACTGAGATCAGAGTTACTATCTAGAAGGAGCCTGGAAATGGATGGGGCACTAGTAATATTTATTTCATCTCAGGTCCCCTTTTTGCAATAATCCTAAATGGTTTGTATAGAAACACTATTTTTTTCTTAATGTCATATAATACCTCCTTGTTCTCTATAAAGAAGGTCAAGGGCCTATTATATTGTAGAACTATTTTAGTTAACAAATCTACTCCTTGATAAATCAAGCTCACTTTCTTGGTATGCCAATTAGCATTAAAAATAGATATTTTGTTTCCATGGAATTTCTTCTGACTTAGCATTTCAGCCTGTTAAGGGACAAGAGAAGGAAGGCTTGTTCTCTTCTGTAAGTACTTCCAACAGAAACTAGGATGTTGTTGTCAGGATCCAGTAAGGCTGAAATGCTAGTCAAAGGCTGGGCATTTGGGCATTCATCAGAAGTATATGGTTAGCTGACCTAGCTGAAGAAATAGGGAGCAACCTCGTTGGCTGGACTGGTTCACATCAGTTTGTAGTCTGCAGCTCCTTCCTGGATAGAGTCTGTCAGTCAATGGAAATCTTCTGAGACAGATATAGACTAGGAACAGAAGGTAAAGTTTAGGGAATTTGGAGGAAATTTTTACATTTGAAAGTTTCAGGCCCATAGTCCTAATAATTGGGGTACAGGAGGAGTCCCAAGACCAAGAGAGAGATCCCATTCTCAGGAATAGACAGGTAGGGAAAGTTACGCTGTATTTATCTGGAGTCTGTTTGACTTGTGACAGGTAGATCCAAGATTTATAGTTCACTTGACTCCCTGAAGCTTACTTGAAATTTTTTTATTAAAAAAAGAGATAAAAGTTTTAGCTATATTAGCATTACCACTGTTTATAATCTGTACTAAAACACAAAGTGTAAAACAGTTAGAATAGACTTCTGCTTTTGAGCAAAAACTAGCAAAAACTGCAGCTTTAGGTTAAAAAGTATGAACATTTTTCTTCTGTTCAGAGAGCTAGATGTATAGACTAGAGATGTTTTTAGCCTGGTGAGAAGCTCCATTAAGTCTATACTTAGAAAACAACCAAAGGAAATTTAAAACTTTGAGCTTGTGACTGGGTAGTAAGTAGTCAGTGTTCTGCCAGTTTATCATAACTCCACCGACTAATGTTAACACTCTGGACCTTTGAAATCTTAATACAACAACAGCATAGAAGGGAACAAGTCTATTTTTACATTTTCTAATTTTTTATATACTTCAAACCAATTTTAGACCGTTAGAATTTATATAGACTTTAAACCTTTTTCTTTCCATCTAATCATTTACCAGAAACATGTGTAGTTATTATTGAGAGCAGTCATTGCAAGTCACACTCATTCAAAATAAATGAACAGTAAAAAGTTACATCTGAAACCTGTTTGTCCTTTAATAATAAGCCTGTTACCAAGGCAAACCTGTTAGCCTTTTCTTAAAAAGAGACCTAGTAGCTTTAAATGAACTAACAAAGTGGTTGCAGTCTTGAGAAGAGGAGTTTCTTGGTTACCTGCTGCTGTCAGGCTGACAAAGTTTGCCTAGTCATCAATTCCATCAGAGATCTGAGAAGGATAAATTATAGCAGGAAGTATAATATAAATGGCCTACGTATCAATCAAAATGACAGAGACCAGTCCATTACCTAGACAGTCATCCCAGGGTCCTTTGGTCTCTATGGCTTCATTTGGAGCCAAAGGTACCAGGGGAGCATAGGTCTTCTTCAGCCACCAGACTCAGAAGATAATGGCTTGCCTGTGGTGAAGGAACATGGTGAGGGGGACTGACTTTCCATGGTCTAAGAAGTGGGGCAATCAACTCTCCATTGTCCTGCTGGTCCACAGGTCCTGGCAGCAGCCTAGGCATTGGGACAGTCTATCCCAATGGCTAGGGTTACCACAATAAAGGTGTAGTCATTGTCATTGTGCCTCATTATTCTCTTGGAGACCTTGGGGTCACATCTATGATCTGGGAATCACTGTCTGTTGTTATAACTTTTTAAATTAAATGTAATAAATTAAATAAATAAATTCCATATTCAGCAGATCTCTGGAAGTTTGAGGACCATTATCTATTAAGTATATCTAAGCTAAGCAACCTTGCTTGTTTTTAGATACTTGCTTTAGGCTACACCTTGAAAACATATGTAGGGAGCTGACCCTATGCCACAACACTCCACACTCAAATACTACCAGGAGAGAGCTGACCTCCCAGGAGTGCGGACAAACCTGGGAGCACAGGTAAGACCACCACTTCTGCTCAGAGGAACCTGCCAGGAACCCTTGGAACACAGGAACCAAGGAACAGCCTGGGACAGGATCCATCCGGTTTCCATCTGCACTGGGAGCTGACCTTGTGCCACAGCTCTCCATACCCAAATTCCTCCCAGAGAGAACTGGTCTCCCAGGAGTGCTGACACACAGGCTTGCAAGAGGGACAAGCCACAGTCAGAGACAATAAAACCAGCTAACACCAGAGATAACTAGATGGCAGGAGGTAAGGGCAAGAACGTAATCAAGAGAAACCAAGGCTACATGGCATCATCAGAACCAAGTTCTCCCACCACAGCAAGCCCTGAAGACCCCAACACCCCAGAAAAGAAAGACTCTGATTTAAAATCACATCTCATGATGATGATAAAGGGCTTTAAGAAGGACATAAATAACTACCTTAAAGAAATACAAGAGAACACAGGTAAACAGCTAGAAGCCCTTAAAGAGGAAACACAAAAATCCCTTAAAGAATTACAGGAAAACACAACCAAACAGGTGAAGGAATTGAACAAAACCATCCAGGATCTAAAATGGAAATAGAAACAATAAAGAAATCACAAAGGGAGACAACTCTAGAGATAGAAACCCTAGGAGAGAGATCAGGAGAAATAGACATAAGCATCACTAACAGAATACAAGAGATAGAAGAAAGAATCTCAGGTGCAGAAGGTACAATATAAAACATTGACACAAAAGCCAAAGAAAATGCAAAATGCAAAAAGCTTCTAACCCAAAACATCCAGGAAATCCAGGACACAATGAGAAGACCAAAAGATGATAGATATAAAAGAGAGTGAAGATTTCCCAAGTTAAAGGGCCAGTAAATATCTACAATAAAATTATAGAATAAAACTTCCCTAAACTAAAGCAAGAGATACCCATAAACATACAAGAAGCCTACAGAACTCCAAATAGATTGGACCAGAAAAGATATTCCTCCCGTCACCTAATAATCAAAACACCAAATGCACAAAACAAAGAAAGAATATTAAAAGCAGTAAGGGAAAAGGGCAAGTAACATATAAAGGCAGACCTATCAGAATTACACCAGACTTCTCCCCAGATACGATGAAAGCTAGAAGATCTTGGGCATATGTTACACAGACCCTAAGAGAACACAAATGCCAGTCCAGGCTACTATACCCAGCAAAGCTCTCAATTACCATAGATGGAGAAACCAGATATTTCATGACAAAACTAAATTTACACAGTATCTTTCCACAAACCCAGCCCTACAAAGGATAATAGATGGAAAACACCAACACAAGGAGGGAAACTACACCCTAGAAAAAACAAGAAAGTAATTTTATTTCAACAAACCCAAAAGACGATAGCCACACAAACATAAAAATAACATAAAAAATAATAGGAAGCAACAATCACTATTCCTTAATATCTCTTAACATCAATGGGCTCAATTCCCTAATAAAAAGACATAGGCTAACAGACTGGATACATAAACAGGACCTAGGATTTTGCTGCATACAGGAAATGCACCTCAGTGTCACAGACAGTCACTACCACAGAGTAAAAAGCTGGAAAAAAGTTTTCCAGGAAAATGGTCCCAAGAAACAGGCAGGAGTAGCCATTCTAATATCAGATAAAATTGACTTTCAACCAAAAGTCATCAAAAAAGATAAGGAAGGACACTTCATACTCATCAAAGGAAAAATCTACCAAGAAGAACTCTCAATTCTGAACATCTATGCCTGGAACGCAAGGGCTCCCACATTCATAAATTAAACTTTACTAAAGCTCAAAGTACACATTCTACCTCACATAATTGGGAGATTTCAACATCCCACTCTCATCAATGGACAGATCATGGAAACAGAAGCTAAACAGAGACACATTGAAACTAACAAAAGTTATGGAGCAAATGGATTTAACAGATATCTATAGAACATTTCATCCTAAAACAAAAGAATATACCTTCTTCTCAGCACCTCATGATACCTTCTCCAAACCTGACCATATAATGGGTCACAAAACAAGCTCAACAGAAACAAGAAGATTGAAATAATCCCATGCATCCTATCAGATCACCATAGACTAAGGCTGGTCTTCCATGGCAACAACACCAGAAAGCCCACATACACATGGAAGCTGAACAATGCTCTACTCAATGATAACTTGGTCAAGGAAGAAATAAAGAAAGAAATTAAAGACTTCCTAGAATTTAATGAAAATGAAAGTACAATATACCCAAACCTACGGGACACAATGAAAGCAGTGCTAAGAGGAAAACTCATAGCTCTGAGTGCCTCCAAAAAGAAACTGGAGAGAGCAAATACTAGCAGCTTAACAGCACACCTGAAAGCTCTAGAACAAAAGGAAGCAAACACACCCAAGAGGAGTAAAGGAGGAAATAATCAAACTCAGGGCTGACATCAACCAACTAGAAACAAAATGAACTATACAAAGAACGTCATTATTTTAAATGTATGTTTCTATGTTTTATTTTTAGAAAAAAACCATGAGATTCACCTGGCTTAAAACAGTAACTGAGGCTTCATTTATTTCAATATGTTCTTTGTTTTATTTTCATCATTAAAAATTACCTAAGCTATATTTTTTTATTTTATGGTAAAGTTAATATTAATGTAACTTTACATTTTGGTTTAGGCATAATTGACATAGCAACATAATTTTAATCTGAGCCATTTTCAAATGTGTGATTTGAAAAATTCTATTGTGCTTATCCATGTTGAATATTCTTTAAAAGTTTCTGAACTTTTAAGTATAAGTTATTACGGATGTGCAATGTTAATTATCTTCTATATTATTATTTGAAATTTGTCTTTGTAATTCTATTAGATCTTTGATGTATTTTGAAGCACTGTATTTATGGAAAAGAGTAGTGATTTTGCAAATCATTGATGAATTAATTTTTAAATCTTTTTCTCTATAATTTTTTTCATATAAGAAAAAGATTAAAAAACATATAGGAGGCTAAATCAGGTGTTAATTACTTTAGTACTTAGCATGATTGCAAGTTTAATTCTGAACATATTAAGGGTTAATCATCTTTAACAGCTTAAAATAAAAGATAATAATTTCTGAATTGAAGCTTTTTTTAGTATTAGAATAGAATTTTAAATCATGAATATAATTCATATAGAGATTGGCAGCTTTGCTTTCCTCCTTCTTACTTAGTACAACATTATAGAATATAGCAGTTTCTTGTATGACTCGATTTACGAAAATAGCAACATCTTAACAATGTTAGCAAAAGTGAAGAGGTTAGATGTACATTCTTAAATCTCTCTCTGTTAGCCTGAGTAGACCTTAGATAAGGAAAGACCCTTTGTCAGTCGGAGTGCTTAGACTATTGTCTTGCTGAATCATAACATGGAAATCCCTTAGTGTTTAAAGTTTGGTGCTTATGGCTGTGGACTTAATTTTTTAGTATTTTATTTATCTATTTATCAAGATTACATATTAATAAAGACATTGTAATCAAATATCTTATAAATTTAAAATGTCCCATAGCCTTATAAATGTAAATATTTTTAAAAGCTATCTTTTTTTAAAAAAATCTAGTTTTTTTTTCATTTAAATGTTCTGTAAAACTCCAAAATTTGCTCTTAAAAGACTTTAAAATCTCTCAGTTTTGTATTCCTACAATATTAAAAATATTTTTTTTCCTTGAGAATGAAGATGTGGCATGCAAGGCAAAGCCAAGTTCTAACAGTGCAAACAATTCAATGCTCAATGTCAGGGACTCATTCATGATCCTTCTGGATTTTCCTCAGGGACCTGGGTCACTCTCTGGTCTCATCCTCTGCCTTCTATACTCCAGCCAGCTACATTTTATTGTGACTGGTGTTTTTTGGTGGTTATCACATGGAACAAACATCTCCAGCTTGTCCCCTGTGGCATATTGACAAGAATCACCATATGGGTGACTCTTATTTAACAAAGTTTGGCTGCCAGCAAGGTACACTCTTGTATGTGAACACATGGAGGTGCAGGTTTAATACCTCACTGTCTTAGAATTTCATTGCAGTGAAGAGACACCATGACCATAGCAAAGGAAAACATTTAGTGAGAGCTGGCTTACAGTTTCAGGGGTTTAGTCCATTATCTTCAGGGTGAGAAGGATGCTAGCATGTAGGCAGACATGGTGCTAGAGAAGAAGCTAGGGGTTCTACATCTTGATCCTAAGACAGCAGAAGGGAACTGTGTGTCACACTGTGTACCTAGAGCATACACGAGACCTCAAAGCCTACCTCCATAGTGCCACACTTCCTTCAACAAGGTCACACCTACTCCAACAAGGCCACACCTTCTAATAGTGCCACTTACTATGGGCTAAGTGTTCAAACACATGTGTCTCTGGGGGCTCATCCCTATTCAAACCACCACACTCATTAAACAATCAGGGATTAAAATCCCATTTCATAAACCTTGTTTTTAAGACTGGACAGAAGTTATCATACAAAAATCTATTCCAGTTCAAAGTATCTTGGAGACCTATTATTGTCTCCTTGGTTGACCCACACTACACGATTGCCTTAATCAAGACGGTGGTAAGCCATACGACATCTTTCATCTCCAACCCTAGTAAAGATGGCTGCCAGCCTCATGTCTGGCTAAGGATGGTTGCAAGGATATAAGATGTTGTTCATATCCCCAAGTGGAATCATGCCCTGTTATGAGACTTAAATTAACTTTTGAGATATAAAAAACCCATATAAATAATTAGGCAATTAGATGAAACCAATAATTTCTCTAGCTGTTCTGCTTTGCTCTTTTCTTTCTGTCACAGCTCTTGACCCCATAGAGACTTTAAAAGCATGTCTGTGTCTGGGAAATGGAGAGCTATAACCCAGTTCCAGAGTCAGCTTTTCAACAATGTAGAACACCATAAAACAGCTTTAATATTACCTATACCTAAATGACATTTGAATCCCTATTACATCAGATCCAGTGGCCAGAAAGCTCAGAGATAAATTCTAAGCCCCAGGCCATTATTGCAACAAAAATATCTGAGCTATAACCAAGAAACACAGAACACTGAGATCTTACACATTCAAGGGAGACCAGCCAGAAACAAATATGCAGTGGCCACATTCATACATTCAAAACAGACATTAAAAAACCTAACCAATCTTCTCCAGTATTGCAATTCCAAGAGACTGATGGAGGGAGGCAATGGAACTTTCTGATATAGCTAGAGCTGGTAAGAGCAGTCGCTGGACAATCTCATGAGCTATCACAGTGACTACAAGGCTTGGTGCTGGACTTGGAGCAGGGCCCACCAACTGGCTTCCACATGGGGCCCTGGGATTTTTTCCAAAGCTTTCTATTGAGATCCAAGCCTGGCCCACAAAAGTTCGTGCTCCAAAAGCTCTGCTAATTTTGGAGTAACCTCTCTAAGAGTAGTACAGATCTATCCAACTTATTAGTCTTGCTGTTCATCCATTCAGTCACCCTCAGTCAGAAAAGACATATAAAGACAAAAAATAGGTATAGACCCAAGAGAAAATGACAACAGAAAAATAAGACGGTATTTAAGAATTGGTGTTGTACAAAAGGCTCACCAGTCTAACCAAGAGAAATTCTCTTAACAAATAGGAGGTTGCTTTATGACCTTCATGCACAACCCGGATACTAGGAACCAGGCCTCCCAAGTTCTCCTTGGTTTCTGGACTCACGCTGGGCCTTTTCAAGCCTATGACTTGCCCCATCCCCAAGTGTCATGGAACACCTCTATGGTTCTCCAACTGTTGTGCAGCTTAAGCATTGGAGATCTGTCAGAGTTCTTTGACTCCCAGTATCACCTGGGAGTCATCAGGGCTCCAAGATAGGTCAGAAGAGAAAAATTGATATCTCTGGCTGAATTCCAAATAATCAGAAATAACCAGTAGGCTGCGGAGCAATGTCCCTTTGCCCTGAATGGGTATGTATGTACCTTGTCAAATCCTTTCCATTCCCAGATCAGGGTATCCCAGAACCAGAATCTGGAAATCAGGCATACAACTGTCACAGGAAGCTAAAGAGGCTTATCAAAAGTAGGCCTTTATAAAAAATGCTTGTTATCACCTTTTTTCACATTGCCATTCACTATGGAGCTCCAAAGGACTGAAGGCATGCCCTGAGCCTAGGATTTGTATTTCAAAGTATGCATTCTCCAGGTTAGCTCAGCTCTTTGAAGGGCCCTAACATAACGGATCCAGTGGTCAATTCGTCTTGCTGGGACATCCAAATGTTAATCCTCAGATGTGCTAGAGAAAAAATAGTTCCACAATTTTGAGCCCAAATTAAAGCAAGCTTTAATTAAATACTGGTGAGGAAGGACTCAGGCCCTGGATTTCCAGAGAATGGCCATGAGTCATAATTCAAAAACCCATAATTCATTATATTTCTTATCATGTTCAATCAGTGGCAAGCATATCTCCTGTTATATTTCCTGCTGACATACCTCCTATCTACATGTGGTCAAGCACATCCAATGTGTGTGGTTTTAAAAAACTTGTTTAGAGGAGTAAAAAGAACTACAGCTCCCAGTGTTACAGGAAGTCACCTTGTCCTTTGGCAAGTGGAGCTTACAGGTTAACTTTGGCTCTTACACTTGTTATCCCGGGAGGAAGGGACAGCCCTTGGGTTAGCAGGCGGTACCTGCTGTGGTTGGGGTCTGGGGTAAAGCAATAAGTGGGGGTTGGGGGATGGGAAGGAAGGCTAGAAGGGGAAAGTCTGTGGTATCTACAGGAGATGGGGGCCAGGGAAGGTTGCCAAGAGTGTCCTGCTGAAGAACTGGGGAGTTGGATCTAAGCAAACAGAGAGAGTGGTTAGACTGATTCTTAACTAATTGTAACTGCATAGAACCGGGATTCAAATAAGATCACATTCCGAGATGCTGGTGCTTACAACATCACAATATTAAATTTGAGGGAATATTATTCTATTCATAATAGTCATGATCCACAGATCCTCAACATTCAATGAGCAGCAAGACCTGTTGTATGGATCACAATCTCTGAAAATATAAAGATTGATAGATGGCTCAGCAGTTAAAAGTCTGTACAGATGGCTGAGCAGGTAAAAGCACTGATAATGTTTTGACCTCCGCTATCTTCATGGCAGCCCAGAACCATCTATAACTCCAGTTCCAGGCAATCCAATGCCTTCTTCTGGCTTCCAGGGGCTTGAGACATGTGTGTGGTGCACAGAAATATATGTAGCAAAATGCCCATAAACACATACACATAAAATAATATATATTACATTATTTAATTGTAAATAAATATATAGTATAGATATTATTTCATTATAATTAAATAATAAATTATATTTATATATATATATACATATATAACCAAAACTTAACAAATGAACCCAGTAACCAAGTTAATCATCCACAGCCAACCAGAGAAAGATGCCACTGCTTGATCATCAGTTAATGGAGAGATGTTTCACTTCATTTCATGGCATCCAAGGATGTAACACTCAATCACATGTAATATAGAAAGCATATTCTGGGTGGGCGTGTCAGATTTTTTAAACCCTTTAAATTTTCTCTACTCCAATAAGTAGGAAAGCGTAAGGGAAACACCCATCCTGCCTTCTGTGGAATTGTTCCAATGTCACCAGGAAAATTTCACATCCTGTAAACTTCACTTTCCTATCTTAATAAATGCTTCATATTTACTGGAATTGTAAAACAAGTCATTTCACGATGATGAGTTGCTTTGTTGACACAAATTCTCAAAAATGTAAAATATCTACTCATAAGAAGTTTAGTCTTATCCTTTTATGACATATAACAATTAAAAGCTCTTTTGATATTAATTTAGTATGTGAACTTAACTTTTACTGTATTACCTGATGTGCATACATGCATGCCCTCACAAGTATGTGTGTATGTGTTTATGTGGTGTGTGTGTGTGTGTGTTTATGTGGTGTGTGTGTGTGTGTGCGTGTGTGCTCTGGTGGCTTCCTAGTTGCCCAGATTGCCTCCTCAGCCTTCCAGGTACAATCGTGCATACCATATCTAGTTAATTGTTACCTGCATTTTAGGGAGAAATGAGATGAATGTTTTTGTTTGATAGCTGTATTTACTCTAATGCAGGAATATATTTTAAAAGCTACAAATACAAGTACATTTAGAGGCATAGCTACTATTAGGAATGGAGAAATTATATTCCAAATTTTAAATATTTATGACACATTACAGAGATCAAATCCTGTCTATGGAGGGAATTTTCCTCTGAGACCTCCTTACATAAGGGCATACATTTTGATATTGTGTTCCCATCACTTGGAAAGATATACCTAAAAATATCACAATCTTGTCCTTATTCTTCCTAAAAGATTGGTCACCCTGTCTTTAATTTCAAAACCACTGGATTCCAGTGGCATGGTTTTCTTGACTTGGGAGCTAACAGCCATATGATGCTTGATGGATAGTCTGTCTCAGAGTTAATATGCACATACATCTAAAAAGAAGTTTATCAAAGAGATGTTCAGACCAGTAATCTAAGTACACCTCTAAAATGTTTACCCCTCCCACGTGTGCTATAGTGTCCATTTATACCTGTGACTAGAGTTTTATGCAGTAGTATAGCTAAACTATCTTTGTACAGATGTGCTTGGGAGCGAATTAGAAGCATTTGCTATTTTGGTCTATATGAAGGCACTAGCTAATTAGATCATGTGGTACAGTTAGGGTGTTTCTGAAACGCTTATGTTCATGATGCTTTTACATACTGGTACAGCCTGTGAGGCAGTTTGAGACTTATGGACGTAGGAAGCAAGGCAGTCTCTGAAACCAGAGAACAAGAGAAATCAGACACTTCTTCGAGATAAAGAGTATGGGCAGGCAGTAAAGAGTAAAGGCGATAGATTTTTCCTGGGGCCATAGCACAGTCTAATAAGGAGAAGCCAATTTAATGTGGCTCACTTCAGTGAGAGATTATTTCTCAAATATCACCAGCTCCTTAGGCATCAGTACAAGTGTGTAGTTGGTGAAGGTGCATAATCTAACCTACCGTCATTATAGTCTTGTTGGAGTTAGTCAGCTGCTTGTCAAAGGAGGCTGTTTTTGAAGTTTGCAAAGGGACTCCTGCAACACAAATAAGAGACTTTCCTAATTCAGTTCACCTGACACTCAACTTTAGCTCAGATGATCTGCCCTTCGAGGAGCCTGACACACAGTTAGTCATTACTCTTGGACAGCTCACATTTGCTTTAAAGGCAATACTGTGGATATAAAAGAGAAAAACAAATTAGACACGTCTAAAGTAATTGGTACCAAGAAGAAACAACCAAACTCCTGTAATGATACCTTACATTCCTCATAAGCCTAAAATTATAGTGTAGGCATTTTTCATTTGCTGTTATAAATTAGTCAAAACATTAATGCTTTCGACTATGACTTCTTAGGATTGCATTGTTATTATTATTTTTACCCCAAAGAACAAATGTATCTTAATGCTGAGGAGAATATAAAGCACATCTTGTGACCACAAGAAATGAGATGCCATGCCTGCCACAATTCAGTAATTAGTCAGTGTACCTGCCAAAGAAAAGGATGGAGATGGAGAGGGAAGACGAGCTGGTGGGGGATCAGGGAAACCTCAGGAAATAATCCCAGAGGAAACTGAACCAAATGTAACTGGGCTTCTTAAATCAAACTCAATATCAAGGCCTTCTTCAAGGCTAACCCTAGAAAAGCTCCTTGTCAGCCATGCCAATACATTCCTCCTGTCTTTGGCCTTTCTGAAGGTGGTGTCTCCATACATGAAACTGTTCAGGTGACAAATCCTCCAATATCTGTTGTTACTTTAACGATGGCATCAGATTCAACAACTCAAAAGCAATCAACATAAGTGCAAATAAACAAAGGTCCTAAGCTGCCTTCATGAGTGCCTTCAATTTCCCCAGAGGCATAATATCAGAATCAATTCAATACAAAGTCAAAATTGTTGAGCCATTACCCATTTTCTTCATCAGTAAAATATTGCTGACTACATAGTAGGATGATGTATTAAATTTTTTCAAATTCATTATTGTGACCTTATGTTTAATAGTATTTTATGAAGAAAACATAAAACTGAGCATAAGCGATATACAGGAAAGCCTCAGAAAGTTTAAATTGATCTCTGTTTTAGTTATAAGTGATATGTGTTCACTAGAGAAGTAATAATATGTCCTCATTATATAGAAAAATACTATGAGTAAAGCAAATATCGCCATACTATTGAGTCATGATCAATATCAAATTTCAATGAATTTGATATCAGAATTCAACTAATTTCTTTATTTACATACAAAGAAGCTGTATTTAAATAAAGTTTCCCAAAGACACCAAAGCTGCATTTTAGCCAAGGTGAAACTTTGTTCCCTGATTCCTAATCTGAAGCTTGGCTACACAGTGCTCACTATCCTTCCTGAAAGCCCACTCTGCTTCATTTCATCTTCAGCTTCCTAAATTCTCCTTAAGTCTGTTCAAATCTAAATACCCTTCATAGACCAGCTTCAGCACAAAACCTTCTCTACCACCAGAGGGAAACATAAACACACTGTGTGAGTGTGTGTGCATGAATCTGAGAGTGCATGTGAATTTGTGTGTGTGTGTGTGTGTGTGTGTGTACAACAAATGGAGATCTGGAAGTGATTTGTTGTGTGATGTTTGCAATCAAAGAATAGTTATTAGAAGTGAGAAAACACAAAGATATTAAAAATGAAAAGAAGCTATGTACAATCTCAGTAAAACATTTTATGTTTATTATATGAAAAAATATCCTTAAAATCACATTTCTATTATATTATATAAAGTCCATCTTCTAAACATATTAAGTCTGTATCTAATATGGTTTTATCAACAGTTTAAGAACTGTTGTGATATTGCATAATCTATACCTACCATGGCCCCTTTAAAATTCCATTTAATCCCCTCTTCAGTGCCAAGAAATTCTGGAATTTTGACTATTTTAAAGACATTTTTAATCAGTCTTTAATGCCTACATTTTCTAATACTTGTTATAAAACACAGAAGCAAACAGTATAAAATAAAAATGGAATTTCTTCAAACATCTCAGTTTCTCTCTATCTAAAACTACAAACCTCAAGCTGGGCAATGATGTTACATACCTTTAATCCCAGCACTTGGAAGGCAGAGGCAGGTGGATCTCTGAGTTCAAGGCCAGCCTGGTCTACAGAGCTAGTTCTAGGACAGCCAAGGTTATAAAAACCAAAACCCAAATCAAACCAAACAACCAAACAAAACCAAAAAACCAAAAACCAAACCATGTTATTTCATCTATTTTATAGTCATGGAAGCTAGGAAAGGGACACACTGTCACCTGTATGTGGGCTGTAGGTTCCATGCCCAAGAAGCTCTCCTGCAGCTCCTTGTGTTAAGAGGTTTCTGCCCAGCTAGGTTGTGGTGGCACAGGTCTTTAATCCCAGAGGCAGACAGATCTCTGTGAGTTGGAAGTCAGGTTGGTCTACAGATCAAGTTCAAGGGCAGCCAAGGCTAGACTTGAAAAAAGAAAAAAAGCCTGTCTTGAAAAAAGAAAAGAAAAGAAAACAGGCCTGTGTTCCAGGAGGAGGTCTGTAATTATTTTACCCCAGCAGCTTGTTTTTCCCCTCTCATTATGTTCTTTGTTGTCCCAAGTATCAAAGCAATTCCTTCTAAGACCCCATTGTTGCCTGATTTTCTGGTGTTTTTGTCATAGCTTGGTTGGCTTACTTAGGGGTACTGACCTCCTCTGTTTCACTCTTGTTCACTGATGAGCACAATGGGAAAGCAGACACCCCTGGCCTCCTAATTGGCTGGTCTTCCATCTTTACCTGAGGGATATGAGTGAGTTATTTGACTTCTATTTGCAACTGGGATAAAGACAGAGTTATTTCACAGGGTGTTGTGAAGATGAACCAAGATAGTAACATCTGATAAGTGCCTTGTCTCCTACCTGCCACTTGTGCAATTCTAGGGCCTTTTGTTTTGCATGCTGCTCAATGCAGATAACACTAATGGAGCGTTTCTGACCACATTCCTGGGAGAGGCTTTCTTTCGAAATGTTGGAATAATTTCAGCAGTGATTTCAAATTGTATGGGACTAGAGGGCTTTGTCCGGGTCCTGTGTAAAGGCCTTTTTGTTTTCTTCCTAAAGAGCTGTAACCACAATAATGCCTGTGTAAGCACAACTCAAGGGCCTAGGATCAGGGCATTGCCCAAGGATTTCACAGCTGTGGGACAACAAACATTATCTTTAATATTTTGCATTCCTAGGTGACATGTAATGATAATCTGTCATTTTATGATATTTGGTAACAAAAACAAGTGGTATAAAAATAATATTTACTGAAATAAAACAAAACAAACAAAATCAAGAACAGGTATAGTGCGCATACCAGAAAAGGCCTTGGGGCAGTCATTCAGTCCCTCCTGGGTCTGTCATTCAGTCCCTCCTGCACTGGGCCTGAAACTGTGTCCTAAGTAGAACATACTTGCCTTTTGCCTAGAATGCAAACTTTGTGACTAGAAATTTCTGGCCATCTTAGTAGGAATTGGCTTCAAGGGGTTTCTTAGAAGCAGGTATGCCATACAGCAGGTCTGAGGCAGATGACTTGAATAGGTGTGTACACTGAGAACTCTTTGGAAGTATGAGAGACCTGAGATTTATACACTCTCTTCTATGAGGGCTACAAGCAATTGAGAAATCAAATGAACAGGACCTAGTAGCTGAGACCTGTCTGTTTGTATAAGCCCTAGGAAGGCAAGGCTGAGCGAAGTCTTTAGGGTTGTGATCAGGAAGCATCCGGCTTTGGTGTTTAGCTGGAAACAAGCAACAAAGGAATGGACTTTATTTTGTAACAGAAAGATAGGTTAGACATAAAGGCCCTAGCAAAAGCTAAGAGACCAAAATATTTATTAAGAGAAATTCATATGTATTTTCTGGCTATATTTGGAGAAAATTAAACAATGAACCCAGCTCTCTGTTTTAGTTTCCAATATGATGTGCAAGATTTAAAGTCTGCTTTCTTCTTCCTACATATCTGCCCTATTTTAATCCCAGTTCACACTTATTTGGGAAAATGGCAAACTTTCCTTTTAAGACACTGTTTTTGTTTTTGTTTTTGTTTTTTTTTTTGAAAACAGAGGTTAAAAAAATTACATAAAATAAAATTCATTGTTTGTTATTTTAATACAGTTTTGACACTTTGGATAAATTCACGATGTTGCACCATCACCAGTGACAAGACGTCCATCATTTTAAAAAAAAATGCCCAGTGCCCAGGATCTTGTCATTACCTATTCTTCCCAGACACTGAAGACAGCTACTTGCTTCATATTACATAAATATAACATATATTTATATAAATATACTTTATTATGTAATAGATATTTAATATTTATATATAAATGCTATATATTTATTATATATAACAAATATACTTATATATGTTTATATTATATATTATATAAATGTTATATAACACAAATATTTGTGCAGTATATATTTATATATAATATAATATATAATGTAAATAATGAATATTACATATTAAATGTATGATTTTGGAATACTATGCATTCATTTTTTTAAAGCTAGAGATGTATGAGGAGAATGGAGGAGAGGACACGTATTTATGAAAAGCTTGTTTGTCAGGGTTGAATCTCTTGGGATACTAAACCAAAATGAAGAGTTATGAGGATCTCATCTTTCTGTTCATTATCTACGACTTGAAGTAAGAACCTGAACTTGAATGTCTCAAGAATCTACTCAGTTTGAAGCTTACAGAAGTGTCAGACAGTCTTGAAAGGCACTTGAACAGAATCATGGCTTTGTACTGCTAATGCTTTGCATCTGATGGGAGCTCTGTCCTCAGTTCTAAGGCTTCCTGTACTAGCTGGTGATAACCCCACTGTGTTTTTTCCTTTTCATTTGTCTTAAGGGCTGTGGGGTAGTGAGCATTCCCTGTGCTGTTTTCATTCTGGAGAGCTGGTCAGATGCAGAGGAAGCAAGTGAGGGTCTTAGAGGTAAGTAAAAACACAACCTGAAGAGGGAAGAATAAGCTCCTTTTATTTCCCAGCCATAAATATGTGTTAACAACTTCCAACATTTTATTCTGGTTGGAAGATTTAAAAGGTTATTTTAAAACTAACAGTCTTTTAAACAGCTCAAGACTGACACACGCCTGTCATTCCAGTACTGGGGAGGCTGAGTTAGGATTATGAGTTCAAAGCTGGAATGAGTAACTTAGATTCTGTCTCATAAATAATATGTTGGAATGAATTGAGAAATAGTTTTTTGGTTACTTATTTTTTTTTGTTTTTGAAAACTGGCTTAAAACATGCATGACTTGTTTAATTATAATTAAGTTGGCAAGAAAGTTATATATTTTCTGTTCTGAGGGAAAAACATTGCTTTTGGATGGAATTTACTTTTCAACCAGTCAAATGTTTCTTTGGAAGGAGGAAGAGCCAGTGATGTCTTGTGACTAAGCTCTGCTTTCTAATCTGGAATGTCAAAGCCAGGAAACTCTGACACTTGTGTACTCAAAGAGTTCTGAGAAGTTTTATTCCATTTTCTATTTTAACTCCTTCTATGTTATAAGCTCCAAAAATACACTAACTATTCATTCCCAATGACTAGGATAAGAGCTCTGGCCACGACTCAAATATTTCATGCTTTTGCTGTTTATGGATCTTGCTTATTTGTGGTTTGCTTCACTGAAGGTTCCCACCTGTTTGTACCACTCTCCTAGTTTTGGCTTCTGAGGACTCCTTGGTGACAATGGGGAAAAGAAGCTCCACATCACACTTTGAAGCTCCTGGTACTAAGAGTCTTCTGACTAGAGGTTGGGGATAGCTCTTAAAGCACACAGTATTTAATGCAAAGGACATGGAGGTCCTGTTACTGGCACACAGGGAATCAGGATAGTTTGTATTTTGTAGATCAACACAATTTAAAAGGAAGGAAGGAGAGAGAGAGAGAGAGAGAGAGAGAGAGAGAGAGAGAGAGAGAGAGACCTGGCATAATTTGCTACATGATCCCTTCCTAAGTGCCCAAAGCACACTTTAGGTTTACTCCAGACGACATTTGGATATACTACCCCATTTTGCAACTTCAGCAGACATAACCAAACCTGTGATAGAGGAGGTAGGACTTAAAAAACGGTTCCTATCTCTGTTCTGCAGACCTCATCCCAGCGAATCCAGCTGCACCCCGCCCGCAAAGACCTTTGGGGCTTCTGATATAGAGTCCAAATACAAGGTCTGGCTCATGAGTAGCTCTCTTCATAACCAGGTGTCATTCTGGCGGTGCCTGAAGTGTGCAAGCTGGTTGGAGTTTCAATGTTTAGGATCACTCTTGAAGTGTTGACAAAACTGACAAAGGTAAGTTAAGGGATGGGCAAGAAGTAGGTATGCCCTAGGGAGGAAACTGAGGTCATGAGAGGCTTACACCTGGTGAGTTTTCCTTTAGCTATTCACCTGTCCCTCCAGGAGGCTACCAAAAGGGTTTTATCTGTACTAGGCCAGACCCAGGGTCTCAGCTGGGACAACCGGTATTCCTGGTAACTGCTGGTCAGCACCTGGGGCCTGTGGAGTAGCCAAAGAGGCAGGAGTTGCTGGGGTTAGAACCCAGAGGGAAAGGACAGTGAAGGGCGCTGCCTCTTGCAGTGCCTGTAGGACAGAAGGCGGCCGGCGTTCGATCACTGGGCTGCATAGGGCTGCACTGTGATCTTTGAGCCTCCTTCCTGAGCTTTGATTCCACAGCTTTGAGAGAAGGCCCTCTTTATAGTTCAGAGAAGGAAAACATTCTGCGCCGCAGGCAGGCCGGACGTGACTTGTATTTACTTAGCTACCTGCATTCCGAAGTATAGCTGGGGTTGGGAGGCTCCTTTTTTTCCGCGCCAGCTCCCGCTGAGCTTTGCTTAGGGACTGTCGGGCAATCTGGTGGCCAGAGAGAAGAACTTCCCTCTAGCACCTGCCAATCGGCTTTGTGCAAAATGTCTCTGTAATGTCCCCTCGGGGTCCGCACACTGTCTCCTTCCTACTGGGCGGGCCACTTCTTGGGTTTCTCCTGCGGTAGCCCAGCCAAAGCGCAGGTTGTTCGCGCCTCCTGGGAGGGCGGTGGGAGCGCAGCTGGCGCGGACCTGCATGTCCAGCCGGGAGAGGCGGTCCCGGAACTCGGGAGCTCCGCCCCCGGCTCCCTATAAGTGGCAGCCCGGCCCACGGCGGCGGCGGCGGCGGCGGCGGCGGCGGCGGCGGCGGCGAGAGGAGGCTCAGGGTCTTCTGTGGCCGGAGGACCCTCCAACCCGTTTCCATAAGGCTTTAGCTTTCCAACTTCAGCTACAGTGTTAGCTAAGTTTGGAAAGAAGACAAAAAGAAGACCCCGGTGGCAGCTTTGCTGTTGTTCTTTGCCCTAGTTGTCCTTTGGGGTCTTTCGGCACAAGGCTGTTGTGCTTATAGTGGTGGGTGCTATCTCCGGTTCCTCACACTCCTGTGAACAACTCCCCGGTCAAGAGCAGCTAAAGCTACCAGCATCAGAACAAACAAGGGGAGAGCGCCTGGTGTCATGACCAAGGCAAGAGAACAGACCCGTCAGGAAGGATGCTGTGGTGAGTTGAGTAATCTGAATGTTTCAAGTGGTGGGAATGCAGGTGGGGACCGGGAGATGCAGTTCCATGAGGGTTGACTTCGGTTTTGATAGAGGTTCAAGAAGAATGTAAACCCAAAGTTTGAATAAAAGAGCTTACATATAGGCAAGGATAGAGTAAACTGGGCAGGGTGAAATTCCTTGCATTAAAAAACAAACCTCACCGAAGTGAAGGAATGTTGAAACAAGAGTTTCTTCACTGCATGAAGTTGGGGCGGTTATTGACCAAGAGTCAACGCTGAATCTAAGTGGATGGTATTAAGTAAACTGAATGCATCAGTCTGTAAGTGACCTGATAAAAATCACACATAATTACGACCCAAAACAAATTCTAATCCGAGCTCATTTGGGTGCTTAAACATGTTTTTAACTTGTTCTCTTTGCCTTTATAGGATCCTTAGCAAACTACCTGACCTCAGCAAAATTCCTCCTCTACCTTGGCCACTCTCTCTCCACTTGGGTAAGTACACAGTTCTTCGGGCTTGGTTGTGCAAGCTGTTGTTTACTTTCATTGGAGACAGTTGTATTACAGAACTTGAAGTTTTGTCATCTTGTTAAGTAAATAAATCGTTCTAAAACACATGTTTCAACAAAAACAGTGTTTTCTTCAAAGATGTTTCCCACGGGTGTTAGTAAATTTTGCTTAATAGTGAAATTCTGAAGCTTTACATAGACTGACAACTGTTTGAAACAAGATTCACAAGAACAGGAAAACTTGCATAGTTACTAGGGTTGGTAAATTCTAATTAGGCCCCTCCTACTGAACTTCAAAGGTATCTCATGGACCCTCTTGGGTTAATGTCTGGTACCAGCATGCAGCGTTATGGAAACAGAAAAGGGTAGACTATCAAATACTGGCATATTAGGATTATAGTAATATTGTAAGATGAATTTAAAACTATCTAACCAAAGATCAAACATCTAAATGATATCTGATCGTCAAAGTTGTTGTCTGTTGTCTGTGGCTACTTAATTTGTAGGTAGTGTGAGCTGTATTAAAAGCCACCACCCAGTGGAAACTAGCTATGAATTCACAGTTCTCCCTTTGGCTTCCTACAGGGCTTTGGGAGAATCTCAGTCTTTCTGCTGATCTGGGTTCCTCTATCAGTTCCTTGAGATTCTCATTAGCATGCTGGCTGTGTTCAGTGTATAATTATTAGAAACTGTCAGGTTAAACAATCATTCTTACTGCTTAAAAGTTAAAACTCTAAATATATTCAGTTCATTACAAATAAGGAAAAAGAATTTCAAAAGTATATTTTGAAGTGCTAATTTGTTTTTAATGGTGTCCCCTATTGATTTATCTATAAGACGTGAACGGAAACCATCATATGAGGAAATGTATTCCTTATGCCCTTGGGAAATTATTAAGTTGGGTTGTTGGCTCTCTAAGGAATAGCAGTCCCAGATAACTTTTTAGAGAAGCAAGCTGCCATCTTTCTGAATGCTTACAAAGGGGATGATTCTGCAAATAACTGTATAAACAAAGTGGGATTGGCCAGAGTTTGCTTTAGCTGATAGGTATAAGGGAAAAGAGCAAAGCAAAACAGTGATGAACACTTTATACATCTGAACCAATAGTTTACGCTTCCAATTTAATTTAATAATAAGCATTAAAAGGATCAGTAATGGAAGAGTACCTGAAGTCCTCCTAGAGAACCAGGTGCCTTGCTTCTAAACACTGATTAACTTCAAGGTTCATGTGACCTTTGGGTGATAGACCGGGTGTCAGACTGTCCAGAAGCATGAGAGGAACTATGTGTGTTCCAGGGCAATTTAAAAAAGACTTTTGTCAAGAAAATTTGAAGCAATTTTCAAATTTTCTGCAACCTTATAGTAAACTGAGTAAATGGACAGGTCCTTGGGAGAAAGAGGGATGAAAACTAACAACAGCACCTGAAGCCATGTAAGGGTTAGTGGTATTTTACACCTCACTGCAAAGGAGTGCAGGAGAGGGGTGCTCTAAGGGGGTGATTTTGTTTTATGTCCTTTGTCCACTCTTGTGCGCCACTCAGTTTGGTGTGTGTGTGTAATCTTATTGTGTATTACTTAATTGTATTACATTTCTATTTAATTATAATTTATACATAAAATATTGTTTGTACATTTTCCAACGCTGCTAAATCATGGTTCCTTAGATATCGGATATAGGAGCAGTTGGACAGAAGATTCTCTGAAGTTGGGTTTGTGTTGATTTGTATGGTTTTTAATTTCTGACTTCTTATCTACTAATGAGTCGATATATTTTATGCTACCATTGGAGTACAAAATAAGTAAGAAGTAGATGCTTTTGTTAAGGCGTCTATAATTTAATTTAGTATATAGACTTTAAAAAGTAACATCGACAATAGCAATGTAAAGCAATAAAAAAAGAAAGAGAAGCAAGTTCCTTCTGTTTACACCCGTGTCCTCCAGACTGCTTCCATTTAAGCCCATGTGCATGTCCTCCAGACTGCTTCCATTTAAGCCCATGTGCATGTCCTCCAGACTGCTTCCATTTAAGCCCATGTGCATGTCCTCCAGACTGCTTCCATTTAAGCCCATGTGCTCTGTATTCTCATGGGTTTACCTCTCTACTCATAAAGGCCACTGTCGTCATGTAGACTGCCACCTGCCAGTCCTTTCTTGTGTTCCTCTTCTTCATAGCACCTGTGACCACCTGCCCTATGCTACCTTTGCTTTCTTCTCTGTACACTGGAACACCAGCAACATGAAGAACAGCCTGTGTGTTTTGTATACTGCTGAAGTTTTGATGCCCACAGTAGCACTGGGCACGCATCAGAAGCCACTCTATGGCCATTTATTAAATAGATTAATTACGGTGGTTACTTATTCTCAGATCCAGCGTGGGTAGATAGGCATGTAAACAAATATCAAAGTATAGTGATATTTTATAATGATTTTGTTTGGAGGGCAGAAAATGGAGGCGTGAAAGGGATGGGTGAGCACTTAGTCCAGTGGTTCTCAACCTGTGGGTCACAAGCCCTTAGAGGGTTGACTGGCCCTTTCAGAGGGGTCACCTAAGACCATCAGAAAATGCAGATATTTACATTATGATTCATAACAGTAGCAAAATTACAGTTATGAAGTAGCAATGAAAATCTTATGTTGGGGTCACCACGACATAAGGAACTGTATTAAAGGGCCGCAGCATTAGGAAGGTTGAGAACCCCCGACTCAGTCAATATTAACTTAGATGTTAGCCAGTTCTTGAGGCTTTTGAAAGTGCATAATCTGTCACTTCTTAAATTAGGATAGCCAGAGAAATTTCAACTTTGTTCTCCAAGCTCTAAATCTTGTTATCATTTTGAATTATAATTGGGAACTGTATCATTTTTTTGCCTCAAGACTTCTCTACCTCTTCATTGTTAATATTTGGTGTCTGGAAATTCTTTTATTGACTGACAGATGCCAGTAGTGTTTACCTACTTCAAGCTTCCTGCAGGCATGAAGGTTATGATAACCCAAAGCATCTACAGATATTATTAGCAAGTGATCTCTGAATAGAATCATCCCTAGTTGTGAATGGCATGTTTTTCATATCAGCACAAATCAATTTAAATTTTGAATATTTAAGATCGTTACCTTAGTTTTATTAAAATTTAATAGCAGTTGGCTTATCAATATAATAATTTTCTTCCAACATAGGAAGCTTATTATGAGGATTTTGTGAGACTTTGGAAAGAGCTCAGAGTTGACATGCTTTCACATAGGGTCAAATATATAAGGAACTCGGTCTGTGCATTTAGTGATGATGTTGACAAGACATTGTCTTTCCTCATGTTAACCCATGACATCAAGGCTGGAGCTTGCAATGTCTTAAAATGTCTATTCTAGACAATTTATACATTAACCTACTTGACTTATTTAAAAGTTGGTGTTAAATTTATACCACACTTTATACCAACTAACTGTAAAATTCATTATATGTCCTTGAACTATGTGAAGATACAGCCTTTTTTTTTTCCAAAATTTATCTGTATTAAAACATCAAAATGACAACTTATATATTTATTTCAACACCTTTGGTCTTATGGGATCAGGCTTTTTCCTTCTGATTGTTCTGCTGTTGATGACTTTGAAATTTACTTGTGAGACAGCAAATTGTTTAAAAAAAAAAAGATAGCCATGTAAACCCATCAGAGGCTACGGGGTCCATACCTATCCGTTCCTAAACTAAAAAGCTGTCTTGTATTAGCATGTAAGGTAAACTAATGCCTATAAACTATAAAGCTTGAATGTTTTCCATTGTGCCGGAATGAAGTTTTAACATTAGGCAAGTATTCAATCCATAACTACTGACATGAAACATCATCTGATGTAGCCAAAAAGCACCCATTTGATAAGGTAACAAGTTCGTGAGTACAGTGGGCTACAAACTAAAAACATTTCAACCAAGCATCTTTCTCTTGTTTAAGGGGGATCGGATGTGGCACTTTGCAGTGTCTGTGTTTCTGGTGGAACTCTATGGAAACAGCCTCCTCTTGACAGCTGTCTATGGGTTGGTGGTGGCAGGCTCTGTTCTGGTCCTGGGAGCCATCATTGGTGACTGGGTGGATAAGAATGCCAGACTTAAAGGTGAGTGCTGTACTCTCTGGATCAGCCTATGCTTCCTCTGGAAGGGAGGGAATATCAGAGTAAGAGAGAACTCAGTGTGACTAACTGACTCAGAGAAAGCACTCACACAACACAACAGAAGGATGGGGGTTGGTGGCCACACCTGGCTTTCAGGTCTTGAGGCTCCTGCACTAGCTAGGGTGTCAGGACACTGACCTAATAGATTTTCTTTCTTTTGGCAGTTTGTCAGTGTCAAACATTGACAATTAACTGTGTGATCAATTTTTCTAGGAATCATGTTAAACATTAAAAGAGTGCTTCGTGCTGGCTTCCCTGTAACTATGAGGCCCTCTAGTGTGGTGTTCCTGGCAGCAGCTTGAACATCTGTCCTCTGGATTACTATGCTGCATGTAAAGGGATGTATAATGGAACTGAAAACTAAATATTGATACAAGGGAGCATAACTATGTCTAGGCTGCAGACAGCTGAATTATAATTTTTAGGGAAAAAGAAGAAATTATAATGTATTGTGTATGTACATGTATGATGAATTAACATTTATTCTAGGATATCAAGACATAATCTGTTTACTATACAAGAGCCTAAAAATAAGTAAGCATTTAGTTATCTAGAATATAGGAGAAATGTGGATAATTATTTGGAGCTTCATTAGTTATGCAAAGAGATGGCCATGCCTGCGTGATGTCAGACATTGTCATAACTAGTTGTGTTCAGTTCAATATAACTGCTCCCAAATTGTCAACAGGATTATCAGTTCTAGGATTTGGTGTTACTAGTACAAAGATTCATATGAAGATTTTCCTGTTTTGAGAATGAGTAGAGCAGAACACATATAGAAAAAAATTTCTGTATGCTGGAGAAAACCAAATTCTTTTTATTATACATAGGAATATTATCCTTAGGATTCTTTAACCATAGATTTGTTGAGCATTGTTATTATGTGTTAGGAAAGTGCTGAGCTGGATGAGGAAGGAAAGTGTGGTAAGATAGGGGTCTCCTATGTCTGTTGTATAATCAACTCTCAAGTCACCCTTCATGCCCAATCCCTGACGCTTACAGAATAAAGTCACCATTTCTCCCTCTGTGCTGTTTGAGACCTTGGTACCTTGGTTATTGTACTGATAGGGTTATAGTAATCTGTCCACATATCCCTCCTTCTGGTGTGTTGGCAATTGGTATCCAATCCTTTGCTATGAAGGAATGCATGCACAGATGCGTGAATAAGTGAGTTCTATGTTGGGTTTTATTTCAGACTGCCTTCTGAGAGCATCTTGTTGTCTTAAGCCTTTCATATGATCTCCCAAGCAAGGACAAGCGTTACTGTCCTGGATGACAAGATCTGTAATTATAGCTTATGCATTTCAGAACGCTTTCATGAATATTTTATTTGAGTTATCATTATGATTCCATAAAGGAAGGAAGGTGGATGTTATCATCCACACTTGCCAGGCATAGGCACAAGAAGCATTAAGTACCCTGTCCTAGATCATCTACCTAGTGAATGGTGGAGTAACAACCACTGGGTTTCTCTCTGGCTTTACTCTAACACTTGGTCTGCATGAAGGAGTGTCTGTCTCTAACAGGACGTACAATTTCTGTGACGAAAGATGTAGCTTAAGATTTTATAGCAATGATATACCTATCAGAAAAAAGTTGCTATTAATGGATTTTTGGCAAATGTTTGTGTATTTTCTGTTTGTCAAGACCATTTTATTAGATTAAGCCTGCCATGTAAGTGAGAGGTTACGGATTCCATAACTTCCCCCTTCACCTTCTTTGTAACCTCCTCTGTGTATTTATTTTAGCCTAAACAGCAAAGACTTAAAAGATGGATCTTATCTGTAGAGTAGGTCTATTTAGGGCAGCAAACTTTCTAGTAAATATGTTAGATGAAAATGCAGTTATCATGAAAGACTTCCGCTAGTAGAAGAAAGTTCTGAGAATGTTACATTGTTTGCAGATTTCACAGATCTAGGTACAGAAAAGAGCTGAGGCAGAATTTACTGCTGGAAGGTTTTCTTTGTCTGGTAATCATGCATATACACCAAGGTAGTTCAACAACTGTGTGGATGAAAGCACCCTGCTCAAGACATGCTGGTGCAGTGAACATTGTGCTTTTGTTCTGTACAGTGGCCCAGACATCACTGGTGGTTCAGAATGTGTCTGTCATCCTCTGCGGAATCATCCTGATGATGGTTTTCCTACATAAGAATGAGCTTCTGACCATGTATCATGGATGGGTCCTTGTAAGTTCTCTATGGGCTTCTTGCTGTTTGTTTGTGTGCTTTCAGGGTCCTGAGGATGGAACTCAGGACTTCATAAGTGCTAAGCATACACTCTGGGATTCTGGGTGACAGAAAATGAATGTGTTACAGCAGTGAAAATGTAAACCCTTTATGGTTTAGTAGTACACCTTTTGGTTTTTCTACTGTAACATTTTAATATTGATTTGTATGTCCACAGGTCGCTTTGATTCTCTGATGTAATTTTAACAAGTATTTGGGGGATCAATTTTAAAATCCACCATTATGTCACTAGTTTCTATGAACTGTGACATTAATTACTGTTTTTTTGTTTTGTTTTGTTTGCATTAACTATAGATAGCACAAATATGAACAGTGTCATGCTCTGTAATATCTGTACCATGTATAGAAAGTAAAGTGACCTCTTATGAATGAGATTAAAATGAAAAAAATGTAAACTGACATTAATGCAAGGTTTTTGTTGTTGGTGGTGTTGTTTTCCTTCCTTAGACTGTCTGCTACATCCTGATCATCACTATTGCAAACATTGCAAATCTGGCCAGTACTGCCACTGCAATTACAATCCAAAGGGACTGGATTGTTGTTGTGGCAGGAGAAAACAGGAGCAGATTAGCAGGTAACTTGGATTATCTTTTCAACTAAATGCATCTGTGGTGCTAAGTAGAAGCAGGAGGACTTTTAAGAACAATCCGTGGAAAGCTCAGAGTTTTGTATTGTTCTGCCCTAGTTGTCAGACAGTACAGTGATTTATCTAATTGTTACCAAGTTAATGTTAGTGTATCTACTATTCTAGCATGCTCTGCAAGTCTAGCAAATACAAGATCTCATTTGAACTTTTCCATTTTTTCTTTTTAAATTGTGCTGTTTCTGAGTTTCCGTTGTGATGCTGACAATCTGACGTGATATTTTACCCTCATAACTGTGGGCACTATTACAAGTACTTTAAGGATTGTACCGTTGGTTTTTTTGGTTTTTTTTATACCCATGAACAACACAATTGTAACAAGGATTCCAGAAGTTATTTTCCACTTCAAAAAATATTTGAACAGAAGTTATCTCACATCCTATATAATGTAAGGCTTTTGAAATATGTTTTCAAATGGAAGATAGAATGTGTCTTTAAACAGTCTTAGTTTATTGGAAACACAGACAAATGGCTCAAGATGGAGCAAAGAGTGCTTATAAGACCTCAGACAGCAGAACTTCTAAGGCTCCAAATACCCTCACTTACTTGGTATTCTCCTCCTCCACCTCCATCTCCATTCTTCTCCACAGAGCATATAGGCTTGAGCTGGATTGATCATTACACAAGGTGCAGGAGGAGCGTTGCCAGAGCTACAGATCAGCTGAACTGACTCTGCTGGTCATTAAGATAATGAGTATCACAAACACATTACCCAACAACCCTGGTAGACCAGAAAACCTTTCTTGATGGCTAACGTGGCTTACTCCAGGATGCAAAAGGAAAAGATTTTGTGCTGGGGTTAGTAAGTGGCCCTGTTCGACTAGACTAAAAAGAAGATAAGAAGGAAAGAGAGGTTGAAAGAGAACAAAGTCTATGGGAGGCCTGGAGCAGGCTGGTCCAACCTGCCTGCATATGTCCTCAGATAGCTAGGAATGTGGCCCCACATATTTGCAGGAGACTGACAGTGTCATGCTTAGCCCTGATCTAGAACGAAAGGAATTTGCTTGAATCATCACTTCCTGGTAGCAGTATTACAACCTAGAGAAATGCTCCTGGGCTTTGGGGTTTGTGTATGAGGTGAGAGCAGTGCAGTGAATGTGCCCTGCAGGGGATTCACCTTGCTCCTTCTCTCATTGTTCATTTACAAAATAATAATAATAATAATAATAATAATAATAATAATAACAATAACAATAATAATAATTCCACATTTCTTTTGTCACATTGAAAGAGAAGATAAGACTTCATTGTTTTTGTTGTTGTTAACTTTTTTTATCATTTTAAGCATGTAACATGTGTATATTTTAAAATTCAGAGGATATCAAAGAGTTTATTTTGAAAATAGGTCACAAATATGTTTTCTGACATATTTGAAGAAAAAAGATGGCTTATAGATTATTTTCTTTCACTTATCTGAATTTATTAACTGTACTCATTTTGACCCTGTAAAGTCAATTAAATTAAAGAGGTTGTTTTAGGGAGCAGGAGAGATGGCTTGGTGTATAAGAGCACATACTCCTCTTCTGGAAGACACTGTTCTGTTCTCAGGGAGGCATCAGACAGTTGCCAAACTCCGGCAGCCAGAGGATCTGATACCCTAGGCTCTGTGGGCACATGCCTTTATGTGCACATGCCTGCACAATACACATAACTAAAAAGTGGTTAAAAGAAATGTCTTTAAAATGTTGTTTTCTCCTTCAAATAGCCTTGTTAAAAGGAAATACTCACTCTTTTTGTGGACCTAGTACAATTATACAAACAACATTACTTTGTGTATCTATAAAAAGATGTTTTAGAACAACCCAAAATATGACTGGCCAGTTCTCAGCTCAACCTCTCTTTACTGTGAATTATTGCATGGTAGACAAATATAGAACAGACAGCCTGTTTCCTTCCCTGTGGGATTTCTCCATTTTAAGAAGGAAAATGGAATGTCTGCTTTCCTCTTCTGTCAGCCAAATCTTAAGGGCTGAAGTGCAGTTACTAGAGCAGTGAAGGAAACCTACACGCTTTCTTTCCTAATATTAAACCACAGCAAGTATTAACTAAAAACCATGTTTTGAAACAGGATGCAGAGACTTCTTTAGTTCAGAGGGTCAGCAGATGTCTAATCATGGATTTTGGGTGTCATTTCTGCAATAAACAGAATTTTAAAAGTCAGGGGGAAAGGCCATGACTAAAGAAAAATAGAAGAGAGAAGAAAAGTAGTCTGTGGGGGGACTCCAGCTGTTGCCTTTGCTTCTGGTGTGGATGTTAGAAAACCAGGTAAGAGACTGGGCTGTAAGGCTGTGTGTGTGTGTGTGTGTGTGTGTGTAGGTGACTGATCATAAAGAGTAAAATTATGAGTTGACTGTAGGATGCTCGCTCCTCTTTCTTTATCCCAGTGTTCATTGATTCCGGAGAGCTTTAAAATTGGAAGTGTGTCATTGGAGGCTAGAACAGGAGAAAACAGTCAGGTGGAGAGCTCCAGAAAAGGCATATTTTTTTGTCACATGCATACTCTTTTTTAACTACTCTATAAACTAAGATATTTTTCAGGTACTTGGTTTATTATTTTAAGATATTCTCTTTTACACACAGTCTGTGTGGCCTCCTTTCTCCACACTTTCCAACCCATCTGTTGCTTCCTTTCTTTTCTTTGTGGGATAATCTTTAGTAACAGTTTCTTAGGGTTTCTTTCTAATTATTCGAAGAAAAATCCAGTGGTTTGCTTTGATCAAGCATGGCACATAAATTTCCTGTCTGAACTCTACTGGTTAAAAGCTGATCTCATATTTTAGAGAGGAGAGCCTGAGAGCTCCTATTTACTCAGCAAATCCCTTTTGAAAAGACATATTCTTCTGTGTGGTATTATGTACTTATTACAGTGAAAGAAATTATTTTGTGCCATGTTCTGTACCATAGCTGTAGCCAAAATGGCCAAATCAGAGCCAGGAGAACACTCATTTGAGTGTTCATATGAGAATAAATATAATTTCACAAATAGCATATGTTTGAATATTCAGAAGACTGATTCTACTCTAGGCTGTTACCAATAAAATGAACAAGCCTTCAAAACTACAGCTTAATTCATTCTTCTCCAAAGATACAAAACCTGTTTTCCTGACGCAAAGCATCATTACCTTCCTAAGTATCACATAAAAGATAAACAACAACAACAACAACAACAACAGCAACAGGGGTCTTGGGAACTCTGTTCATCTAGGGGAAGAGAAACATTTAATTAAAACATTTCTTGTTGTGGTGATGTTTTAAGATTCAGTTGTTGTTACATCAATTATTTGCTTTTTGGATTCAGATCATTGAGTTCCTTGGATCAGCTCCTTGCATCACTGTTGGCATATGCACTGGATACCTGCTTGTGGGCAGACAGACATTAGGGGAGCCTCTGCAAGGACAGTTCGATGAAACCAATGGAGGCTGCCTTTGCCTTTCAAGTGAAAGGTGAAGAATACCAAAGTTCTTCCATTATCATACACACATCGTATACTCACAGGACTAATCAGAAAGCATTTGAAGACTAGAAGGAAGGAAGGAAAGAAGAAAGGCAATTTTCCATGAATGTACTCATTAGTCATTGATTTTTCCTTGCCAACCCAGATGATTGTTAAGGACCTGCCTCATTAATCTCACCCTGCTTTGTGCTATAGGGCATGACAGAGGAGATAATTTCCTTAGCTGCCCTTTCTTCATCTTTGACACTGTTGCACTTTCCTAGGGTCAAACTTTAGAAAGCTTACTACCACGAAATCTTCCCACCTCATAATCTCAGTCTTTGGAATCTGTCTTAGCCTACACTCTTCCATCCTCCCAGCCCCCTCCCTCAGCTCCGAGCCCAACAGCCCTGCAAGACAGCCTACGACTTTCAGATTCTCTCTCTTACCCAGTCATGATGGCATGCTGACCTCCCAGGGAATAGTCTTGGCTCACTTGGCTCCCTCTCCTCTTGTTGGGCTAACCCAGTAACCCCATTTAAATCTAACTTTTCACACTGGAGCCAGACAGGAGAAAAACATGAGACTGAGCTCAGTGCTGCCTTGAACATGAAGTTGATCTTTTCCTTCATTCAGAGATCAGATCTTTTCTCTGTTCTCTGCCTTTCCCCCCTTCCTGGGGGTTGCGTTGCACTTTTGCCTATATCCTGCAGCAACTTTTCCACCTCCCTCACATCCTGCTGACTTTTGTTGTAATTTACTTTTTACTCTGGGCACTTTGCTAGGAAGCAGCAAAGTACCCTAGAGGGACACCACTGAAAGATAAGAAAATAGTGTTTCCTGGAGTTGGCACCAAGCTCTGAAGCCAACATTCTTCAAGCATTTGCTCTGCCTGCTCCACTGTCTTGAGATTCATGGTAGTTTCACTGATCCATTGAAGGTCCTTCTTAGTGCTCATCTTTCTTGATTTCACCAGTTCTTAGCACCGGTGATTTTGTTGCACTTTGAAGCACTGTCTCCATTTGGTTTCCAGGACACTATACTCTTGTTTTTATCATCTTGCTAGTTTTTACTGACTCTTCCAACTACTAAACATTGGCATTCCCAACACTTTAGCCCCCGTGAATTCTCTACAGTGCTCTCTTGAGATTCCATTTAATGTTATTTAAAAATTGGCCAGTGTCCAAAATTGGGTCTTATCTCTTTCCAAATCTTCAGCCTCATTTATTTAACCACTGATGGCAACAGCACCTCTTGAGTGTCAGTGGGTCTGTCAAAATCAATATTTCCAAAATCAAATTCAAGTTCTCTTACACTAAATTTGAGTATTCTGAAGTCACCTGTTTCTCAGTAAATAGTTACTCAAGAAAAATAAAAAGAAACAACATTTTGTAGAGCCATCTGTGACTCCTCTTATTCTCAAGTCAGAATCTATAACTTGGCCATCCTAATTCTGCCTTTAAAGCAGTGGTTCTCAACCTGTGGGTCCTAACACCTTTGTGGAGGATGTCAAATGGCCCTCTCACAAGGGTCACGTATCAGATACCCTGCATAATTTACATTATGATTCATAAGAGTAGCAAAATTACAATTATGAAACAGTGTTGAAATAATTTTATGGTAGGGGGTCACTACAACATGAGGAACTGTATTAAAGGATCGTAGCATTAGGCAGCTCAAGAGCCACTGCTTTAAAGGAGCATTGTATTTGTTTTGACACATTTTACATGTTAGATATATTTGTAGGACTATTTCTGGACATATTTCTATAGATGTATGTTATATAGAATGTATATTATATATTTCTTATTGACTTTCCTAGAAAAATGTTAACTTCATGAAAACAGGGGAGGAGAGATTTTTTTTTTCTTCACAGCAAATGGTTTGGACAGAGAGTACCTTCAGGAGCAAGCCTCTCAGGAGTCTGTGCTGTTGGTTTAGATTAATAGCACATAAACATAGGTTGGAATTCTCACTTACCTGCCTCTTGCACCTACCTCTGTAGACATGAATGCTACCATTAGAAGGATTGACCAGCTAACCAACATCCTGGCCCCCATGGCTGTCGGCCAGATTATGACATTCGGTTCCCCAGTCATTGGCTGTGGTTTCATTTCTGGTTGGAATTTGGTGTCCATGTGTGTAGAGTACTTCTTGCTCTGGAAGGTTTACCAGAAGACCCCTGCTCTGGCTGTAAAAGCTACTTTCAAGGTAGAGGAGTCGGAACTGAAGCAACTGACCTCACCTAAAGGTAACTGTGCACAACTACCAGCTCTGTGCTCTAAACTCACACCTTGAACTTTTCAATGAAGACCAGGTTCTAGTCCAGGCTGTGTTTCCAGGGGAAGCCTAGATGAGTTGGATTATCATCTTTTGAGATTCTGGAAAGAACTGTGGGTTGGATCTAAAAGGGCTTGGGGTTAGATCCCTGGCCCTTTTTCTTGATGTAAGCAGTGGGCACAGAGACAACTGATTTAGGATGCCTAGAAAAATGATTCATACAAATAGGAAGATGAGAACATGAAAATTTCTTATTATTTTTTGAGGGGAATAAAATCGCCGTTTGGAAACTGGGGGATTCAAAAAGAGAGGCAGAATTTTTCAGAAGGGAGGCTAGCTTTCTGGTAAATAAAATCTTAATGAGGTCCCAAAAAAGAAGATACTTTATTTCCCCAAATAACTTTTATGCTTTATTTGATGAATTTTGCTGCAATTTACTTCAGTGAGACTATAATATCTAAAAGAAAGAGAGGTTTAAAAAGAGACCAACAGTATTTTTAAAGCAAAACTGGTACTTGAGAAGAATTTTATGGCTGTAATTCATAAATTACCAGTAAAAGAAAAACACATTATAACGTAGTAGTCACAGTGTAGTAGTCAAGGAGATCCATATAGGAGGGGAATAGGAACATAAAAAATAATTGGCTTTTACTCCTCATGTTCTTCCTCTAAAATAATGATATGTCTTATTAACAGATACTGAGCCAAAACCTTTGGAGGGAACTCATCTAATGGGTGAGAAAGACTCCAACATCCGTGAACTTGAACGTGAACAAGAGCCCACCTGTGTCTCCCAGATCACGGAGCCTTTCCGCACTTTCCGAGATGGATGGGTCTCCTATTATAACCAGCCAGTATTCCTGGCTGGCATGGGACTGGCTTTCCTCTATATGACCGTCCTGGGCTTTGACTGTATCACCACAGGGTACGCCTACACTCAGGGACTTACTGGCTCCATCCTCAGTATTTTGATGGGAGCATCAGCAATAACTGGAATAATGGGAACTGTGGCCTTCACTTGGCTACGTCGAAAATGTGGCCTTGTTCGGACTGGTCTATTCTCGGGACTGGCCCAGCTTTCCTGTTTGATCTTGTGTGTGATCTCCGTGTTCATGCCTGGAAGCCCCTTGGACCTATCTGTTTCTCCATTTGAAGATATCCGTTCTAGATTTATACATGTGGAGCCAGTGTCCCCAACTACCAAAATACCTGACACCGTCTTTACAACAGAAACGCATGTGTCCAATGCGTCTAATGTCATCGACACTGTCCATGAGATGAGCACTAAGTCCGTCCCCATAATCTCCGTCAGCCTGCTGTTTGCAGGGGTCATTGCTGCTAGAATCGGTAAGAACTCTCTTTCTGCATACTGAAAAATTTACAAACATCACTTTAGAAACCTAGTGCAGAGAATTCAATAAATTGCCTGAAATACTTTACAGATGTTCATTTAGGCAAAATCCAGTTTATATATAGAACTTACTCTCTAAACATGAAATTTCATTTAATAGTTAAAACTATATGTTTGCATAATTATGTGTAGAAAGTGCTTAGGTTTTTGTTTTGTTTTTGTTTTGCTTTTTGTTTTCTAAAGTGTGTGTGTGTGTGTGTGTGTGTGTGTGTGTGTGTATGGTGTGTTGAGAGAGAACCCAGGATCTTATGCATGTTAAGTGAGCACTCTAATTCTGAGGTACATCCCTAAATGAATATTTTTAAGTCTTTCCTCATTTCTGTGTGTTTCTGTGTATGTGTGCTATTTGGGGTCAAACCCAGGGCCTTCTGCATGCTAGGGAAGTGCCTTAAATTGTTACTCTTCTATAGACAGAGTGGTTGTAAGAAACGCCCTTCAAAAGTCTTACTATGTACTGCATCTCACATATGAGTTTTTAAACTTCTTTCAAGAAGCATTATGTAAAGGCATCTTACTGAGCAGAATTTAAGTAATCATTAATGGAACACTGGTGAATGGCCTCTGAATCCATTCATTCTTAAATGAAACCATAGTTATCTTGTGATACAGAGCAATTCATTAACTTATCAAAGCCATTAATACTCAGTCGAGACAGTTTTATTGGGAGCCCTATGCTACTAAAGCAGCAATATAACAATGGTTTAAAGTTTCTGTGCTCTTTAGCTGTGGCAGCACATTAGGTCACTTTAAACTTTAGAAGTGTTGGAATTTATAGGATCTGCATCCTTGATGCTCTTTTAGTCTGATTAATCACAGAAAAACAAGACTGAGAAGCTTGTGACTTAGCTTTATTGTATCTTGTGGCTGGGAAAATCATTTCTTGAAGGTATTAGTCTATACTAATAAATTATATAATATGCTATATACTCATAAATTATATAAAGCAGAATGTGATTAATGCTTTCTATATGTAGACAATTCAAAGGCTGTAGAACTTCAATGTGTTTCGTATATATTAATTCACCCGGATACTGTGAGCTATATAGCTATATATTAATTAAACACTAAAATTTAACCTTCTAAAATATTCTTTACCATACAGGTCTTTGGTCCTTTGATTTGACTGTGACACAGTTGCTGCAAGAAAATGTAATTGAATCTGAAAGAGGCATTATCAATGGTGTGCAGAATTCCATGAACTACCTTCTTGACCTTCTGCATTTCATCATGGTCATCTTGGCTCCAAATCCTGAAGCTTTTGGCTTGCTGGTATTGATATCAGTCTCCTTTGTGGCAATGGGACATCTTATGTATTTCCGATTTGCCCAGAAGACTATGGGCAACCAGATTTTTGTTTGTGGCCCTGATGAAAAAGAAGTTACGGATGAAAATCAACCTAATACATCTGTTGTGTAAAACAGTTCGGTTGTGGCCCCTGTTGCTAGATTGAGGAGAGCATGTGTGCTTATTTTGTACTGTAGAATTCCAATAAATGCCTGCATTTTTCTCTGGTTTTACCACAGCTGTGCCTTAAGAGCTAGGAGCACAAACTTATCTTTGCCAGCAAAGATGGTTATTTCTCCTTACATGTAAACATGGGAAAATAGGAAGAGGGAGAGGAAAAGTCAGCATGTGTATAGGAAGGGTTTAAT
Source organism: Rhynchomys soricoides (assembly GCA_019843965.1). Lineage (NCBI taxonomy): Eukaryota > Metazoa > Chordata > Mammalia > Rodentia > Muridae > Rhynchomys > Rhynchomys soricoides. The sequence goes on along the minus strand of JADRCH010000143.1, from coordinate 1,458,579 downwards.
GGTAAACTGAGCTTCCCTTACTTTTATGAGTATATTAAATTTTAAAGAGTGGCTGTCAGGTGAGTTAAGTTATTCCTTAGCAGATATGTATTGTCTGCTAGAATGCAGAAAATCAATTCACCCTAAAACGCACTCTTGTAAAAGTCTGGCCCACTTCCTTTTTTAAGATCAGTACTATTTTTCTCAGTTACATTACAGAAACAAGTTTTCCTCCATGTATGAAGATGGTAGTCTGATAATGAGTAGTATCCTTAATTCCATTGAACTTAAGGCATTTATTTTATGTGGAGGATGAAATACATAACTAGACTTGTCCAAAAAGTTCATGGTATAACTTTTGCATTTTGACTGGGAGATAGGGCAAAATATTACAGTAATGTGTGTATGTGGCTCTTCATAAAATTACTCTCAAAATCTGCAGGAAGAAGAAAAGCTGTAGATTTCTAGTGTGGTACAGAAGGACTTAAAGCATGGTATTAGTGTGGGTGCAGAAACTGGAAGCTAAGGGTGAGGACCTCATGTAACCAGAGTCACTGTCATCAGCGATCACTAACTATCTTGGCAGATGAGAGAGCTGACCCCAGGCCTGACACCTTACAGGCAGAAAAGCAGTTCACACTTAGAAAGGCCTGCAAATCAATGATGAGCCTGTATAGAACATTTCACCTTCAGTGACTTGGCCCAATGTGTTTGTCATCTCTGTTTTTTTCGAGAGCAAGAATAGTCATAAAAGTTCCCCTTTCGATAACTCTGAAAAGAATAAAGAAAAAACTGTTTGTAAATATTTTTAAAGCTGTTCTGCAAGTCTTTTTGTAACATGCAGTACCAACATGGGACATGGCCTTAACTTTTGATGCACTTTCAGGGAGACTGCCATGCATGGCCATGAGCACTTTGTCTTTCAGTTTAATCTTTTCCTTCATCTTTCTACAGTGTGACATAATGATCTCCTATGTTGTAAAATCTTCGTAAAATATTTCTATATAAAATGTTTGTAAAATCTTCATTTTCCTTTACTGAGTTGTGTTCTCCAGTTATTGTTACGTACTTCAAAATTAGCATATAAAGGTGATCTCATCATAGCCCCTTGAACAAAGTGTGCTGTAGTCAATGAGAGGAGACTCTCACATGCCCCTCCGTATCCCAGCCTCCTCCTTGCTGTCTTCTCCCCTATGTCCTTCTGACTGCATCCTGTCCTTTCTTGTCACCTAGTCATACCTTGTCTTTGTAGTGTGTAAGCTTACCCACATCTGGACTCACATCTGTATTTATGTTCACACTGAAGATGAGAATCGGCATATGAAACAGAACTTGTCGGCTTTTCTGAGTTTGGATCACTTCACTTAAAATTATATTTTCCAGACCCATTCATTTTCTTGGAATTTTCAATTTTTCATTTGTCCTCATAGTGGAAAAAGATTCTATTGTGTGTATATGGCACATTTTCATCATCGGTTCATCTCTTCATGGACATTTAGGCTATTTGCACTCCCTTGCTATTGTTAAGAGAGCAGTGACTGATGTGGATGTGCAGTATATATGTGATAGGATGTAGAATCCTCGGTTATGTGCCCTGGAGTGGTATAGTTAACTCATGGCACTTCTGCTTTTAATTTTTATGAACTCTCCATAATGATTTATATAATGGCTATTAGTTTTCAGTCCTACCAGCGGTGAACTAGGGTTCCTTTTTCCCAGATCCTTGCCAGCATTTGCTATCAGATTTCCTCGTTCTGATGAGCAAGGTGGTATCTCAGAATACTTATAATCTTCCCTTCTGTGATGACTGGGGATGTTGAATGGGTTTTGAAATTCTCGTTAGTTATTTATTATTCTTCTTTTGAGGGAGTTATTCATTATCCCATTTCTTGATCAACAAACAGTTTGGGGGAATTTGTTTTTGATTTTTATAGTTCTTTGAAAATTCTGGATTTTCTGACACCCTATCTGACATTTGGCTATTTGTTCTTCAAGGCATCCATTCCCTCTGATAGCTTGTGTAGAAACATTTAATCTCATGTAGCCCAATGTGATGATTCTTAGGGCCAATCATTTAAGTTGTTTTTGTTACAGGACATCTGGATTGGATAGTGTGTTTTCCTCTATAAAGGGCTACAGGTTTTGGTTTATCTTGCCCTGTATGAAAGCTCAATAAACATGGAGCCCTGGGCACACTCTTTGACTTTGAGTCTGTCAGACCAAGGTCACAAGTTGTGTTTTTCCTTCTGTAAATTGGAGGCAGTGCTACAAAAGCAACCCTACCTGTCTTAATACTCCCTGGATTAAATTAAACAAGTAAGACCATGTGAGGCAGTTGAGGATGGTGATATCATCACAAGGGAATAGGCCCAAGTAGCAGAGGAGACCCTGTGGTACCCTGGAGTTAAAGATACCTTCAGGAAACATCCAGTGACCCTTTACTGAAGATGTGGTCTAGGCACCGTGCTGTGATCAGACTTGCTGAGTGCAAGTTTAGCAGACATGGTGGACAAAGATCACTTTTCCCCTAAAATTGAGGGTTTCTGTCATCAGCCCATAGCTACAGACCTGAAGATTGCACAGACAGCAGATTCCAACTGTTAGGCTTGGCTGCAATCTTGCACAGGCCCTCTGCTCCCTCCCAGAGGTCAAGCTGGGGTTAGATATCTGCTCAGAGTGTTTTGCAGCCATAACTGAAGGTCTGCAACCTTGTGCGATGAATAGAACCATCTGAGCAGGAAAAGATCCTAGCACTTGATGCAGGCACTTCGCCAAATGCCAGACCCACAGGAGCGGTTTGGAGTAGGGAGTTATAGGACTTTTACAGCAGCTGCCCTTATCTTTGCAGGCTACTCACTGAGCAGGAAGAGGAGCAAAGGGAGGGGAATGTTTACTGACTGCAGGTTTAGATCTATGTCGGGGTAGAAGACTAGGAGGTGAAAGAGAGAAGCTCAAAATGCTTCAGTGTCAGTGGGCCAATATAGCACAGTGAATTACAAGTTGGAAAATAGTCTTTTATATTTTTTTGTAATTACATTTTAAAAAGAATTCCCCACTGGGTTCCTACTTGAAAACACATCCTTTGCAGTTTGTTTGTTCGTTTGTTTTTCTTGTGTTCTCTTTTCATTCTCTGCAGGCCCTTTAAGCTACTTCTTCCAACAGACTCCATTAAGCACAGTGAAGACACCTTCATTTTCCTTTCCCTTTTATTAATTTTCATTACTTGCACAAAACAATGGAATTTGTGGTGACATTTTCAGGCCTATGTATATTTAGGTCCTACTCACCACTCCATCTCCTCCGTCCTTCTCGTTCCCCTCCTGTGATTCCTTCCTCTTCTCTAATGGTCTCTCTTCTACTTAAGTGTCTTCCCATTTTTGTTCTTCTAGATTCTTAAAACAAGGAGGGAAATGCAATTGTTCCCTTTCTGGTCCGGCTTATTTCACTTAACTTTCAAAGAACTATTCCAAGCTCCACCTGCCCCTACCTCTCCTCCACCCCACCCACCAGTAACAGACCTAACAAGCTTGGTATTCATTGTCCTTTGCCCTTGGTGAGGTTAAAAATCCCTTTGCCATAAGGAAAAAAAAGAGTGCACAAAGAATTCTGAAGGTACCCACACCCAAGGCCTGTGGGTAGGGAATGAGGTGTGCTTAGGGCTCAGGGTTCAGGCTGCGAGTACTTGAGCCCCTGGCCATGTGATGGAGACCTGTGCTGGCAGGACCTGGAATTCTTAAATATTGGCAATCTGAGAACACACAAAAAATTTATACTAACCGACCAAACAAACAAAATGCATGTGTTGCCTTTTTGAGAAGGGAGGGGGGGATTAGCATTTTCTACAGAGGTTTTTTTTTTTGTTTTTTTTTTTTTTTTATGAATAAGTGGATGGTATTTTTATACCATCCACTAGTAGCTAGTGTGATTGTGCAAAGAAATTTACACAAAAATTACAAAGTCTGGAGAGCCAGGGAAAACTTGGCAAACATTTGTGATGCAAATTTCAAACTAGAAAGCATTTATTACCTATCATATTTCATGCACTGCCTGTACTGTTGGGTTAAACAGTGATGTTTAAAAACAACTTTTAAAAATTTCCTGAATTGTTATGATAATACAATCCTCTTGGACAAAAAGAAAACCATGCAGGGTTTGACTGAAAATGCTCACTTCCCAACCTACTTTGAGTTCTTGGGAGTAACCATAGTAAATGTTTTGTTTATTCATTCATATATATATATACATATATATATGTATATATATATATTTTTTTTGATGAAGTGAAAGAGATACTTTCTTGTTGTATAACCATAGTTTGTTTGCCAAGGTTTTTTCTCTACTTATCGATCTGTGGATATATCCAAAGTTCAAAGAAAGACAAAAAGTCAAGCTCACATTGATTGTTGATATATTCATCAAGCATTTTAAAGATCTAATACATGAGTAAGTAGGTATACAAATTTCTTAATATATTTTGCCATGATTAAGAAATGAATTTAGGGGACTAGAGAGGTGATTCAGCAGTTGCTATTCTTGCAGAGGACTCTGGTTCACTTCCCAGCACTCACATACATTCGTGACACAGACCCACCTCAGTCTTCAGGCCTCTGGGAGCACATGCACACATGTGGAACACACACTGACACATGAATAAAAATTTTAAAAATAAATAAATGTAGTCTAAGATTGTAGAAAAGACCAAAAACTAAACTAAAACACCCAAAGAAAATAAAACAAAGAAAAAGCCCTGAGTTTCACCTTTTTCCTCAAATTATTCTTACTTCAAACTCTCAGGAACCCCAGCTAAGCATTACAATTTCATCCAAGGTGACTTCTTTCTTCCCTTTGATCCACCCTTCAGAATAATCCTTGCTATCAGAATATTTCTCTTGTGCAAGATGGTATCTCAAGACTAGAATAGAAATGCTTGAGTCTTGTGACAGCATATGCATATTTTACCTGACGTCTGAACTGTTCATCTTCCCCACACTTTAAAAATTAAAAAATATAAATTTTTCTTTGTATGTAGACTTGCTCACGTTTTCCAGATCTACAAGGGAACATGTATTTTTTTCTAAGGAGTCAATGAGTGGGATATCAAAGCACAGGTGAATTCTTTTATCCCTGGTCTTGTGTGAGTTGGGGTAGATTTTCTATTTGACCATTTTCCTTATTAAATTTTACTATAAGAAAAGTGCACCATCACGTTCTTAAAATAACTATGTCCAAATTATCTGAGGTGGTTGCTGTCCTTACTGCATGTATACATGAAATTTTGTAGAACTAATTTTCAAAGCCCTATAATAAATAACATAAGGCATGTTGTGGTTTAGGTCAGGCTTACAGGCTTCTCATATTATATTCTAGAGGAAAATTTTGCCACGATAGATTTAATATTTTATTTAGCTTTATGTATTTATCAACTGGATGCAAAGTTTCTCACTTAATTCTAAGGTATTTAGGTAGGAGGTATTTGGGATAGTAGAGCAGAAAGAGGTAATATTTGAACATCAGTTATATGTCTGTACCTTAGTCATTTAGTTCCCACCATAACTCAGTGAAAAATATATCCTCCATATTGCACAGATGAGAAAGACTGACCTGTAGAATAAATGTTGTACAAGTACATAGCCAGCAAAATGAAGAACAGGCTGTCAACCCATTCGTGTCTACCTTCCTTTCTACCACTCAAAGCCCCATGGGAGCTTTACTAGCGGGAAATGTTCTTGAGCGACCTACTTATATCAAGTGCCTCTTACACTTGAAATGGGCAGAAGTCTGTCAACTAGCTGAATGTGAGTATTTCCAACTGGGTTTCCAGGGGACCAGTTTTTCCTAGATCTGTGGCTGTCTTGCCTGTTAACAATGTCAGTATTTGTGCTTGTTCAGTACTCCAAGTACGTTGAGGCTTTCCCATCATCTGTGTGAGTGGAGAGGATAGCTGTGTGCAAACTTAAGCCTTGCCAGTTGCTAGCTTTGTGTTCTTGGGCCTGAACTTCTGTTTTCCGTTTGTGCAATGGGATGCTGACATCTGTCTCACAGGGGGTCGGCACTTTTAGTCCAGTAGCTTCTTCTTTAAAAAGTCCTTAAATTCTTAAGGTAGAATTGAGGATATTCTTTGTCCCAACACAATGTATTTTTCTCTGTTTTGTTCTCATATAGTATTCCGTATTTGAAAACAGATAAAGGAATATTGGTTTATACACCTAGCACAGGCATAGGTAATACTTTCTGGAGTGGGTTGGATTACAGCTCATTGAGGACAGAAGGCAGAAGTGTTGTATTATCCAAAACAGCTGACCTTATGTCCCCAGGCAGAGCATGTTCAGTATCATTGGCAAGGCGACATTTTCGAATAGATAATTAAAGAAATGGAGACTTGATCTTGGGAGTGCTCACACTTCAGTGAGGCTGTGGTCTTCTAAGTTTTTAAGAGAGTTGACACTATAGTGAGTCTGAGGCCCTCTAGAGAAAGCCTGGGGAATCCACATTCCAGGGCTGAGGTCCCCTAGAGAAGGACCTGTTTTGAGAGTTGGGGTGATGCTGTAATTAATTACTTTTGTGCCCCAAAGCCCATTCATTGACATGAATGGCCCTCTTACACACAATCCCATCTCTTAAGGGATGTCAGTTAAGAAAAGACAACTTTCTCAACAGCAGAAGGAATTTATAGGAGCTGCATGAACCTTAGTCTTTCTCATAAATATGAACAGATAATCAAAGATGGTCAGAAAGCTGAGAAAAGGAAGGGACCAGATAGCAGCAGTAGATGCTTAAAGAAAGCAATAGACCAAAGAAGACAGATAACTCGTGGAAGAAAAAAAATATAGTTTCTGTTTTTAAAAAAGTGTAGTTGCTGTATTCAGAGATCAAAGAAGAAATGTTATCTATAATTTAAGTAAAAGCCTTTATACAAAAAGATCTAGAATTTTAATAGGATGAATATACTGAAGTTTTTATCAAATCAAAACAGCATGTACATGAAAAGTATAAATACAGATAAATCATTGTATAATTTGATAAAACCTGAGAGCTGCAGATGAAGGATGCGGTAGGGTTCCTCTGGCTTTGCTGTGAGACAGTCTTGCTACTCAGCTCAACCTGGGGTAGCACTCATCACATGGTTCAGGCTGTCCTGTTAACAAGTCTCTTGCCTTTGTGTTCAGATTGCTAGCATCATTGCTAGCATCAAAGGTATGCACTACCATGTATGATTCTTACATGTTGAATTTATTGAGAGAAAACCAAGATACTGTATGAACTTATGAAATAATAAAGGACATAGGCTCGTTATTTAAGACTATGAATGGTAATAAACTACAAAAATATAGTGAGAAAACCTGGGAGAAGAGGTGGGAAAGGGCGAGAGATAAGATACTTATCTGGGGTAGTGAGCCACTGAGAGGAAGTTTGCCTTAGGTCTCTACATGAAGCATAAGTAGAAATAATGTTAGCAGTATTGAGAAGCAGAAGTAATTAGTTACAACCTTAGCATATCCTGATATTTACCTTTGTTCTCTGTGTGTGTGTGTGTGTGTGTGTGTGTGTGTGTGTAATACAATTGTTAATGAGATCCAGGGCTTAATGACTAAGACAACTTATGTTGTCTGTTTAGAACCATTCTGTTTTAGGAATATATACTGAGGCTTCTTTAGAGTTTATTACTGTGATATGTTAAATATGTGCAAATGATGATTTTTGCTTTCTTTTGTGAAAGTGAAAATTGTATTTGCTCAGAGAGATGTGGGTATGAAGTCCCATCCTAGCTGGGGATCAGCTGACATTTGATAGCGACTGGGCGAGTCCATTTCTTAAATGATGATTCCCTTGTAGGTCAAGAATAGTTGGGCAACACAAATTGGACTTGATGGATTTAATTAGAAGAGAGAAGAGGAATGCAAATTTGGATAGTTAGGGGTGAATTGGGGTGTATCTTTGAGGAGTTAGGGGAGGGGAAATGAATATGGTCAAAATACACTGAAATTCTCAAAGAATTAGTTAAAATATCATTTTTTAAAAATACATTATCACACGTATTTGTGTTTATGATCATAGACTTATATGCAAGTTATTTGAAATGTAATATAATTATGTCTCAGTTTGTTACAAATTAAGATATACTCTTTCACCACGTGCAGATGCTCTGACTGGGATCTGTATCTAGCGCTTATTTTTTTACTCTTCTCAGTTCCGGTCATCTTGTATTGGTTTTCTCCTTTCCCTGGAAGTATCTTATCTACATGCTCCAATATTCTACATTTACCAAAACTTTTGAGCTTTTGATTTCTTAACAAATAAATGCTTATTTAAAAAGCATACTTAAAGTACACTTAAAAATGGTTTTATGTAATATAAGTTCAAAATAGAAAGTAGGCAAATCATGTTAGGTAGTATGCTCAGTTCAGAATGATTTGCTAGCTGGGTGGTGGTGGCGCACACCTTTAATCCCAGCACTTGGGAGGCAGAGGCAGGTGGATTTCTGAGTTCGAGGCCAGCCTGGTCTACAGAGTGAGTTCCAGGACAGCCAGGGCTATACAGAGAAACCCTGTCTCAAACAACAACAACAACAACAACAACAACAACAACAACAACAACAACAACAAAAAACCCAGAATGATTTGCTATGTTCAGTAACATAATCAAGCTTAATTTTGGAGAAATTAATAAATAAATAATCAGACATAAACTGACTTGTGTTGACACTAGTAGGATGGAACTCACAGCTTTCACATGATGATTCAAGACTGATGCTTTTCTTGGCTGGAGGAGCATGTGAAAAGCACACCCTCCAAACACTGGAGACAAACAAACTAAAGATGAGGCAGCTCCTGGAAGACCTTATACCGCGAACAAAACCGAATTGCTGTCAGACACTGACTGCCTTTTGAAAAGGAGAGGCAAGTAGGAGAGAGGAGGGAAAGGAGGGGTGAGGAGGGGAGGAGAGGAGAGGATTTTTCTTTGATATGCTATCCTCCCAGTTTTTTAAAAGTAGTAACAGAATTAAAAATAGCATCAGTACTACGAAACTAGTCTACCCTCAAGTGTTTAAGACTATATTTATACTTTAGATACAGAATTTAGATCTTTCATCTTTTGAAATGATTTCAGTTAGATGTTTCTTTTCTTCTTCTTTTCTTTCTTTCTTTTTTTATTTGAACCTGACATCTATTGCTCTTTTCATGAATTTTATATTTCTTGTTAATACCAAATAGTTACTAGAGACCTTTTCTACTCACAATTCATATGTATAACTATAGTTCAAAAGCATTGACCCCAGAAGACAATCTGTGCTCTGGCAAAAAGCAAACATCACATGGTAAAGTTAATGGACTGATAAGGGAGGGGAATCTTGTGAAACACACTGGGCTGAGCTCAGCACACAACAGTGTTCTCAACATAGAAATACAGTGTTCGCTGGAAAATTTGAAGCTGAGATAAAGCATACTTAAGGCAGAGCCCTTCTAACATGCACACACTTCACACCCCCTCGTCACCAGCAGTAGATAGCTATTAATGGGCCAATTATGCTTATCTCTAGTTTGCATCTGTAGAAAAGGGGAGTTCTAGAAAGGAGATATGCTCCCAGTAAAACAAAACAAAACAGGCATTGTCAATATCAGATTCACACATTACTACCTGCAAGAAGGGTTCTGATGAATGTTGGTTTACTGAGACCCTGCATCTTGCTTGAAGATGGATTTGTGAAAAGCCATGACTTCCCATTTACCCACAGTTTATTTCATTAAAATCATTGGAAGAAAGCCCACATGCATTTATGTGAATGTTATTTTGGGTATTTGGGCCATGATCTCCATAAAGAAGTCATTGGAAGAGTTCCTTATTCTTGAAATTCCAGAGAGCCAAGTATTTCTCCAGAGAAACTGTGCCATGTGTATTTCTGTCTTCTTTAAAAATAAAGATAGAGAACTTTTTATTTTAAAAGTATTTAGTATCATTTTTCATTTTGTTTTGCTTGCATCAAATCTAATGCCTCACACATGTGAGTACTCAGCTACAGCCTAAAATCCTCTTTCACAATCTTAATCAACATTAGATTTTATCAATAGGTTGGTGGTCATTCAAATGTGAACTTTTTTAGTAAATAGTAACATTAAGCATCTCTCTGCCACTGTCTCTTTCTGCCTCTGTCTCTGTCTCTGTCTCTGTCTCTGTCTCTCTCTCTCTCTCTCTCTTTCTTAAATGGAGTCTCACTGTGTAGCCCTAACTGGACTGGAACTTCATATGTTAAACAGGCTGGCCTGGAACTCACAGAGATCTGCCTGCCTTTATCTCTCAAGAAGTAGAATTAAAGGCATGCTCCAGCACACCCAGCTGTTTTTCTCATTTTTATGAAATGCTCATGCATTTTTTCTTGGGCTTGCTTATCATCATCTGGTTGATTTGTAAAAAAGATGCTGAGGCATGTTAACATCTGCCAGCGGTATGCACTATGACTGTGACATCATCTCTTAGGTTATTGACTTTAATTATGATTTAAAAGTGCTTATGAATCAGGTTTATCAGTGGGGTTTGGTGCTTGATTGTTTTGAGATGGGATCTTGCGAGGTAGTCCAGGTGGATCTGGACACCATAATCTCTCTGTTCCATCTTTGAAATGTTGAAATTATGGCAATGCACCATGTCCTCTAGCTTCTATAAGTTCTTTAAACTTAAAGTTGTGTGTCTACTGCCATGCCTGGTTTCTACAAGACGTTTAAATATGATTTTGAGATTTGTGTGGTCTGTAAAGAGGCTGTATCACATGGAGCTCTTTTAAAAGGCCCAGAAGTTTGGTGGGTGTGGTAAGAGAGAGTGTTGTGTGATAACCAGAATATATTGTAACATGTATGAAATTGTCAAAGAATAACAAAAAACCCCTAAAGTCCATATTTTCTACTGATGCTTTATAGTTTTATTTATGCCATTTAAACTGTCTAGATTATATGGCTGGAATTATGCCATATTAAGTGAAGCCTGGCTTCAGTTAGTTGTCTGTGTTTGAATTCTTGGTGGCTTAAAATAGTGTGAATGTCACAGGGTCACAGGATCACAGAATCAGAGGAGCTTGGTCACACCAGGATCTCAGAGTCCCAGAAGCAGCTTGACTCTCAGGAGCTCTGACACAACCAGGATCTCAGGACACAGGATCCCAGAATCACAGGATCCCAGAGACAGCTGGTCTCTGGGGAGTTCTGACACAACCAGGATCACAGGAAGGACAAGCTCCAGTCAGACATAGTGAGGACAGGTAGCACTAGAGATAACCAGATGGTGGGAGGCAAGCACAAGGACATAAGCAACAGAAACTAAGGTTACTTGGCATCATCAGAACCCAATTCTCCCACCATAGCAAATCCTAGATACACCATCACACCAGAGAAGCAAGATTCAGATCTAAAATCACTTCTCATGATGATGATAGAGGACTTTAAGAAGGACATTAAATAACTCCCTTAAAGAAATACAGGAGAATACAGGTAAACAGCTAGATGCCCTTAAAAAGCAAACACAAAAATTCCCTAAAGAATTACAGGAAAACGCAATCAAACAGGTGAAAGAAATGAACAAAACCATCCAGGATCTGAAAATGGAAATAGAAACAATAAAGAAGTCACAAAGGGAGACAACCCTGGAGATAGAAAACCTAGGAGAGAGATCAGCAGTCATAAATGCAAGCATCACCAATAGAATACAAGAGATAGAAGAGAGAATCTCAGGTGCAGAAGATACCATAGAAAACATTAAAACAATAGTCACAGAAAATGCAAAATACAAAAAGCTCCTAACCCAAAACATCCAGGAAATCTAGGACACAATGAGAAGACCAAAGGATAATAGGTATGGAAGAGAGTGAAGATTCCCAACTTACATGGCCAGTAAATATCTTCAACAAAATTATAGAAGAAAACTTCCGTAACCTAAAGAAAGAGATGCACATAAATATACAAGAAGCCTACAGAACTCCAAATAGATTGGACCAGAAAATATATTCCTTCCATCACCTAATAATCAAAACACCAAATGCACAAAACAAAGAAAGAATATTAAAAGCAGTAAGGGGAAAAGGTCAAGTAATGTATAAAGGCAGACCTCTCAGAATTATGACAGACTTCTCACCAGACACTACGAAAGCTAGAAGATCCTGGGCAGATCTCATACTGACCCTAAGTGAACACCCAGAGCCCAGGCTGCTATACCCAGCAAAACTCTCAATTACCATAGATAGTGAAACCAAGATATTCCATGACAAAACAAAATTTACACAATATCTTTCCACAGATCCAGCCCTACAAAGGACAATAGATGAAAAACACCAACAAAAGGAGGGAAACTACACCCTAAGAAAAAGCAAGAAAGTAATCTTTCAACAAACACAAAAGAAGATAGCTACATAAGCATAAAAATAACATTGAAAATAACAGTAAGTAACAATCACTTTTTCTTAATATCTCTTAACATCAATGGACTCAATTCCCCAATAAAAAGACAAGGACTAAAAGACTGGATACATAAACAGGACTCAGCATTTTGCTGCATACAGGAAACGCACCTCAGTGACAAAGACAGACACTAACTCAGAGTAAAAGGTTGGAAAACAATTTTCCAAGCAAATGGTCCCAAGAAACAAGCTGGAGTAGCCATTCTAATATTGAATAAAATCAACTTTCAACCAAAAGTTATCTAAAAAATAAGGAAGGACATTTCATGCTGGTCAAAGGAAAAATCTACCAATGTGAACTCTCAATTCTGAACATCTATGCTCTAAAAATCACAGGCAGTATAATAATAATATATGTTTAAAAAACACAAATATGGCACAGTTCAGGTAAGTGACACATTCTGAAGGATAGATAAGACTTAAGGGATTGTTTTCTAAAGCATTCTTTAACAGAGATTATAATTGAAATGATTATAATTTTTTTTTAGAATTTTACCAAGTCCACTGGTACAATTTTATTTGTTGCTAATACTTTGAATTCTTTTGTTTTCTACATCTGTGGTTTAACTATTAAAAGACTTAAATGTCCTGAAACAATCCCACACTTCATTCTTTACAGAAATAGTCACTACAGAACTAGAAATATTTAAGGCGTACCTTCAGCAAGTGTTAAAGGTATCTGATGAGTCTCAGTGTAATGGCCTTGAGAAATGCAAAGGAGTGTTGCTCTTTGCTCAGAGTGAAGCTAACATATCTTCAAGGGAGAAAACTGGAGGTATTTGAACTTTATGTTCACATTAGGGAGGTGAGTCTTGTATATTTTAGAAGACTTGTATTTATTTTCTCTGAATTTAGTCAAGGGTTGTCAATTTATTTCTAGTTGAATATGACAGTAGTATTTTATATATATATATAAAATATGTCTTTCATTTGCCATTTTGTAAATTGCTAGAAAGCTCATTGATGTTGTTACTTGGCTGGCCTAGCAGAGTAGTTCTGTGATGCTTTGAATGAGATGTCCTCCACAGTCTAGGGCATTGAATCCACAGTTGGTGGCTGTTTGGGGAAGATTAGGAGATGTGGCCTTCCTGGAGGAGGCATGTCAGTATGGGTGGGTAGACTTTGATGTTTCAAAAGACTCCTTGCCATTTTGAGTTCTCAAGATCTGCCTTCCGCTTGTGGGTCATGATGCCAGCTCTCAGCTCCACCCTGGATGCCTGCTTCCATGCCCCCTAACCCTCTGGAAAGCCCAGCTAAACACTTTCTTCTATAAGTTGCCTTGGTCATGGTGTTTGTCAAAGCAATAGAAAGTAACTGATGCAAGCTCTTATCAGAAAAAAAAACTTGACTTTTTCATGAATTTTAACGTTCCTTTCCATCAAGTACAACCAAACGCTATTTTTTCAGTTATTCGATCTTTCTTGTTTTGTTTAATAAAAATTTAGGCTTGTATTCACTTAGAAAAATTTAAGTGTATGATAGCTCAGTGACATAAAGTATATTCATGCTGTAGTGCAATCGTCACCAGCCATTTTCCAAAGCACTCTCACCTTCCCAGAATGCTACTCGTCTGTATCTATTAAATGCTAAAGACTCAATTTCCTAATACCTCGATCGTAGTAATGATCATTGTAATTTATGTCTCAATGAGTTTGGCATTATTGGTACTTGCAGGATTGGAACAGTGTTTGTCTTTTCTGTAACCTGCTTCTTTACTTGGCACATCTTCCCAGGTCCATCGATGTTTTAGCATCTGTCAGAATGTTCCTTCCTTTAAAGGCAGGAATACCACTCTGGTATTCACACCCTGTTTTGTAATCAAGTCCTCGATCAATGAACACTTGGGCTACTTCTACCTGCTGTAAACGTGGATGTAAGGTTAAGCAGTAGCTGCTGCTCAGTGTGCTCCTGTATATACCCAGGAGTGGGATTGCCAAGTCAGGTAACTGTACCCTGTTGGTTGTTTTTACTGTAACTACGTTGTTTTACTGTTCCCAGAGCAGTGTAAATAGGTTCCAACTTGTACATCCTTGCCAATATCTCTTGCTTTCTGTTTCTGTTTTTTTTTTTTTTTTTAAATATTATTGTTGTGTATATAGGTGTAGAGAGAAATGTCACCACACATGTGTGAGAGTCAGAGGACAATTTTGTGGCCTGCATTCTCTCTTTCATCTTATAAAGCATCAGAAACTGATTTGAAGCCATCGGGCTTGAACAGCAAGTGGTTTACCTCTACTGCAGAGCCATCTTATAGTTTCCCACTTTCTGTCTTTTGAAAATGGTTACCCCAGTGATTGTGAAAAGAACACCAAACATTCTAGATTAAATATTAAGGAAAAAAACCAGAAAAGTGTCAGAGTAGAAAAACAATTTAGCAGTGTCTTTTTAGCTTCCAGGAGTCAGTGATAGTTTGAACATTGGCTTTTAGAAATAATGTTTTTTCCATCAATCCACATGAGATATAAAGAATGAACAGAAACCCTGCCACTTTCTCACAAAGTAGAGTGGGGCAGGCAGCCAATGTACAAAATATTCATGCAGCTGTTGCCTAAACAAGTCCAGAGAAACTTCTGGAGACTGTTCATAGCATGTATATTTAGTTTGTTATGAACCTACTGACTCAAGAAAAACCTGAAGTCTAATATGCTTTCAGTTTGTAGAAGTAGAGTACAGACAGACATGTGTTTGTGGGCATTCTGAACTAATCCAGACCTCAGCAAGTTTGTGAAATCATTCCAGTTTTCTTCATTTGCCATTTGATCTCATGTCCAACACAGCCCACTTCAACTTCAGGATTGTGGCCTGGAGTTTCATTTCCTGCCCAGATGCTCACACTCTTGTTCCAGCTACCACTAAACTGAACCATTGCCTTCCATGCCAACTCATGAGAGGCTGGCTTTAGTTAGTCTGTACTTGCCAGTCATAAAAATGAACATAAATACACTCCCCTTGACCACAGAACACACTTCTCAGCACTTTTTATCCAGAGTTCTTTACATCTGAAGTCTTTAAAGTGAGTCTTTTTTTTTTTATAACTTGTATCTAATTTTATTACTTTCTACAGTTTTACAAATAACACATGAAACTCACAAGAAGAAGCAACAGGAAAGTATTTGATGAAATGTTACAGCTCTCTTTTGTTTTCTTATGTTCCCACTTCTCAGGAATCTCCTTCTAAAGTGAGTCTTGATCACTGTTTATGACTACCTTTTGTGACCACTTCTTACCCAACCAGCAGTGTGGAGCAGTATTCAATCCTTGCCCAATCTCCCTAAAGCATTATGCATATTGGGTACAAGGAATCATTCTGTTTTCAGAGCAAAGTAGCCAATTTAGCTTTTTTAAAAAAATAATTAGGCTACTATTCAAAAGACAGAATGAGAAGACTTTAAATCATAAGAAGAATACAATAATAAAAAACTGGTGGATACCTTTGACAAGGCATGGTGTGATGGTACACACCTATAATCCCAGTAATCAGGAGGTAATCTGTGAGTTCCAGGCCGGCCAGGGCTACATAGTAAGACTTTGTGTTAAAAACAAAACCAACAACATAGAAAAACACCCATTAATTTGTTATACACAAAGAGAAAAATGCTCTAAAGTTACATTGTACACACAGTTGTAAATCTGTGAATATGTTAAAGCCACTATACTTTAAATGGGTGAAGTGTATATAAAATATGTGAATTATATCTCAACAAAGATGGTTTGAAGTCATAAATACTTGAGTGAAACACATGGGCATGCATAGTTGTAAAGAACTAGTCAGCTGACTTCAATGTAATACCTACCTAGCAGGTAGTCTGAGTGGTGACTTTGGAGTGAGGAATCTTTGTGGCCTTATTTGAATCTTCTTAGGAAGGAAACACTACTGTCAGTGCCTTTCATCAACTGCTCACATAACAGGGATGGGATTGGAGTCTGAGTCCAGGTATTGCTCACTTAGTCGGGATTGAATTGGTGTGTGAGCCTAGATACTGCTCACATATTAGGGATGGGGTTGGTTCTTGAGTCTAGGTATCTGCCACCAGGTCTCTGCTTCTGAACCACTGAGCAAATCTGAACATCCTGAACTAGCTTGACAGCTACTCACTAAAAACAGCCATACCCTGTGAGTGTATCATGCCACAGGCAGACATAGGTTCTTTTATCAGGTGGTGGCTTTGTTTTATTCAGTTGGACCCACAAATCAGTTGGATCCAGAAAATGCTACCTAAGTATAATAGACCTTCTCTGAAAAGAACACTAATTTGATTATTCAGTTTTAATATACTGCAAGCTATCCAGGGAGTGTGGATGAGATGCCTCAGCAATTAATTCTCAAGCACAAAGACCTATGTTTAGTCCCTAGAACCACATGGTAGAAGGAAGGAATTAGTTTTCAAAATTGTGCTCTGATTCCCACATATGCACCATGGCAAAAAGCATGCCTTCACACACAAAGTAAACAATTGTACATTGTAAAACTAAAGCATCCAGAGCTAAAGCAGATACTCTGTAACTGTTAGTGTACAGTTATTGTGTAGTCTTTGAAATTGCAACAACATAATTATTGGCCTCACCCACCCATGGGAGGGGAATGGAAGGTATAATGTTTCAGGAGAACACAGCCTTCCATTGTTCTATAGTGAGCTCAGCTCACCATTTAGGAGATAGGAAGCAAAGTATGCTTCTGGCAAGAAATATTGTTCTAAACAGCAATAGAAACAACTACATAGGCAAATTTTATCTGTGAGAACCTGTTTGAGATTAAGATTTGGGATAGTTTCTTTCCTTTCTCTTTTACAGAGCTCAAAGATACATGGAGTTTCTATCCCTTACCTTCACATTCCCACCCTTAGGGTATACCTCTAAGAGATGTTTTGATGTTTCAAAGATTAAGTTATGCAATGTCGTGGTCAGTGTAAACTTAATGATGTAGGAATTTAAGAAGAGCAAATCATTTTAGCCCTTTTCTTGTTTTAGCTGAGTAGTTTATAGCACAATTTTTTGGTATTTCAAGTTGAATTTTCAATACCTTTTGAGTTTGAATTAATTATCATTTAGATCTCAGATAATAAACCATTGGAAAGATGCCTAAAGGTGAGAACAATAGAAACCTAACATTCTAGATGCTTCCAGCCCAGCAGACAAGACAAGCATGCCAATAACTCCAAAGCCAGTTTTACCAGGAAAGGAGGGCAGACAGCCATTTCCTGAACATGCTCTGTGAATGTTAACCTCCTAGGGCTTAGGTTAAGTAGAAGAAAAGAGGAACAAATAAAACACTAGTCACAGGCCCTCTTGGCTTTTCAGAAAACGACTTTATGGAAAGTGTAGGATTAAATAAGTCTTTAAAAATGAACAATGTGTAAGAACTTGCTTCTGTCAAACATCTTAGGAGAGAGAGGGAAGCAAGCAAAGAAAAAGATCCTACAGCACTGGCAGGAACTGGGCAAAGCAAGAAGGCCAGGTAGATGGTAGATTGGCAAACAGGGGACCCTATCATACTCTGGTTTTCTGGTAGATTTATTCAATGGACCAAATTCCTTATCAATTGAATTGCAACACACCAATTCATATGTTGAGGTGAGTTCCAACCCCATTTAGATGTGACCAAATTTAGAAATGGCGTTGTCGCAGATGTCTGCAGTTAATATGAGATCATCCTAGACCACAGTGGGTTTCTAATGCATTACTGGTAATTTTATACTTTAAAAAATTGTACAGTTAAACACAGATATAGGAGGTGGATAAATGAAGATAAAGGCAGAGAACGGGAAGATACAGCCCCTGCCAAAGAATACACCAGGCCCCCAGCAAAACTTGACCGTTTAAAAGAAAGTCTTGAGGTGTATTTGCTTATGTGCTGATGCATCAATCTTGGGCTTCCACCCACTTGAACCAAGAGACAATACATTTCTGTTCTGAAAGGTAACACAGGCTGTGCACAGCAATGTCTGGAAACAGCAGGTTGCCTGTGCCAGCCCCAGGTGGTGCACATAAAAATCTTCCATCCACAGTAAGGCTTAGCTCGTGCTTTGAATGAATGTACCCACACAAGCTGTTTAAAACTGTCTCATGGTCCAAATCCACTTCATTTCTCAAAGAAAACCATTCTTTGGCTAGAGTACACTTTAGGAGACCATATGGGGAGTAAATCTTTGCCACCATCCTGGACAGCTTACTCATCTCAGTAAATCTAATAGTTATTTCCGTTTGCAATGATCACCCAGTCATGCAATGGAACCATCAAGAGATTTTATAAAAATAAAACTGAGTAAAGTTGCCTGTTACTATGGAAAGACTGGAAATAGGTAAGAAAATAATTATAATTTCTGAAAATATACTGTTAGTATGGTCATTTGATATTTAATGTTATTGTAAAGGAAAACCAGCCACCGTATTATGAAGTGGGTTTTTTTTGTTTTTTGTTTGTTTTTTTTTTTTTGCATAACTGTTCACCAATGTTGAAGCTCAGCATTGGTGTCTTTGGTTTGGCAAGCCATCTTTCTATACAGTGCAAACAATCCTTAATGGCTGAGTGTGGGCAGCTTCCCTGGCAGAAGACCTTTCCTTTGGGCACCTCCTAAGTGCATTCAGTCTTGTGCATGTGCAAGACATTTGGAAGATTGCTCTATAGCCAACATCCTCTAGATTAAAAATGTGATTTTATAAAACATAATAATAGATTGATTACTGGCCAAGTACTATACAAATCAAACTTAGTCTTTTCTGAAGTTAAAACAAAACCCAGGACTTCTATCTTTATGGTCATAGTCTTCAGAAGCCATATACACACACACACACACACACACACACACACACACACACACACATACGTATATGGTGACTATAAATAGCTCATAAATAATGCTGATAAATTAAGTTTTCTGAACCCAAAAGCACGTGGTTCCACACTGGTGCTGGTCACTCATGGTTATACTTGCCTCTCGTATTCATTCAACCCAACTGAATATTCAATCCTTTTTACTAGCATTGATAAATAAGGCTTTAAAGTTCAAAGGGCTATCTATTCATGTAGCTGTTGAAGTAAGCCAGAGGAAGAATGGTGTGACTAATAGTGCTGAGAATATTGAGTAAAGATGACCAAGCATAAATATCTCAGTCTCATTAATAGTAGCCCATAAGCAACTCTAAGTCTTCAGGATTTGAGGTCATAGAGAAGAGGGCAATATCAGGGAGCTTAGACTTGGTCTTTTTAAAAATGGAAGCTGCTGCAGAGCTAGTTTCTGACCTTGAAGTGGGCCATCAATTAGTACTCTAGACTGATTCTTACACTCTAGCACTCTTAGTTGTCTAAGGTTGAGGCCTTGTGAATTTTCTCTTCTCCAGGTTAGAGTGTCTATTTGTATTGTCTTTGTTCAGATCATGTTTAGACAGTCATGTTGGTAAGTCTTCATGGGTGGAGCTTCTGACGTTTCTATTCAACAGTTTCATACCAGACTTTCTGTTTTTTCTGGCTGTTACACTCTGTTGCTCCTTCCACAATGTTCCCTGAGCCTTAGATGGTCAGCCCTGCAAACATATGCATACATGTAACATACAGTCTAAATATTGTATTGATGTATTTAGAAGTGTGTGTGTGTGTGTGTGTGTGTGTGTGTGTGTGTGTGTGAAGTCCTGCTCTGAAGTTGCAGTCCACCATGTCCAGATAGGTCTGAGCTCAGTGCAAAATGGAGGACTCCCTTCCCCCTATCTGCCTGACCTTATTAGGAAGATATCCCTAAACACAGATGCTTATCTTAAGAGTGAGCTTGGCACAGCTCTCTACTATAACAAACAAATAAAAAAAGTGCTTTCCCCTGCTGCCTATATGATAATTAGATGTTATGCTCCCACCAGGATGATAGGACTGTGCTGCCTAATATCAATGAAGCATAGTGTGAACATTTATCAGGCAATCCCCTCAAAGCTGCTCTCTTCCTATATGTTCCCCTCTACCCTTGAATAAAGTTGAGCTGCCACTCTGAAGTTGATTCTGGAAGTCTGTCATCCATCCCATTGTACTACTGGGCCATCTGAACCCTGTTTTTCAACTCTGCTTCCTAGCCCTCATGAGCTGTTGGCCATTGACTCCTGAGGAAAGGGGAGACCCACACATATACACACACACACATGTATATGTATATAACAAAATTTAAGAAAAAAAAGAAGCAATGAATTTGTAAGAGACCTAGATGGGAATACACAGTATGGTTTGGTGGAGGGTAGGGTATGGGTAAATGATGAATTTATAATCTCAAAACATTATTTTAAAAAGAAAGTGAGCCATCACACACTGAATTCTCAAATGTCTTTCTTTTTGAGACAGAATCTCTCTACAGTATCCTTGCTGTCCTGGAATTTGTTGTGGGTTTGGTCTACTGTTGTTTGTATTATGTTAATCTGGGTCTCTAAAATTGTATGAGAATCTGTATGTCATCATGTAAGACATTGAGGAAACCCTGCCCCCAGTTGGTTTTGATTGGTAAATAAAGTTGCTGGCCAATGGCTGGGTGGGCAGACAGAGGCTGGATTTTTAGGATTCCCAGGCAAAGGACTGAGGAAGGGGAAGGAGAGAGCCTCCATGAGAAAGGAGAGGAGAGACACCATGCCTAAGAGATGTGGGACAGAGAGCAAAGCTGCTATGTAAGAGCCAGAGGATCATGCCCCAAGAAGGTCCCTGACTGGGTCTAGGGCAGCAAAGATAGAATATGGATTTTAGTAAGTAATAATTCAGGAATATTGGAGGTGGATGGATTAGCCACATGGAGGTTAGGAAGTGGCCCAGCCCTTAAGCGTTTAAGACATATAAAAATATAAAGGCTGTGTATATATGTCTTTCATTCGAGAACTCAGAATATCGGCTCGGGTATTGAAGAGCATCGTTGCTGCACCAGGATCAGTTGAGTAGATTGATTCGGTACTACTACAGAATTTCATAAATAGGCCAGACTGGCCTTGAATTTGCAGAGATCTGCCTACCTATGCTGGGATTAAAGGCATGTACCATCACACCTGTCCTTGGATTCTTAATTTTCTAAGAGCAGACGGAATTTTTTTTTATTATTATTTTTTTTTATCTTTTTGATGTTGGAAGTCAAGAACTGCAGTAACTGGTCTTCTGACAATAGCTTAGGCAATGCAAATAGAAGGTCTTAAAGTCTAGAAGTCAACAGTTTGTGATGGATTCCAACTGTGTTACAATCGGGGTGTTAACAGTGCTGCACTTATTTCAGAAACTCTAGAAGAAAATCCACATTCCTCTACTTTCTTGAGGCTGCCTGCATTTCTTGGCTTGTTGTTTCTATCTCCACTTTTAAAGTGGCAGCATAAGGTTTTCAGATCTATCTGCCTCTCCACTTCTTTGATCACACCTTCATTTCTGACTTTCTCACCTCCTCTCCACTGTAAGACTCTTGATTATACTGTGCGCCCCACCAAGAATAGTGTGGGAGCCCCTCTCAAAGAGGATGGTGATGTGGATGTCCACCTGCAATTTGAAATGGCCACATGCTAGAGCTCAAAAGATTAGAGCTCTAATCTTTTAGAAGGATTAACTTCTTGGTACAAAGTCAAGAAAGGTGTAGAGAACAAAGTCTCATCCTGAAAGTACCAGAGGAAATGGGTCACAGAACAGAGAGATAACAGGTAGAGAGGCAGAAAAATGATTGAAATCAGGTAGGGATGCCTGTTGGGATAGCTGTTCACTAGCCAGATTGTTCACATTTGCTTTATCCACTGGATTGTTTTGTTTGTAAAATTTGTTTTTAGCAATATTTAGGGTTTGAGGACACTGGATGAATACTGGATCATGTTACAGTTTACTTAATAAATTAGCATAATACTTTTTTATTTGTACTTAACTATTCTGAGTCATATGTGATCTATTTAAGGTCATGGCTTCCTCTTGGTCACTGCAACATTGAAGGCCACTGTGATTCCTAGAAAGAGCTTGGGTACACAATGAGTGTCACATTAGGGACATCATAACAGCAATCTGATAGATCATGTTGCTTTTGAACTTTATTGGAAGCTTGTATGAATCTGGCAGGGAGTTGGCACAAACACCAGACAATCATTTTTGTCATGATTTATGGTCTGTTTGAGTCAAAGCTACAGCTGATCAGTTATTCTGGATCAGAATCATGAGTGGGTTGAATTTTAATGTTTGCTGGAAAAAAAGGAAACAAAAAAAAAAAAGAAAAAAAAGACAGTTTCTTAACTTATCCCTTGGAGTACTAGGAATTTTTGTACACATGCATGATAACATAACAGGCCACCTCCCATTGTGCAGAAACAGGCCAACCTAAATGAAGGGAAAGTATTCACATGTAGCCGTTCAAACATGCATTGGTTGTGCCACCTCAGGCAAGCCAATCAACCTATTAAGTCAGAGACAGTGTCGACTCTGAGATGTCTGGGTGAAGCAGCAGATGGAAAAGTATTCCATGTTTCTTTACCTGTAGTTTAAATCCACTTCTTCTGTGCACGGTTGTCTTTAGAACATCACCTTGGCATGCCATCCCATCAGTTCTTTGGTTTATGTTCTTCTAAATAATTATAATTATTATTTAAATGTTCTTGAACTCTGCTGCTATGGTGGCACTCCACCATGTCTGGATAGTTCTCTGAGCTCAGTGCAAAATGGCGGATGCCCTATTACAATGGGGCTTCCTTTTCTCTGCATGGTCATGTTTGGAGAGTGTCCCTGGGTACAGATGCCAGACCTTATTTGAAGGATAACCCTGCACAGAGTTTTCTACAAGTGCTGTATGATTCAGCACACGTATCTCACTCTCCCCAGCCCATATGATCATTAGGTACTGTGTTAGAACCAGTCAGCCGTTTCTATGAGTGCTCCAAAGATCCCTTACACACTCTACCAGTGGGACAATAAGGCAGAGCTGTCTTACTTAAACTGACTCTCAGACGTTCTTATGTCATATTCACAGTCCTCCAAACCCTGTTTGTCACTTCTGCTCCCTCTGTCCTCCTGGGCCGGTGGTCAATGAAACCCCAGGGAAAGGGAGACCTACATCTAAAGTCCACAATGCATGGAACCCAAAAAACACATTTTCTTAATAGAAGAACAATTTCATAAAATAGATTCTGATCATACTGTCCCCCTCCCCCCACGTCTTCCAAGTCCTTCTTACCACCCTACTCACCAACTTCATGACTTTTCTTTCTCTTTGAGCAACAAACAAGGCAACAAAAATCCAAACAAAACAAAACCCAACCAGAAACTCTGACACACATGCGCACAT
Organism: Rhynchomys soricoides; assembly: GCA_019843965.1. Classification (NCBI taxonomy): domain Eukaryota; kingdom Metazoa; phylum Chordata; class Mammalia; order Rodentia; family Muridae; genus Rhynchomys; species Rhynchomys soricoides. Next base: position 1,434,906 of record JADRCH010000143.1, on the reverse strand, counting down.
GCACGCACTTGCAGACACACAATTAGAAACCATTATAATAAAAGACTAGTAAGACAAAAAGTACCCAAACAAAGCAATATGAGAATAAAATTACAAAAATACCATATAATTTTTTCCTTTGCAAGAAGATGTCAAGTGGAAATAGCTACTTGGTGAGGGATGGGAGCTTGTGTCCATTGTCCCCCTTAGCACTAAAACCCAAAGTAGCTCAAACCTGCACAGACAATGTGCATGCTGTCACAGTCTCTGTGACTTCTGAGGACACTCTTTCCTTGGTGTCATCCATCCCCTCTGGCTCTTACACTCTTCCCACCTCCTCTTCCATACAGCTCCCTTAACGAGACATAACCCAGTGGGATGGATTGTAGCACAGCTATGGAAGGCTCAAAAGCTAATCCACATAGAAGAGAAAACCTACAATATTTACCTTTTGGGTTCTGCATGATTTTTTTTCTAGTCAATTAAAATATAGTTTGAATTTAAAAAACAAGATTAAAACTAATTCTATATCTATAACTCTATAGTATATATGACACAAAATAGAAAAATTCAAAAATAGCTGCTTGAGCTTCAGTGGACAGATGGAAAGCATTTGAAATTTTGCTTGTTTGGGGAAGAGCTCAATGTCATGAATCTTCCTCCTCCTAAAAGAAGCTGGACACTGTTGATGAGGACCTGTGGAGGGAGAATCAGTATGGGCCATGAACCAAGTGTTGCCCATCAGCAAAGATGCTGCTTGGCTGCCTCCTGAAAACAATTATAACTGTTTATATTTCACATCATTACCAAACAGAATAATGGAGCTGGATAAAAGTCACCCAACTTATTGTGAAGTTATTGAACTGAACTGCAGGCTACCTGGAGAAATACCTTTTGTTTGTTTGTTTGCTTGTTCTTGTTTTTTTCGAGACAGAGTTTCTCTGTATAGCCCTGGCTGTCCTGGAACTCACTCTGTAGACCAGGCTGGCCTTGAACTCAGAAATCCACCTGCCTTTGCCTCTCGAGTGCTGGGATTAAAGGTGTGTGCCACCACTGCCTGGCAAAATACCTTTCTTTTAGTTTGGCAAGCCTTAGACCATTGCTTCTAAGCTCCATTTTTGTTCTCATTGTTAATTTCCCACAATTAATCCACACTATCATTTGGTTCTGAATCACTATTTGTTACTACCTTTGCCATTTGCTTGACTGAACTGAGTGATTTGTGTTTGCTTACGTTGTCCTGCTGTTTGTCAGGCTGATTATACTTGGTAACTGAACCAAGTTGCCAAGCTAACCTTGAAAGGGTGGCTGAACTGCAGCTGGGAGGGATACACCTTCCTCTGGGGCCTCAACCTTGTCTGAGGAATGGTTTTCATATCATTTTTGTCTTAGCATTTAAAGAAGCTGGTGGTTGAGAGAAAAGGGCATGGGTCTTTGGAGAAAAGAAAACCAATCTTGAATCCCAGGTTTCCATTTGCTCCTGAGTGAACATGTCATATTGCTTTTTCTAGTTGCTAAGGGCTCTTGTTATATGCAAGAGATAATCTTGACCCATGGAAATCCTTCAGTGTAAGAATACTGCTGAAGTATTTTGGGAGAGCTACCATAAACAACAGAGGGGGAAACTGGCAAGAACAAATTGAAGCTGAAATGGGCAGGAGCCACAGCTCCCCTTGAGCTTCAGCTTCCAAGAAGGCATCAGCTCCAAGTAAGTGTTGTGGAGAAGTCACAACCACTGTACTGTGCAGATGACTACAAGATAGTCTAATTCTCCAAAGTTTAGTCTTCAAACTACTTAAGTTTGCTCAGGAATCAGAACAGTTCAGTGCTGATGGATAACATGGGGGATTAACATGTTATCATTGGCACAGAGTTGCTTCTTCTAAATCAATGCTTGTTAAGTGAAACGGAGAATAGTGTGAAGAGAATTGTTCTTTTTTATGTATACTTAAGATTTTTTCCCTAAACTTCTCAAGACTCACTCCCTTTAAAACACATTTGGCCAAATAATTATATTGTCCTCACATTTTCTGCCTCCTTCTGCTTTATTCTCTATAAGGTAGAATCCGTGCTCATCCATAGTGTGTGTGTGTGTGTGTGTGTGTGTGTGTGTGTGTTTTAAAGGGATTCTACTTCTTAATTATATCTTATTTTTCAAAAAATATAATGTAGCTTAAAGGATGCACCACAGAATTAATGTATATAACAGAATTAAGTAAAGTTATAAAGAGAATCAGTAACAATGTATTGATTGTCTTACAGTTTGTGTGAGGTCAGATTCTGTGAAAGGCAGTAAAAAACTATTTAACAAATCATCTGCATCCTATATATTCCTTTCAGAAACATGCAAATAAATTTAAAGTACACATTTTTAATATCTACTAGAACAAAAAGTAAATCAACACAAATACAAACAATTAACATTAAACATAATGAAATTGGGGTGAATCTACAAACAAATGAATTTAGTACAATTCTGAGAGGTTAAAATAGAAAACCTTTGTTTTTATAGGTGGTATAAAGTTATAAGAAGCTGGGAGCTGATGTGTCCGGCAGACTCTTTGGACATCCCTGGCCTCAGAGTCATTGGTAAAGGAGTGGGAGAGGATCAGGAGATCTGCTTGAAGTCTATAATAAATGACTGGTACTGTGAGTAGCTCTGTATCTCTGCCTCAAACATCTAAGGCAAATCCTTAGCTGTTATCTCTTTTAAAACTGAACAATATCGGTGGAAAGTAAAGATTTGGAGCCTCGTATCACCTAGGATAAAACATGAAAGGCATTGCTCTGCTTGTAGAACAATATGCACATCTTTAAAACTAGGTTGTGAAAAAGGAAAGTATTAACTGGTAGGAATGGAGAGTGCAGAGGAGAGAGAAAAGATATGAAGACTTGGATATCAACAATGCAGCCATCCATTGGTTTACTCAACATTTGGGGTCCCATTTCTACATGGGCCCACCAGAAGCTGGCTCTGGCAGAGGCTGCGGCTGTAAGGCCTGCTTGAAAGACCCTAAAGAGGATGCAGCCAGATGCAGGAGGGCCATGGAGTGCGGAAGGACAGCAGATGGATGGTGGCAGAACCAAGAGCAGAGCACGTCCTCCTTATCTTCTTTACACTCACCCTTGAACATATTTTTCCAGCTTAAAGCTTCATTTCTGTGTATCTAAAATACCATCAACACATCATCTTAGTTGTCTTAAAGCGTCCTCAGGCTTAGCAAGCTCAAGGTTAACTGCTTCATCATCCCTCTAAGCTCATTTCTCATCCAGTATCCATCAATCAGAGACTGTTTCTGCCATCTATCATGTTAGTGAACTTGGGAGCCATTGTTGAAACTCTTTTTTCACCTCTCTCTCATCCTTTCCAATTCTCTCTACATCCCTTAACTTTTAGAACTTCAGAATCTATTATGCATTCATACCCATCACTATTTTCTTAGCTTGGAGAACCATTATTTCTTACCTATAATGTTGAAGAGGTAAGAAATACTAAGCTACTTCCAGTATTTTTACCCTGTCCCTCTATGAGCCTCTTAATATTCTAGCTGAAGTGCTTTAAAACACAAATTTCATTGGATGCTACACACATATACCTCCAACATTGCTTCATTCTTCTTGCACGTGTATCAATGCTGTGTCTCGGCACTTCTCTCTAGTCTTGTTCTTAGGAGTCTGTCTTTCCCTTTATATAGGCCAACACATTGACTTTTCTTCTACTTTCTGAGCACTAAATATCCATCCCCACCACTGAGCCTGTTGGTTTTGCTTATGTTTACATTATTGCTTATGTAGCCTGGGCTGACCCTGAACTCATGATATATTTGAAAATGATCCTGATCTCCTGATCCCTCCTGCCTTTACTTCCCACGTGCTGGGATTGTAGGCAAGGGCTACCACAATGGCTTTTCCATATTTAAGAGTAATTTCAAGACGACATGGTTGGCATGGTGGGCAGGAAAGTGCAGGAGAAACTGCATGAAACTGCAGGAGAAGTACTGAGAGGCCATGTCAGACACTAGCTGAAGAACAATGCAAACAAAACCATGGTTTTCAGCAATTTAAGCAATAGATGTATGTGTTCTAAATGTTAAACAATTACAATGATTACTAGTGGGGATGATAGAGCTCTGTGTGACTCTAGGAGGGTGGAGTTAGAATATTAATTGTGAGTATACATTGATGTAGGCACAGTATGATGTTGGCTTGATCAAAGTTATAGCAATAGAAGAGATTCTGTACATTTGAAGGAATGCCTTTTTGACAGATTGGGTATATGCTTCAAGAGAAGGAAAATATCAAGGATTAAGTCAAGTTTTATGATGTGAGTAATTAAAAGATGAAATCTCCCCTTACTAATGAGAACAAGTCCATGAAGACGTGTATATGGGAGGAGTATCTCTTAAGGCTATGTCTGGATATACTGGTTACATACAGGCAGAGTCAGAGAACAGTTTGGTTTCTGAATCTAAAATTTGAAAAGGAAGTGAGGGTACAGTAAAGAGAATTTAGGATAGGATTTGCTGGTTTGCCTTTGACCAAGAAGGTTCCCCGAAGCGGAAAAATAGACAAATAGATAAGTTGGTCATCCTACATCTGAACTACAGATCTAAGGTACATAAGGAGTCTTAGGTATGTATACAGGAGCCATTTAAAGCCAAAAGATTAAAAGAGTTGAGATCCCATAGAGAGTGTGAATTAAGGAAAAGGGTTGGCTAGAGGTAACTCAAGCATTTAAAAAATAAGATTTTGAGGAAAAATCAGTAGAAGAAAATACAAAAGGATAGTCCTATGAAGTTAGAGGAAAAACTGTCCTGGAAGACAGTAAGCAAAATGTTACCAATGGTGAGTAGTGATCATACCAAATATGGGTGGTAGATAAAAGACAAATTGAATTGACTTTCACAATAAGAAGTCACCAGTCAACATGGAAAGAGTTGTTTTTACCATGAAATTATGGGTAAAGCCTGGATTAGAATTGAGGCAAGGCAAAGCACAAGTGATGGTTCACAAAACAATGGAGAAATAAGGAAGGAGCTTGAGGAGGAAGTGCAGTCAAGAAGGTTTTGGATGGGAAACTACGCAATGTGTTGGCAAGCTATTGAGAAAGAAACCTTAGGTTAATACTACAGGAGAGAAACTGAGTAGTTGCAGAAGCAAGACCTTTGAGCAAAACTTAAGTACCTTTTGTTATAAGCATAAATATTGTTCTTATGATGATAAAAGTGGTATGTGGTTCAGAAATAGAGACAGATAGCTGTACAAGCTACCTGGAATATGGGGGTGGGAACTCAAGTCAGAGGTTCATAGAGATGAAGACTTATTTTTGCTAACTTTTCAGTGAGCCCCAGGCTTTTATTATTATTAATTATTATTATTTTATTTATTTATTTACATTCCAAATGTTGCCCCCTCCTGGTCTCCCCTCCCAGAGTTCTTCATCCCATCCTTCTCGTTGCCTCTGAAAGGGTGCTCACCCATCCCCTCACCCACCTACCCACTCCCTCACCCACCGCCAGCATTTCCCTTCCTTGGGGCATCAAGTCTCTACAGGATTAGGTGCATCCTTTCCCACGGAGGCCAAACAAGGCAATCCTCTGCTACATATGTGCTGGAGACTACGGACTAGCCCGTGTATGCTCTTTGATTGGTGACTTAGTCTCTGGGAGCTCTGAGGGATCCGAGTTAGTTGATACTGTTGTAATTCCTATGGGATTGCCATTCCCTTCAACTCCTTCAGTCCTTTCTCTAGGGGTCCCCGACTTTAGTCCAACGCTTGGCTGTAAGTATCCACATCTGTCTCAGTCTGCTGCTAGTAGAGCCACTCAGAGGACAGCCATGCTCCTGTCTGCAAACACAACATGGCATCAATAATAGTGTCAGGGTTTGGTGCCTACAAATGGGATGGATCTCAAGTTGGACCAGCCAGTCACTGGATGGCCTGTCCATCAGTCTCTGCTCCATTTTTGTCTGTGCATTTTCTTTAGACAGAAACAATTCTGGGTCAAAATTTTTGAAGATGCATGGGTAGCCCCATCTCTCCACTGGGGTCCCTGACTATCTACTGGAGGTGTAATGCTGACTGATATAGATAGTGGGAGACAACCTGAGTTTTTAAGTAGAGATCTTCTCCTACAACCAATGGAGGGGCAAAGGATGAAGAAGGTGGACTTACAACTGAGTGTGGTGGATCTGAGGCTAGCTCCTCACTCCTGCGTAGAGTGATGACGTCACAGGTAAGATTATTTACTCAATGTTTGTCTCTGCACTGTTACTGAAGTTGGGGATTACAGACTGTACCACGAGCTAGATTTGGCTACCAATAATCTTCAATAAAAGGGATGAGTTAGTAATGCACAGCTTTAAAGAAATTATTTAAAGTGGCCACAGAGGGAAGAAAGACAAAGATATCCAGTCACTCCCCAAAGTCTGACTTTGACTTTGGGAGGTCCTAAAGTAAAATTAAACTTTAATAGATGGCCAAAAGTATGTTCATTTAAGCAGTTCCAGCCAAGGCTTGGTCCTGCCCACCATTGGACCATCATTGTTTAGACTTCAGTCTAATCCTGTACAATGTTTTGACAAGTTGATAAAACTTTTCAAAATCTCTTTCTAGAGATAAGACACCCCTCCCCCTGCATGGTGCCTTTTTATTCTCTCAGCATGAGATTCCTGGAGAATTTCAACCTCCTTTGGGGGGTCTATTGTTTTAATAATCTGAGAAGTTGAAAGATACAAGAGTCTTTTTGGAATATCTCTTTTTGATAGGCTGGTCATTAAGCACATGAGGTCAATGTGACTTATTGTTGCTTACATTGTATCTCCAGGGCTTTAAACAATGTCTGGTGCATAAGATGATCCAAATGAATATGTTGTGAGAACACAAAGGAAAGAATAAAGAGCTTTAGTTGATAACCAGGGCTTGACAAGCAACTATGTGATATGGCTGCTATAGAAATGGAGACAGTGATGAGGTGGAAAGAACAAACTTCCATTAGCTTCTGGTAACCACACTCATTTGTTGGGTCACATATTTTTTTTAACCACAGAGGTAACAATTTACAAAGTTTCCCTCAAGTTCTGAAAGATTTAGTGTAAGGCATTGGCAGAAATAGGCCAGAGACAAGTCCTAGAAACTCAAGAATCATCCTGCCTGAGGCTTCATGGGGGGTGGGGAGACTCATGAGAGACTGAATTATTTTGTTGCTTCTTCAGGGTCAGCACACTGAATGTTAACAGTGACTCAGCTCTTTCCAGTCTCTGTGGGACCTGCCTGTTTAGCTTCCTCACTGGTTTGCTTAGTTACACATTTGAGCAAATCTTCCTCATCTTTCCCATGATGTCCATCTCCGCTCGTGACTTTGAAAAGATGCTTCTCAATAGTTTTCTGTCCTTTCAGATTATTTTTCTTCTGCTCTGTTAGAGGCAGTCACACTATCTAATTTGGTAAGCAGCTATCTTCCCCTTTTCAAGAACCCCCCACCACCCTAAGAGGAAGCAGGCAAACATGGGAGTGTCATCCCCTCTCCTGGCCTTCTGATACTCCAGTGCAATCTCCATTTTTTTTCTTTTACATTTTTATTTTATTTGAGACAAAGTCTCACTATGTACCTTGGCAGGCTGAAAATTCACTTTGTAAATCATACTGAATGTGAATGTGTAGAGATTGGTCTGCATCCACCTCCTGAGTGTGGGGATTAAAAGTCTGCACTACCACACTCCAGCTCAATCTTTTTTCTTATTTCTATGGAAAATAGATTCTTCTCTCATACAATACACTTTGACCATTTTCCCCTCCCTCCACTCTCCCAGCTCCTCACACATACCTCCTCTCTTACTGGATCTACTTCCCCTCCATTTCTCATTAGAAAAGAAGAGGCCTCTAAGAGACAACAACAAAACACAGCAAAACAAAATTCAACATGACAAGGCAAAAGCCTTCACAATGAAGCTGGACAAGGCAACCCAACAGAAGGAAAAGATCCCAAGAGCACTCAAAAGAGTCACAGGCATACCTGGTCCCACAGTTAAGAGGCCCCCAAAACACTAACAGCCACAACAACTACACAGAGGACCTGGTACAAACCCATGTTGGGCCCATGCCACTTCAGTCTCTGAGCCCATGTGAGCCCTGCCTAATTGATTCTGTGGGCCATGTCCTCCTAGTGTCCTTGACTCCTTTACTCCTACAGTCTTTCCTCCATCTTTTCAGTGGGATTCTGGGCTCGAAGGGGAGAGACCTGATAGAGACCTCCAATTTGGACTTTCTGCATAAAGTCTGGCTGTGAGTCTCTGCATTCACTCCCACCTGCTGCCAAAGGAAGCCTCTCTGATAACAACTAGATAAGGCACTGGTTTACCAGAAAATATCATTAGGAATCATTTTATTGATTTTTTTTTTCTTCAGAGACTTGAAGTTCTTGTCACATAGGTCTTTTATTTGCTTGGTTAGTTAGCCCAAGATATTTTATATTATTTGATGCTGTTATGAAGGTGTTGCTTTCCTGATTTCTTTCTCAGTCTGTCCTTTGTAAATATGAGGTCTACTGATATATAATATATGTATATTATATATATATATATATTAATTTAGTTAATCTTGTATCTAGGCACTTTGCTGGATGTGTTTACCAGTTGTAGGATTTCCCTGGTAGAATTTTTGGGGTGGCTTATGTATACTAGCATATCATCTGTGAATAACGATACTTTGACTTCTTGATTTCCAATTTGTATCCATTTGAAGTTCTTCAGTTGCCTTAACTGCTCTAGCTAAAACTTCCAGTACTATATTGAATAGGTATGTCTTGTTCTTGATTTAGTGGAATTGCTTTGAGTTTCTCTCCATTTATGTTGATGTTGGCTATCATCTTGCTGTAAATTGCCCTTTATTACATTTAGGTATGTCCCTTAACTTCCCCAGGTCTTCTATCATGAAAGGGTGCTGGCTTTTCTGTCTGCTTCTAATAAGATAATCATGTTGTTTTTTTTTTTCATTTAGTTTGTTTATATGGTGGATTACATTTTTTTGATTTTTGTATATTGAACCATCCCTGTATCTTTGGTATGTATGAAGCATATTTGATTATGCTGGATGATTGTTTTGATATGTTCTTGGATTCAGTTTGGAGTATTTTTTGAGTATCTTTATATGTATATTCATAAGGGAGATTGGTGTGTAATTTTCTCTCTCTCTTTTTTTTAAGTCTTTATGTAGTTTAGGTATTAGAGTAACTGTGGCCTTATAAAATGAATTTGGCAATGTTCCTTCTGTTTTTATTTTGTGGAACAATTTTAGGGGTATTGGAGTTAATTCTTCTTTGAAAGTGTGCTAAAACTATCTTGTCATGGGATTTGTTTTTGTTTTTTGTTTGTTTTAGTGCAGAAACTTTTAATTACTGCTTTTATTTCCGTATAGGTCATAAGACTATTTAATTGTTTATCTTGTCTTGACTTAACCTTGTTAAGTGGCACCTATGGAGAAATGTTCCAAGTTGGTGGAGTACAGGTTTTTAGAGTATGTCTTTATGATTCTCTATGTTTCCTCGGTTTCTGTTGTTACGTCCCCTTTTTTGTTTCTGATTTTATTAATTTGAGTATTCTGTCAGTATTTTGGTTAGTTTGGATAAAAGTTTGTCTGTCTTGTTGATTATTTTCAAAGAGCCAGTTTTTTCCTTGATTTGGGGGGTTTGAGTTTGGGGTAGCAGAGAGCTGGATATATACTTTTTAAGTCACTAAAATCCCATCATGATTTCCTAAGTATACCTGATATTTAGAGGAAGAAAATGTATACAAAACTTTATTAATTTTTGGTTGCCTTATTAGCATGTGGGTATGTGTTGATTTTGATATTATTTTTCAAGCTGCATAGCTATATCTAAATATTTATTGAATAACACTAATGTAGTGGCCTGTTGGAAATTCATATTTATCTTCCCCCTATATTCCTATTTCTGCTGGAGGTGATTTTGACACCAATTAACCAGAGAATAAAACCTAAATTTGCCTGTAGCTTGTCCCACTCTTCCACTGGTCTCACTCCATACACTTAGTTGATTGTCTTATCTCAAATATTTCCTAAGTGTGCCTTCACTCCCCCACTTCCATCGCTGTTCTTCCAATTCAGGATCCTGTCATCACCATCAGAGAACAAATGACTGGGGTGCCTACTTGTCATATCAAAGTGGACCTGGCTGTTGGATTCTTCTCTCTTCCCTCAGTCCCCACCTATTACAGGCATGGTTGGCATACCCTACCCAACACTCCAAACTTCTCTAGCCCAGGAACTGGACTGCCCTTCTTCCAGGTGCCCTTCCATTTATGCCTTACCCTCCTAGCTTGGTCTGGTTCTTACCCACACCCCCTTCGTCACATGGCTCAGATTACGTCTACTCTGGACTATCCCAGGTATTCTTGCCTCTGTCTATGCCCTCCCTTTTATCTACAATAAACCTTCTCCACCAGACCTAGGATTAGTCATGTCCTTTTTTTATTTAATTTTTAAATTCATCACCCACCTGAACTAATAAAATGACCTTGCTGGAAATTCTGCTTCTATTTTTTATCTCTACAATCTTCACACTATAGGGAAATTAAAAATAGTAATTCAAAAGTATTCATTTCATAGAATTATATCTTTCAAATGATATATATTACCATTAAGGATAAAGTTAAATCCTCTTCTTATGAAATGTAAAAATTCTATAATTTAGCCTCTGATCCCTGATCATACTTCAGTTCATTCCATCTCAGTTCATAACTAACAGCTTACAACTACTGAATCTGCCTCATCCTTTCTTATATCCTAGTAAATCCAGTTCTTCTGTTCCAATTCAGTTTGAACAGCTTCACTCATGAGCATTTTCTCAGTCAGCTTCAAGGAAGGTGGTGGTCAATCCCACTGTCACCATTTTTATTGCCCTTGTCACAAGGCTGTAAAATGACTACCCTCTGCTTCCTTAAGTGGCTGAGAACCTCCACAGGGCAGGTCTCTGCTTTACTATCTCAGTGTGCTACATGCCTAACAGAGCACCTTGCCCCAAAGCAGGGTTTCAGCAGGTAGGGAAGTGAATGAAACTTAGCTCTATTTCCTAATTCCTTCTTTCTAAATATTTTTTTCTATTAAGTTTTCTTTATTTTTGTATATGGGTGTTTTGTCTACTTGCATACTTGTGTTCTTGGTGCCTAAGAAGACCAAGATAAATAAATAAATAAATAAATAAATAAATAAAGGCACTGGATCCTCTGGAACTAGAGTTACAGACCGTTGTGCCCACCTTGAGAGTGTTAACAGTTGAACATGGGTCCTCTGGAAGAGCAGCCTATGCTCTTAATCACTGAGCCATCTCCCCAGCCCCTGGTTTTTCATTTTCTTTCTTTCTTCTTCTGCTTTTAAAATGAGTTTTTCTTAAACAGAAAAGGGGAGATGGAGAGAGATTCATTCTAATTTCCACATCTCCTGTGAGGGTTTGGAAAATGGTAGAGTATGAAAGTAAAGAGATGTAATTTGTTGTGTGACTTTGGTAAGTAAAATGTTTCAGAGACTCACGATTTAAAGAATGTGAAGGGATCCATCTGCCTTTATCTTGGCCTTGTTATTTCATCAAGAATTATAACTGTTACCAAATGCCTAGGACAAAAGAGTAGCATCAGTGAAAGAAGTTCAGAATTCTAAAGTCCACCCTAGTTGTGGTTGGTACCCCAGAGAACGGGGCTGTCCCAGGTCATATGAGGATTATGTAACTGGCTCTATGGCTACCTCAAGCAAATTTATGCTTTCTTCCCTAAACATTGACAGCTACAGGAAAGTACTTAATCTTTCTGCCTTGGTTTTCACAATAAAACAAGGTCAAAGAGTTTTCAGGCGACAGCTGTTAATAATTATAGAAAAAGCATTGTAAAATTGCCCCAGCCAGAACATTTCTTTGGGTCTAAATGATATTTTATTGGTTGACAGCTTCTTTCGGCATTTCATTCGGTTGTAATTGTTTTGCCTTTGGTTGCATTTATTTCTCTGGTAGGCACCACACCTGTCCATTCTCCGATCACATGTTCCTTTCTTGTTAGCTAAAGATTCCACCAAGTCCAGTTTAGACTGATCTTTGGTCTCTTAGCTATTAACTAACTTTACATCAACTTGTCGCACTTAGCATATCAATCTAGAATGTAGAGAATAGTCTAGAGTCTAGAGAATATCTAGAGAATATCCTAGAACCTAGAGAATATCAATCTAGAGAATAGTCCATATAAGTCTGTTGTGTACTTCCGGATTCACTTGGATATTTTGTGAATAAATTATGTGGATACATGTCAGTGAATATACTCAGTTCATTTCTGTGGAGGCTTGCTCTGTTTTATTGTTAAAATGATAAAAAAAATGTTTAGGAACCCCTTTGTATTGAGGGTTATGATAAGCACATATATATAGACTAAATGATTTGAGCTTCATTAGAATTAAAAAATATCTTTAGATTTACAGACACAAATGATACTTGACTTAGTCACAAGGAATTCAGTGGCAGGACAGGGGTGTGACACTGCCAGAGCTTCTCAATGGCAAACTCTTTGCAGGCATCGAGCTCATGGTGAGCTGTACAAGGAGGGGAGATGAGTAAAGGTGTGGCTGCCAGCCACATCCTACCCCCTTGCTCCTGTCTTAACTTTCAACCTTTAGTTTTGGCACACTACCTGAAAATGGCATTTATACTGTCATTCTGAGGTTGAACAATTTGTCTTCTACCTGCTTTTTCCATTTTTGTAAATTGCCTAAGCTTTTTTGTTAATTCCTGGAGGAAACAAAAGTCCAGCAGTGCTGCAGGACCAGATGGTAGTGATTAACTTTACTCAGGGTTTTACTGCTTCCTGCACAAGGTGGCAGTCCCTTGACACTCATCCCTTTTTATTTTCTCTTTCTTCTATGTGTATGGGTGTTATGTCTGTGTATATATCTGTTCACTACTTCTGTGCATGGTGCTCTAAGAGATTAGAAGATGATGCTGGATATCCTGGGACTGTAGTTACAGACTGTTGTGAGCTGCCATGTGAGTCCTCGGAATTGAACCCAGGTCCTTTGGAAAAGTAGCTAATGCTCTTAGATGCTGAGCCATCTCTCCTGCCCCAAGGAACTTGGTTTCTTTATGTTATTACACTGGGTGTGATTGCCTAAGGCTGTTTCTTCACTCTATAGTAATTTCTACCCCTAATTGGGAGTCAATGACATTTCCATATAAAGATATAGATATTAGGTTTTAATTTATGGAAATTAAAAATGATAAGCCTCATTGAGAAAACTGAGCTTCACTGAGTTTAAGTAACTTGCTAAATTTGTCAAGGCCACAAAAAGGTGGTAAACCTTAGATTTTTCCCCCCCCAAATCCTTCTAACACAACACTTTAATTCTCCAAGAACTTGGCCTGTCTGTATCTCTGAATTTTACTGTCTTATCTACACATGCTATTAATTCATGCATTTGTAGATCCTCTGATCAAATTATTAGCTGAGTACACACTGAAGTTTTGTCTTCTCTCCTTTCTCAGCACCAGAATAATTCCTCTTGGTTCCTATAAAACTTAGTTCATATGTCTTGTCTTCTAGAAAGTCTTCCAATTCGACAGTTGTGGTAAGTGCCTCCTCCCTCCAAATTTACCATGTTTTTCTAAATGCACATGGTTTGTTCCATTTCCCTCACAAAATCATAAGCTTTTGGCAAGTATGCGCGTCCTCCTACTTATCATATGTCTCAGGATCTAAAATATGCCCAGTAAATCTTATTTGCCCTAAATGGAATGGAATGGTGTCAATTACAAGGCTTTACCTATATAGAGTTTGCTATTTTCTGTGTGTGGTGACTTCCACACCCTCACTTCACAAGTGAGGATCTCAGTTACTCAATGAAGAGTAGATTCTGGAGATCCTATCCCTGCTCAGGATAACTGAGTTCTCCATGCACATTTTCTTAAAACTGCCACATCTCTTTCATAGCTAAGCTTGCTCCAATCCACCACAGAACTCAGTTGTTCTAAGGTCTCAGTGACATCCCTACTGTTCTTTGTCTCCCTTTACTAGAATTGAGTATTCTCAATTTAAAAGGCTTTCCCTTGAGCTTCTCTAGTACAGGATATATCTCAATACACACAGTGTACCCTTTACCCTGTTCCCCATTGAGCAATCGGAGTCCCCAAAGATCATTCTTGTGAACCATCTGTTTTTTACCCCTCATCCCACATTCTTTCTAGGAAATTGTACCCACTGCTAGTAGCTTACCAAATATTTTATACATGAATGACTGGGATACTAGATTCTTCAACAAACATTTTCCTTCTTAGCTGTAAAATCAAACATATTTTAGTTGTTTTCATCTCTGTTTTATTTTTTGCATCTGTGTGTGTGTGTGTGTGTGTGTGTGTATGTGTGTGTGTATGTGTGTGTGTATGTGTGTGTGCATACAAGCACTCTGTGCAGAGATCAGAAGACAACATGTAGAAGTCAGTTCTTCCACCATATGGGTTCTGGGAATGGAACTCAGGTGATCTTTGTTGGTGACAGGGGCTGGCCTCCTATACACCCCAATTTTAATAAATCTGACTCCTTCTTTCCTTCCTTCCTTTCTTTTTATTTATTTTTGAGACAGGGTTTCTCTCTGTACCTCTGGCTGTCCTAGAGATTGATATATAGACCAGGCTGGCTTTGAACTCACAACTATCCTCCTGCCTCTTCTGGTATTAATGGCATGCAAGATTTTGCCTAGCCTAGGACTAATTTTAATCCTGGGAATATGTAGGTACTTATTTGTGCTGGGTTCTTCTGGGGGACTTGAAGGTGTTGGCTGTGGCAACTGCTCTAGAGTGGGTAGGAATGCCCAGCTTCTGCTGTGCTTCATGGTGTTCTGGCCTTTTCAGCCCATCTGTGTTTTGTCATTGATGCCTCCGATAAACATAAATCCATTCCTATTGTGATGACCTAAGACTAATTCATTCTTGTGATGAATCAGAAAGTGTTATTGTTTCGATTATTGTCTGAAGTCTCCATATCTTGACTGTCTCCTCCTACAGACCTTTGTTCTGCTATAGGCTCTCTTCTAATATTGTCAGGAATTTGGTCTGCTTTTTGTAGGGCAATTGTTTTCTTGTGCTATAGGCAATGTAGGTCTGGAAAATTCAGCTAAAGAATGGAGTGAAAGAGAGCCAATGTTGATACTGGACTGACTACATTCCACACAGGTCATTTAGTTTACTACCATTGAACTTTCTTTGTTAGATAACCCTAAGCATGACTTTGCATGAATACCTCTTATCATTGTGACTCATCATTTTTTTTTTTTAGTCTGCATTCCACAGTATTGAAAGTAAGAAGCCAGGCTGGTAATAATGGCTAGAAGGAAATCAAGATATGTAAATTTAATTTAAAAGTATCTATCAGAATTCACAGACATTGATTATTATGTGTATACTAATTTTTAATCCTTAGTACAATAAAAATAAAATCAATACTGGGGAGATAGTAATGACATGTAAAAAATAATCTAGGTTTCTGAATTTGCTCAAAATATTGTTTATTGTAGTAACTAAATATCTTTCACATAAGAAATCAGCAGTTTATAACTGAATAAGAGGAAATATGTAACTTTAGCTTAGTGTTAGTTTTTTTATATTATATATTAATAACAGTGGGCAGAATTTGACTTTCTAAGAGTCAAAAACATGATGGGTTTTTGTAAGTTGAACAAAGTATGCAGTATTAAGCTACTTCAAATTCCTAGGCTAAAATATAATGCAAAATCTGAACCCTAAGTATCTTCTTTCTTGGTAGGCTCTGTGTTTCCACTCAGTCACAATCAGCCCAACCACGCCCATCCTCTTTGTTAAATATTAGTTTAATTGACTTAAACTGCTAGAAGATTTTTGTTTTCATTTTTCCTTGGAGGAAATGTATTTAGCCCATAGTACTATAGAATATTTTAAGTATTTCCACAGAATCACCATTTAGAATTAATTCAGAAAAACTAGGGTAATCAAAAAATATTCAAGGACTAAGATAACCTACTTAGTCATATTTGCTAGATAAACATCTAAGAATGCTAGTACTTTAAGCCTTGACTTGCATTTTTAAAATCTTTATATAATGCAGTTTCCTGCTGAGTGGGCCATAAGATACATCTTCACGCTGGACTCTGAAATCCATCTAGTACTTCCCACTCAGGGACTGTGGCATGGCCTTCTACCACCTGGTGAGGTCTGAGTTAGAACTCCAGGGCTCCAGACCACTTTGTGGAAGAAAAGTTGATGCTGCCCTTTTTCTTTTTATGTCCCTTTCAGTCTATTTGGACAATTCTGCTGCTTGGGAAAGTGTTGGACATCCTTATGATTGGCTCAGGCTCAGTTGCCACAAATCTCTTCCTTCACTCTAGGGAATGTGTGCTGGAGCACCTCCAGATAAAAGACATACGCAGTGTTTGCTTTGCTTTCTCACTTGGTTAAAGACATGGATATTTATGAGGGAGAAGCTACTAACAGGACCGTAAAAGTTAAAAGTGCTGAGTGTTCTTGAGGTCAGCCAGAGAGGTCCTGGAGAGAAGAGGAGAGGGCAAGGGAGGGAGGAAGAGGACAGGAGAGGAAGAGGACTGGAATGACAGGGGAAATGTGGAGGAGATCGGAGAGGGGACCAGGGTTCATTCACCCCGTAAAGGTCAACATTCCAGCACAAAGGTCCTTCAACTTCTGTAAGGTTGAGGAAGAGGAGGAGAGAATGTGGTTGAGCAAAGAGCATTTGTGTGCAATAGTATTGTCGCCCCAAAGTTTGATGAGTTGATCATTTTCCATATATTACATTGTGTGCCATAATTTGTATAATTATTATCAAACTTAATTTTTCATTAATTTCCTTTTTAATATTTTTATTGAAAATTTTTTCTTGCAGTATATTCTGATCACGGTTTCCCCTTCCTCAACTCCTCCCAGTTCCTCCCCACCTCCCCACCCACCCACCTCCATGCACACTCTCTCTCTGTTTCTTTCAAAAACAAATAAAAAAAGAAAGAAAAGAAAACATGCAAGAAACACACACACATAATCAGACCCTATAAAAACACAAAAGAACCATAAAATACAAGCAAAAGACAAATAGGAAAAATTTTAAAATCCCAAAGAAAGCAATGAGACAAAAAAGGAAAAAGTCTACAAAAGGACCATTTTGTGTTGTGGTCATCTACTACGGAACACAGAATATCCGCTGTTCCTTCAGTGTGGTTTATATACCCATTGAGACTTCACTGGAGAAAACTGGTATTTTCTTTTGCAAGTGGATATCAGAGATATCTTCTTAATTGGAAGCTCATGTCCATTCCCACTCTCAGCCCTGTGACCCCCATATGGCTTAAGCCTCTGTGTGAGGTCACAGGGTGTATGTGTTCATTTGTCTGTCAGTCCTGATGTATCTGGAAGATGTTGATTAAACTCATTAAAAAAAAAAAAAAAAAAAAAAAAAAAGCGCTGCCTTTCCTCTCCCAGAAACACATTTCTCTGAGGAGGTCATCATCAGATTTTAAAGACAGTGGAGTGAAAGCAGGACGTTGTGACTTAAAAAGGCAAAATAGGAGTGGACCTAGTTATCAGAGTACAGAATCACCAATACATAACGTATACAAAATTAAATATTTAGAATAAAAAAAATCACAATAAATTGACATAATTTCTTTTTGCTATTTGATAAAAACGCATATGGAATCTGTTAATGGGGCCCCTCTTAGGGTTTTAGAAAGAATCCTTTCAAGAAAAGAAATTAAAGCCAAAAGCCTTGTTAGCCTTATGAACAATCTGCCTGCAGTCTAACTGATATAAATTGCACTAGAGCAAAGGTCTCACTCGACACTTCTCATTTCAGAGAGCTTCTCATGGAATCGTAGGTGAAGAGGGTGATAACAGCCTTCACAGTGCTGGCCCTAAATGTTCAAAATGTACTAAGAATACCACTGCGCTTTTAAAATACAATTTGAGTAGTGATATACATATAAAAATGCTTTACATGGTTGTAAAGTTCTTCATATATATATTACAATATGAATATGAAAAATTTATTTTATCTCAATTAATATTCAAAGTTATCTAAACCTTCAATGAACCCATTTATTTGTACCTTTTGTAGCTCATTAGAGTTTTGTTTAATTAATACTATAATATATTGCCTTTTATTTTTCTTTGAACATCTTTGTTAGTACTTCATCTTTCATATTTGAAACAATATGATTATGATCAACATTTTTATGTGATCCAAGATATATCTAATCTTATATGGAAGAATTGAGTCACAGTTTTACAGATCATTTTAATGTGCATTTTTGTTATTCCGTAATGTGCATTTTGTTAATTGAAATATTCCAATTTCCTTGTTATACACACCTATCATTTGGTTATGTGGTGGCAATCATAAAATTCTTTCAGCTTGATATCTCTTTAAGTTTTTTAATAGTACAGAGAATTTTGATTAGGGTAACTCAGGATTCAGAAGAAAGTTGGAATAGTTGACAAAGGCATGCAGGATGCTAAGAAAGATATCAATGTAGTAGACAGGAAGTAATAGAGAACATGGAGCTGCCATGTGACAAGAATGCAAAGAACATGAATAATTGACAAGATTAGAGAGTTATGGTCTTAGGTTAATAAAAGCAGGAAGTTGGCACTGAGATGATCTAACTGGGGCAGACTGTACCTTGTAACAAGGTCTAAGGATTTGTCATTTGGTAAGTGCCCAATGTGGGCTGTGGGGGTCAGATGATCAGCCAGAAAGAACTAGGAAGATAGACTCAGAGGAGTGGGTCTCAGACCTGACTCTTCACCATAATAACCTGGAGAGGGTTACCATTCTCTTGAAAGCCTGGGTCTCCCAGGGCAACTAAACCCGAATCTATAGGTGAGCTGAGGTGCTAAAGGATTTGAAAATTTACCAGGTGATTCTTGTATGCAGACAAACTTGAGAAGTGTGGGTTAGAACAGCTGGCATCTAAAGAAGCTGCTGTAGTCCTATTGGGCAACATCCTTCTCATTCATAAACCAGAACATTTGAGGAAAAGATGTCAGTGGAAGCAGTTTTGAAAATCACCTCTGTCTGTCTGTCTGTCTGTCTTTCTTTCTTTTTTTATTCTTTTCTTTTCTTGTTTTCATCATGGTTCTTGGTGTACTTTGTTCCCCTGCTGTCTTGCTAAGCAGCCCACACAGGACAGAAATGGGTAGCACTGAGAAATGATCAGATTGTTTTTTCTTTTCCCCCAGTATTTCTGCCTCCTTCCCTAAGCCTTGCTCCAACCTTATCTAATATCAGGAATGATTACAGCTAAGATGGAAACAGGGCATTCAGAGGCCTGGGCCTCTCTTCTCACCAGGGCTTGGACTCCTGGTGATTCTCTGCTCACCATGGAGCACTTCTCCTTCAGATACTTTTCTGGACACTGGTTCACAGATCAGATCGGCACTTTCACTCTGAACCTGGCTCCAAAAGGCACATATCCCTGCAAAGAGCTACTACAGATGCTGGGTATGGACTGGCAAATGGAGCCAGGCCCACCTAGAAATGGGCTCAGACAGGAAGGGGAGATGAAAGGAGCATGGTAGAAAACCTAAGCCAATACTTTTTACTACAACGGAAATGGAAGTGGGAATGAGGGTCTTGTGTTTCTTCCACCCTACTGGGAAGCAATAAAAACTTCCTTGGTGTCTATTTTTTTCAAGTATATATAATTAAACAATTTTATTTAAAAAATAAGATAAAATGTTAATGTGAAACTGCTGCTGGACTTTTTGTAATAGGAGCTGCTGGACTGGGGGATTATTTTCTGTGATCTACTTTGCCTCATTCATTGAGGAAACCTATGCAATGTTTTAAATGTATTAAAGTCACGCTTCATGTCAGAAAGGAAAGGGACCAACCACATTAGAATAACAGGATCGTGAAAACTGGGAGAAGACCTTAGGGAAGCCATCCTGGCCTTCTATCACATATGGAAAGAGGCTCAGAAAGTCCCCCTGCTCTGATGATAGGTTGCTAGCTGCAGTGTTGTTTCCTAGTCGTTCCTTCTTTGCCAGTGGCTACAGTGATGATGGAGGCTAAACAGCCACTTAAAGGAGAGAATATAAGCAGATAAGACCATAGGCCTGGGGAACAGAAAAGTCTCCATGGGCTGACATGAGTGGCCAGATCCTTAGCATCTGTACCTCAGTGGGAAAACACGGAAGTCCACATGGCTGGACAAGATGTTTAAGTTCAAAAGAGGAAGACAACTTCCTTATAGCTCTTAAAGGGCAATTACTGGAACTATCTCTATATCTAAGGTCAATAGAAAATTCAGAGGCATCTGAGTATCTACAATTCCCTAGAAACTGTTTATAAAACTTTCGTGCTCTGTCTATGTTTTTCCTGGAGAAAGGCAATCCATCATTTTTATTCTCTGGAGAAAGGCAATCCATCAGTTTTATTAAGTATTCAGAGTGAGAAGAAGCGCATGGTATCTAAAATCTGTAGCTAAGGAGAGAAAGAGGTAACCAGGGTTAGTTTTAATCTCAATGTGAGGAAGTCATTCTTCACATTTAAAGCTGTCCAAAGATGGATTGAACTACCATGAGAGGTTTCAAACTTCCAGGCCATTTGGACAGAATATCATACAAGGAACTTAAACAGCATGTGGGTGGCTGAAATACTTTTAAGTTTCTTACACACACACACACACACACACACACATATATATGAATAAAAATATATAAATATAGTCAGTATGATTGTTGTGAGGTTAGGAACCCTGAACTTAAAAGCCATAATGATGACAAACAAGAATGGTGACTAGACCTTCTCTGGGTAGCTCTTGTTTACAGACTGTTCAGCCTCAGCCTAGAAGAGTACTTTCGATATAAGTACATTATTGTGGTATTTAATAGTACCAAACTAATAACATAGGGCAAGTTGGTGGAGAACTATAGTTGGGGATATAGTAGATAAAATTACAGTCTTAACTGGAATGGACTGGGACTGAACTGGTTCTTTGGTGGAACACATTTGTGATCCCAGCACTCAAGGCTGTTTGAGACCAGTCTGAGCTACACATAAAGGCCTTGTCTAAACAGAAGAAGCTTGAAAAAACCTTTAACTACTAGGCTGATGGAATCTCACTCTAATTTATTCACTAGCCTTGTGTGACCTTGAAGCTTCGGCTACTCTGTTTCACATTCATAAAATGCCAATGCCAATGGTACCTACAGTCAAATGAACATAAGAAATCAGAAATAATTAAAAACTGCCAGTTGTGGGGGACAATACACCTTTAATTCTAAGTGGATCCCTATGAGTTTAGGGCTAGCCTGATCATTTTCCCTTTTCATGTTTCCTATATATAAATTAGTCAGTGTACACTGAACAAAAATAATGGCTCATTTACAATTGTCCTTAACAGCTAAGCTCAAGAATATCCTGAGGGGTCTTCTTTAAGAAAAGGATTTCAACAGCAATTGTGTAAATGTAGGCTTTTAGCAGCACACTTGTTCTTGGGTTGGGAGCAATGATTTAGAAAGCCTCAGTGTAGTCTATGTTTCATCATTGAGTTTTGGCAGAGTTGCACCCATGGCTTGAGTCTGTAATATCTCCACCTCGTGATTCTAATTCTGAGTGTTTGAGAGATAGCTTAGATATCACTAGGTAGTGGTGTAGACAGTACATATTGATACTTCAGAAATTTTCTGTATTTCTTTCCATTGGAAAATTTATTTTAGTCTTCTCTCTACTAATTAGTTTAGAGGTAACAAAAGGGAGTTATTTTTTTCCCCCCCTCAAGGACTGCATTTCACTGAAACCGAACTCTTCCTTCCTGGCCTTATAGAGATCTCTTTTGTGTCTGTAGATTTCAAGATGGCCCTGATTTGTTCCCTGGTTACAGTGGGGATTCCCCAGCCGGAGCAATGCAGTGCATGGCCAGCAATGGGAGGGAGCAGAAGAACCTGCTCTTGGATGACTCTTCAGGTTGGAATGGTTTGGAACAGGGACTCCTTTGCTAATTGGCCAGGGAAGTCTGCCACTCTTTGTAGTCTATTTAAAGCTTTCTTATTATCTTAAAATGCAACACACACACACACACACACATACACACACACACACACACACACACACATTTCATGTGTAAGAATTCGTAAGCCCTTAATTAATAACTTTTATAACCTCATGAAATGTAATAGGTTCCTGCCTTTGAATTTAGCTTTACATCCTAAATTTGTTGCATGTGCAAATACTTCAATAAAGCTGTCTGGTCTGGACCGCAGTATTTTTAAAGTTAATTTAATTGGCTAAACCAGTGTAGGCATCCACTTTACAACATGTTAATGGCATACCCCAACATTTGAGGCTTTCAAGCTCCTTGAAGTACTTTGTAAACAACTTCTGGCATGCTAAGTGTAAATTACTCTTACTTCTTCATTACTTCTTAGCTTGAGATATCACAGACTTAAATACGCTCCAGGCTCCCACTCTAGGTTCTTGGCATTATTTAGGAAGAAAGCTTTTACCAGGCATCTTCTGGCCACGTTTCTGGCTTTAATTCTTGTTTTCCTCACCTGCCACATCCTGCTTAGGTGCAGCTTTGTTATTTGTACACAGTATTTGAGAGCCAGTCCAGGCTGGTTTGGAGACTGTAGCTTTCCCTAAGGGACCTTAACAGCTCTGGGGTTTGGGACCTCTGCCTTCTGTTCGTTACATTAGGTTAAAAGTAAGATAATTCTGAATCATATGGCCTCTTCTCGCCTTTCTAGAAAACATCCCCAGAATCCAGAATACCCCACTCAATCACTGCAGCCTAAGGTTCTATGTGATCCTTCATGCAGAGGTCACAGACTCAAAGCCTTTCTTCCTGTTCAGGGCCATGCATATTGCCTCTCTGTTTCCTCTGCTGCACAGAACTTCCCTCTCAGAAATGTTCTTTCTGTAAAATAGTGTTGTTTAAACACTTCCTTCCCCCAAACTTAAAGAATAATATAGAGGCAGTTTCTCATGCTGTATTCAAAAACAGAACAGTGGCTTTAGTCAAACGTTAAGTATAAATTTGTTTTTCACTGTGGATGCACTTTGACTTTAACAATAAATCTAGTCTTCTTTGGTACAATTATGAAATTTGGAAAGATAAGCCCCACCCCACCCCTTTTGCACCCTAAAAGTCCAGCTTTGTTGACTTTCTGATGAGCCTGCAGTTGCTCTCCAGTAATGAGACGTCCTGGAATGACATGTGGGTGAAAGATCAAGTCATGGCAACAACTGCAGGAAGCATCGAGGCCTTTATAAGCACATTCAGACTGTGAGAATGTGACTTGTCACAGCTTGGTGGGGGGCATCCAGGAGTGTGCTGGGGGGTGCTTTTGCAGAGCCTCCAGAAGACTTAGACCGACCCTGTCCTCCAGGAAGAGAGCTAAACAGAAAGGGAGAGGCTTTTCCACATAAAGGTGGAGAGGATTTACCACACCTGGAACTGTGTCTTCGCTACGATGTAGGATGAATAGCTAGTTAGTCTGACTGAGAAAATAATACGCATCAGGCCATCCTATAAAAGGAACAGAATTAGTGAAGATTTCAGAAACTGAATTAAGAGTATTGTTCCCCCCCTCCCCCCTTTGGCAAGTCACTGTGAAATACACAGTAGGTAAAGTTAAGGACATTTGCCTTACAGTAAAACACATTGATATTAGTAGATAACAAATATGAATAATGTTTAAAGTACCAAGAACAGGGAATAACTTAAATGTTATTCTCTCTAGCAGGAGATTAGTTAAAACAATAAATCATAAGATTTGCTCGGAACTGCTCTTTCTGCTTTTTCTCTTCTTGCCAGATACTTTGAAACAGATGCTGCTGGGCTGGAGGATTCTGATTCTTTTAGCTTTGGAGGTTGGAATGTGCTGAGCTGGACCCCTCCTTCCAAGGTGGCTATTTTGTGCTGGAATGTAAGAGTTGGCAGTGGCCATACTGTTCAGGGAGCTACTTGCAGGAGAACGTGTTTAGTAGCTTCTGACCTTCATTCTTGATGCCTCTGTTGATGTGTTTATAAGAGAGAAGGAGGGATATGTTCTATGGGGGTGTAGTCAGGTATGGGGGAAGGGAGTGCTTCCTTGGGCCCATGCTGAGGCATCCCATCCCCCTGAGGGAACAGCAACACGATTCAGGGCATGGGGAGGGGAGTTAAGAGGGCAGTAGAGGGCAGAGGGGAAGAGTAGAGAAGTAGAGTAGAGAAGTAGAGGCGGGCTATGAGCATGTGGAAAGAGAGGGGGGAAGGGAAGGGAGAAGGGAATGGGGAAGGGGTCAGGGGACAGAGCAAGAAGGCAAGAGATCAAGAGAGGGAGAAGGGGATAAGCAGCCCCTTTTATAGTGGGTCAGGCCTACCTGGCTGTTGCCAGGTAACTGTGGGGTGGAGTTTAGACAGAATGCTAACTAACATCTGTTCCTCACTGCCTTCTCACCCTTTCTTGGCCTATGCTTTTGTTTCACTATTGGCCTTCCAGTTTGTCAGACTTGTTTTGGGGTAGTGTGGGGACAACCGAGAGTGTCAGAACCACAGGTATGTGAGACCCATCTCCTGACTCCTCACCAGAGAGCAGGATTCCTGCACAAAAACCACACTCTAATGAGCACCATCTGCAGTCTTTACCGGCTTTCTTACACAAGGCCTAAAAGAGATTCTTACAGACCACCAGGCAACATCCCACAGTGAGTGCTGGGTCCTGATGCTGCCCAAAACATTTTTCATTATTTTATCTCAGCTGCGTGGCAAAAGCTTTCATAATGTTTGAAAATTATTCCTGTATAGAAGTTTGCTGAGTTGTACAGTCTTTGGATCTGGTAACTTCTGGTGAGTGTGTGTGCTTGTTTTCTCTCTCCTTATTTGTTACTTTTTAAAAGAATAAGTTTTTAAATGGAAAATTGTTTCTCTTGAAACATGGTCTAGGATCAGAAACAAAAGAAAGCATTCTAGGATGACACTAGGGAGACAGCTGTGTAACACCACACCTGGCGCTGTGAGTTTGATTTTAAGAGCCACGATAGATGGGCGTGGCTGCTGATGCTGAGCTTTATCTAGAATATTAAGGAATTATGACAGATCTTATTTTCCATGTCAGTACTTAGCAGTTTCTAGCATGTTGTTACTTCATCATAATTTTCTTTCTTTTTCTTTAGTGGGATGGTTTCCAATATCTCTTGTAATGTTTATCCTACTCATCTCTTTGTTCTAAGTATGCAATGTTTGTTACCTCTTTAAGTCTCAGATAAATTAAAGCCCATTTATTTTATTTTACTTTGCTTCCAGCATTCTCTCTACTTCCTGGCACCCCATTGGCTTCTCTGAGAGAGTCTTCCTTCCCCCGCCAACATTTGTTCAGTGACTTGTCTTTTTATTCTGTATTGTGTCTTCTTCCTCTCAAAAAACTATCCAAAAAATAAAATACATTTTTAAAAGGAATGATAGAATTGGTCACTGTACAGAGAGCCTGGCAGCATATACCTGCGGCAAGAAGACTGAGTGTTTATTGCCATCATGAAGTTACATAGCAAGACCCTGTCACAAACAAACAGTAGCAGCAATAAAACAAAAAACCGACTCTACCTTCACTTGAGATCTTCTCTCTTCAGTAGCAACATTCATTTTGTTCACATTTGCTCTTTTAACTTCCTAATCATTTTTTGCAATTTGACTACATATCCATATCTCTAAGAAAATGCCCTCATGAGGGGATGAGAATGTAACTCAGTTGGTAGCATGACTGACCAACCTTCCACCTCCCTGAGATTCTGTCTTCAACAAAACAAAACAAGACAAAGAAAATATTCAAGAGGACCAGGGTTACTGAGGTTCTAGTAACTTTGCAATGTCAGGTCTGGGATCTGTTCTCTTGACCTTTCTATAAAGCCTTCTATAAAGCCACCACTGTCTTCTATAAAGCCACCACCGTCTTTTTGCTGTTGGTGCTCTTTCTTTTTATTCTTGGATTCTTTCATGTCCCTTTGTCACACTTCTCAGTTGACCATTTTTATTGTTCTTTTGCACTTCCCCTCACTCTTTCTCCTCACCCTGGATTTACTTGGTATCCTATGTTCTCATCCAATGTGCCCTCTTGAGTTCATTATTGTTTGTGACTTAGTGTGGTCCGCAATTACCAATGTGCTATCACCTACGAGTACCACACCTTTTAATCTAAATAATGAGTCTATTTAACAGTAACAGGAGCTCTGGGTTCTACATGACAAGCACAATTACATATTTCTAAACATAGGTTGTTTTTATTGCTGTTGTTGTTGTTCTTAGTTTGTAAAGTGTTACTATATAACAGTTGCTCCGAATTTTCCTGATGCCGAAACCCCTTAGCACAGTTCCTCAAGTTGTAGTGACCCCCAACCATAACATTATTTTTGTTGCTACTTTATAACTGTAATTTTGCTGTTAGGAATCGGAATGTAAATATTTTTGAAGACCGTGGTTTGCCAGAGGAGTTGCCACCCACACGTTGAGAACTACTGTTGTATAATTAAATATTCTACCATTTCTTGTCACGATCCAGGAATTATGAAGGCCAATGACTATTGGCTTGAGCAGCCAAGGTGAAAGGGAGCTTAGTGGATATAATCAGGGTGGAGGAAGTGTCAGCATGGATGTAGAGGAAGCTGGAACAGAAAATGGTTGAAAACGGGAAGCATTGGACCTTGCTCAGAGGTGAACTGGCTGCTGGGGGCTGAGTGCAGAAGTCTGTGTCCTGAGAAACATGGAGATTAGCACAATGAAAGCAGAAGCAGCTCGCTCAGCTTTGCAACACGCCGAGTGCTGTGCCCTTAACTGTACTGCCTGTTACTGTACTGTTCCATGCAACATGGAACGTTGCCATGCACTGTTAGGAATCACGGTTTTCTGTAAGTTTGTGGTTTAGAAACATTAATAGAGCCCTGCATATTGCTCATAATCTAAGTGATGAGAGCTGACTCTAACCAAAGATTTGTGCATCCCAGTCCATCTGCTGACATTCTGGTATCATCACAGAAGTAGCTTAAACATCGTTCATTTGTTCATTCATTTTACAAAGTAGAACTTTTGCCTCTTAGCTGTGCTCCTTAGGAACTACTGTTATTTAGTAACATTTTACAAATTAAAAACAACAACAGCAATAAAAACAACGAAAGGCTTAAAAGAGAGCTAAAAAGCCAGATAATCCCCAAGGCAAACTTGTGCGACTGAGATCCTTTAGAACATTTTATGCCTGGGGCTAACTCTTCTGCAAACTGCTCCCACCACTCAGGAATGCTAAGGAAGTACCTGTCTTATGTCTCCATGGGCCTATAGCCCCAGACAATCAGAGACTCAACTAAACCATCTACTGTGTGTGTTTTCTTCCTCCTCAACATTAACTTTCTAAATCTTACCTTCATGGATCAAGAATTGGTACTTCGAGGCAGAGGCAGGCGGATTTCTGAGTTCGAGGCCAGCCTGGTCTACAGAGTGAGTTCCAGGACAGCCAAGGCTACACAGAGAAACCCTGTCTCGAAAAACCAAAAAAAAAAAAAATGGTACTTCAAATATGTCCTCTTCCTATGGTCAGTTCACTGTGCTGGCTTCTAAAGTAATCACTTTCTAGGATCCTGGAATTAATCTGGGATTTTAGCTCTGTGTCATCTCAGGACAATCTTTGAAAAATTAAAGATGTTGGATAAAAGTATTATACATTTCTTAAGCAGTTTTCTGTATTAGTAAAAATATTTAGGGAAAAATATGTGACAGGACTGGAGAGATGTCGTGGCAAGTAAGCACACCTGCTTCTGCACAGGACCCAGGCACCCACATGGCACCTCTCTACTGTATTCTGCCACATGACACCTCGCTACTGTATTCTGGCCTGTGAGGGCACCAGGCATGCACGTGGGGGCACAGTCACACATGTAGGCAAAAAAATCCATACACACAAAATAAAATTTTAACAATAGAGTATTTGAGACGTTATCTAGGTTTTGTTATTGAAAAGAATAATCACTGTTTCCTTATTAAAAATTTCAAGTGTAAAACATGTATCTATAAAATTTGATTGATTGAATTTATTGATTAGAAGATAATATTTGTAAAACAAATCAGTGGCTTATTTCTTAATAGGTTCTGGACCTTCTGTAGGAGACAGGAGTCTAAGAGATACTTCTTGGTGCTTATCGGTACTTGTTCCCATGAACTGACATCCTTTTGTGGAGGAAGAGCTCATCTTCCTTCCTGTCCTGCAGAACTGATTACTGCGAATGTTTCTATTTTCACTAGATAAATAAACACATTTCAGCTGGGGAAAATGCAATCATAGCATGGCTCAGCAAAAACTGGAAGGACTTTGTTCAGAAAAGAGCAACCCAAGCCTCACAGTAACATCCTTTCTTGCAAATATTTAAAGTTACCTTGAGAGGGAAAACCAGGCTGATTGAGAAAATCCTCTTAGTTTCAAGGTTGCAGAAAGAATCATAAGGACAGTGGCAGACTCAGAAGACAATCCCCCCTGGGAGTGACATAAATAACTCATTAGACATTGTTTTACTGCCAAATGTGAGGGATCTGTGTTTTGGACTATAAACTTTCAGAAATCCACACTTTGTTATACACGAAGATTAAACAGTGGAATTCCTCTTTTGGAATCTCCCAGTGGAAGCCCTCAGGCTGAGTTCTCTGATCTTGGGTGAAGAGAGTAATTTACCTTAAAACCAGGAACCTCATTCTTCTCACTGTGGGAATAGGTAAAGCCCTGCTGCAAGACTGATGGAAACTCATAGTCAGGCCACAGGAGAGCACACTTGTGCTCACAGAGGGGTGTGGATATACACAGAATTTATCCAACCTATGTGTGAGCAGGGCATTTTACCAAAGAGATTTATTACAGAAGTACAGTTTGATTAGCCATCCATTTAACAAATCTGTGCTGACTATTTGCTATGTTGACACATCTTCAGACCTCACAGAATTTGGAGTCTAGAAAAGAGGACTGTCAAAGAGGGAGAAATAACCAAGACCACATTTTGAAAATGCGAGACAGATGTTTTTTCAGATTGTTTTTAAATCATATTGCCCTGTGGCTCATAGAGAGGATATACACATAGATGGATCACACTGGCTAAAGGAAGTGTTTAAAGACAGTGAAGACCTAAAGATAAATAAAAGGAATGGCAAGCAAAAGCTAAAGTAACAAATAGCCTAGATGATCATCTGAGGCGCAGAGTTAGGGTAGCTGCACTGAGCAGGAGTGAAATAAAAGAGCAAGATGGAGAAGGGGCTGAACCAAGGTGAGAAGTGTCCCCCAAGCCCCTGTTACCATAACTTTAGGCTATTTCAGGAACTAGAAGGGGTTTTTACGGGGAAACTATCTTAACAAAATGATTTTTAAATTAATGAATATATTTTCTTTTTCAAAATTAATTTGTTTATTTTTCATATTTATTTACATTTCAAATGTTTCCCCCTTTCCAGATGTCTCCTTTGGAACCTCCCCATTTGTTCTCCCCTCGCCCTGAAACTATGGGGGTATTTTCCCACCCACCCACTTTCGGCTTCCTTCCTTGGCATTCTCCTCTACTGGGGCATCTAACACTCTCAGGTCCAAGGGCCTCTCCTCCCCCTGATGGCTAACAAGACCCTCCTCTGCCGCATATGTGGCCAGCACCATGGGTCCCTCCATGTGTATTCTTTGGTTGGTGGATCAGTCTCCAGGAGTATGGGGGGGTGGGG
The DNA here is from genome assembly GCA_019843965.1 of Rhynchomys soricoides. NCBI lineage: Eukaryota > Metazoa > Chordata > Mammalia > Rodentia > Muridae > Rhynchomys > Rhynchomys soricoides. The sequence continues at coordinate 1,405,187 of JADRCH010000143.1, read as the reverse complement.
AAGGGTGTCAGGCTAGTTACCACTGTTGCTGCCTCACTGGGGATGCAAACTCCCTCAGCTCCTTCAGTCCTTTCTCCAAGTCCTCCATCTGGGACCTCACATTCAGCCCTACTATTGCTGCAAAGTGACTCGGGTATTTCAAACTTTTGGGCTAATAACCACTTAACAGTGAGTACATACCATGTTCATTCTTTTGTGACTCCGTTACCTCGCTCAGGATGATATTTCAAGATCCATCCATTTGTCTGCAAATTTCATGAAGTCATTGTTTTTAATTGCTGAGTAGTATTCCATTGTTTATATGCACCACATTTTCTGTGTCCATTCCTCTGTTGAGGGACATCTGGGTTGTTTCCAGTTTCTGGCTATTATAAATATGGCTGCTATGAACATACTGGAGCATGTGTCTTTATTACATGATGGAGCATCTTCTGGGTGTATGCCCAGGAGTTTAATAGCTGGGTCCTCAGGTAGTATTGTGTTCATTTTTCTGAGGGTCCGCCAAACTGATTTCCAGAGCGGCTGTACCAGCTTACATTCCCACCAGCAATGGAGGAGTGTTCCTCTTTCTCCACATCCTCACCAACATCTGCTGTCACCTGAGTTTTTGATCTTAGCCATTTGGACTGGTGTGAGGTGAAATCTCAGGGTTGTTTTGATTTGCATTTAATGAATATATATTCACTACCACAAATTTTGTTAATATTGAGATGGAAAATATGTATATCCAGGAGTCTTTTTTTTTTTTTTTTTGGTTTTTCGAGACAGGGTTTCTCTGTGTAGCCTTGACTGTCCCGGAACTCACGCTGTAGACCAGGCTGGCCTCGAACTCAGAAATCCGCCTACCTCTGCTTTCCAGTGTGGGGATTAAAAGTGTGTGCCACCACTGCCTGGCTGATGATAGAAGATTTTAAGAATGAAATAAACAACTCCCTTAAAAAAATACAAGAGAACACAGGTAAACAACTGGAAGCCCTTAAAGAGGACACACAAAAATTCCCTTAAAGAATTATAGGAAAACACAATCAAACAGATGAAAGAAATTAACAAAACCATCCAGGAACTAAAAATAGAAATAGAAACAATAAAGAAATCACAAAAAGAGACAACCCTAGAGTTAGAAAACTTAGGAAACAGATCAGGAGTCATAGATGCAAGCATCACCAACAGAATACAAGAGATGGAAGAGAGAATCTCAGGTGCAGAAGATACCATAGAAAACATGGACACAACAGTCAAAGAAAACACAAAATGCAAAAAGCTCCTAACCCAAAACATCCAGGATATCCAGGATACAATGAGAAGACAGAACCTAGGGATAATAGGTATAAAAGAGAGTGAAGACTCCCAACTTAAAGGACCAGTCAAAATCTTCAACAAAATTACAGAAGAAAACTTTACTAACCTAAAGAAAGAGATGAACATAAATATACAAGAAGCTTACAGAACACCAAATAGACTGGACCAGAAAAGAAATTCCTCCTGTCACATTATAGTCAAAACACCAAATACACAAAATAAGGAAAGAATATTCAAAGCAGTAAGGGGGAAAGGGCAAGTAACATATAAAGGTAGACCTATCAGAATTACACCAGACTTCTCGCCAGAGACTATGAAAGCTAGAAGATCCTGGGCAGATCTCATACAGACCCTAAGAGAACACAAATGCCAACCCAGGCTGCTATACCCAGCAAAACTCTCAATTATCATAGATGGTGAAACCAAAATATTCTATGACAAAACGAAATTTACACAATATGTTTTCACAAACCCAGCCCTACAAAGGATAATAGATGGAAAAACACCAACTCAAGGAGGCAAACAACACCCTAGAAAAAGCAAAAAAGTAATCTTTCAACAAACTCAAAAGAAGATAGCCACACAAACATAAAAATGACATAGAAAATAACAGAAAACAACAATCACCATTCCATAATATCTCTTAACATCAATGGACTCAATTTCCCAATAAAAAGACATAGACTGACAAACTGGATCCAAAAACAACTACCTCAGAGTAAAGAGCTAGAAAACAATTTTCTTGGGACCAGACAAAAGGTCCCAAGAAACAGGCTGGAGTAGCCATTCTAACATAGGATAAAATCAACTTTTACTCAAAAGTCATCAAAAAAAGATAAGGAAGGACACTTCATACTCATCAAAGGAAAAATATACCAAGAACTCTCAATTCTGATCATCTATGCCCGAAATGCAGGAGCACCCACATTCATAAAAGAAACTTTACTGAAGCTCAATGCAAACATTGTACCTCACACAATAATAGTGGGAGACTTCAGCACCCCACTATCATCAATGGACAGATCTTAGAAACACAAACTAAACAGAGACACAGTGAATCTAACAGATGTTATGAACCAAATGGATTTAACAGATATCTAAAGAACATTTCATTCTGAATCAAAAGAATATAGCTTCTTCTCAGCACCTCATGGTATGTTCTCCAAAACTGATCATGTACTAGGTCATAAAACAAACCTCAACAGATATAAGAGGATTGAAATAATCCCATGCCTCCTATCAGATCACTACGGATTAAGGCTGGTCTTCAATGGCAACAACAACAACAGAAAGCCCACATACACATAGAAGCTGAACAATGCTCTAATCAATGATAACTTGGTCAAGGAAGAAATAAAGAATGAAATTAAAGACCTCCTAGAATTTAATGAAAATGAAAGTACAAGTTACCCAAACCTATGGGACACAATGAAAGGAGTGTTAAGAGGAAAACTAATAGCTCTGAATGCTTCTGGAGAAAGAAACTGGAGAAAGCATATGCTAACAGCTTAACAGAACACCTGAAAACTCTAGAACAAAAAGAAGCTAATACACCCAAGAGGAGTAGAAGGCAGGAAATAATCAAATTAAGGGCTGAAATCAACCAAGTAGAAACTAGAAGAACTATACAAAGAATCAACAAAACTAGGAGCTGGTTCTTAGAAATAGATAAACCCTTAGCCAGACTAACCAGAGGGCACAGAGACAGTATCCAAATTAACAAAATTTGAAATGAAAAGGGAGATATAACAACAGATTCTGAGGAAATTAAAAAAATCATCAGATCCTACTACAAATGCCTATACTCAACAAAATTGGAAAATCTGGATGAAATGGACAAGTTTCTAGACAGATACCAAATACCAAAGTTAAATCAGGATCAGATAAACCATCTAAACAGTCCCATAACCTCTAAAGAAATGGAAGCAGTAATTAAAAGTCTCCCAACCAAAAAAAAGAAAAAGCCCAGGACCAGATGGGATCGGTGCAGAATTCTATCAGACCTTCAAAGAAGATCTAATCCCAGTACTCTTCAATCTATTCCACAAAATAGAAACAGATGGAACACTACCCAATTCATTCTATGAGGCCACAGTTACACTGATACCAAAACCTCACAAAGACCCAAGAAAGAAAGAAAACTTCAGACCAATTTCCCTTATGAATATCGATGAAAAAATACTCAAAAAAATTCTCTCAAACCGAATCGAAGAACACATCACAATGATAATTCACCATGATCAAGTAGGCTTCATCCCAGGGATGCAGGGATGGTTCAATACCCAGAAATCCATCAATGTAATCCACTACATAAACAAACTCAAGGAAAAAAAATGACATGGTCATTTTGTTAGATGCTGAAAAAGCATTTGAAAAAATTCAACAACCCTTCATAATAAAAGTCTTGAAAAGATCAAGAATTCAAGGATCATACCTAAAAATAGTAAAAGCAATATACAGTAAACTAATGGCCAACATCAAACTAAATGGAGAGAAACTTGAAGCAATCCCACTAAAATCAAGGACTAGACAAGGTTGCCCTCTCTCTCCCTATCTATTCTAGATAGTTCTTGAAGTTCTAGCTTGATCAATTAGACAACTAAAGGAGGTCAAAGGGATACAAATTGGAAAGGAAGAAGTCAAAATATCACTATTTGCAGATGATATGATGGTATACTTAAGTGACCCAAAAAACTCCACCAGAGAACTTCTACAGCTGATAAACAATTTCAGCAAAGTGGCCAGATAAAAAATTAACTCAAACAAATCAGTAGCCTTTCTATACTGAAGGATAAACAGGCTGAGAAAGAAATTAGGGAAATGACACCCTTCACAATTGTCACAAACAATATAAGATATCTTGGTGTGACTCTAACCAAACAAGTGAAAGATTTGTATGACAAGAACTTCAAGTCTCTGAAGAAAGAAATCGAAGAAGACCTCAGAAGAAGGAAAGACCTCCCATGCTCATGGACTGGCAGGATTAATATACTTAAAATGGCCATCCTGCCAAAAGCAATCTACAGATTCAACGCAATCCCCATCAAAATTCCAACTCAATTCATCATAGACTTAGAAAGAGCAATTCTCAAATTCATATGGAATAACAAAAAACCCAGGATAGCAAAAACTATTCTCAACAATAAAAGGACTTCTGGGGGAATCAGCCTCCCTGACTTCAAGCTGTACTACAGAGCAGTAGTGATAAAAACTGCATGGTATTGGTACAGTGACAGGCAGGTAGATCAATGGAATAGAATGGAAGACCCAGAAATGAACCCACACACTTATGGTCACTTGATCTTTAACAAAGGAGCTAAAACCATCCAGTGGAAAAAAGACAGCATTTTCAACAAATGGTGCTGGTTTAACTGGCAGTCTACATGTAGAAGATTGTGAATTGATCCGTTCCTATCTCCCTGTACAAAGCTCAAGTCCAAGTGGATAAAGGACCTCCACATAAAACCAGATCCACTGACTCTAATAGAAGAGAAAGTGGGGTAAATTTCAAACACATGGGCACAAGGGAAAAGTTCCTGAACAGAACACCAATGGCTTGTGTTCTAAGATCAAGAATCGACAGATGGGACTTCATAAAATTACAAAGCTTCTGTAAGGCAAAGGACACTGTAAATAGGACAAAACAGCAACCTACAGATTGAGAAAAAATCTTTACCAATCCTACATCTGATAGAGGGCTAATATCCAATGTATACAAAGAACTCAAGAAGCTTGACTCCAGAGATCCAAATAACCCCATCAAAAAATGGGGAAGAGAGCTAAACAGAATTCTCAGCTGAGGAAACTCGAATGGCCGAGAAGCACCTAAAGAAATGTTCAACATCCTTAGTCATCAGGGAAATGCAAATCAAAACCCTGAGATTTCACCTCACACCAGTTAGAATGGCTAAGATCAAAAACTCAGGTGACAGCAGATGTTGGTGAGGATGTGGCGAAAGAGGAACACTTCTCCATTGCTGGTGGGAATGCAAGTTGATACAACCTCTCTGGAAATCAATTTGGCAGACCCTCAGAAAAATGAACATAATACTACCTGAGGACCCAGCTATTCCTCTCCTGGGCATATACCCAGAAGACGCTCCAACATGTAATAAAGACACATGTTCCACTATGTTTGTAACAGCCATATTTATAATAGCCAGAAGCTGGAAACAACCCAGATGTCCCTTCACAGAGGAATGGATACAGAAAATGTGGTACATTTACACAATGGAATACTACTCAGCAATTAAAAACAATGACTTCATGAAACTTGCAGACAAATGGATGGATCTTCAAAATATCATCCTGAGCGAGTTAATGCAGTCACAAAAGAATGAACATGGTATGTACTCACTATTAAGTGGTTATTAGTCCAAAAGTTTGAAATACCCAAGAGTCACTTCGCAGCAACAGTAGGGCTGAGTGGGAGGTCCCAGATGGAGGGCTTGGAGAAAGGACTGAAGGAGCTGAGGGATTGTGCAGCCCCAGGGAGGTAGCAACAGTGGCAACTGGCCTGACCCCCCGAAACTTCTGGAGACTGATCCACCAACTAAAGAATACACATGGAAGGACCCATGGTGCTGGCCACAAATTCAGCAGAGGAGGGTCTTGTTATCGGTCAGGGGGAGGAGAGGCCCTTGGGCCTGAGGGCATTAGATCCCCCAGTGTAGGAGAATGCCAATGAGGGAAGAAGAGAGTGGGTGGATGGGTGGGTGGGGGAATACCCCAATAGAGGCAGGGGAGGGGGGAGGGAATAGGGAGGTTCCAAAGGGGAGATATGGAAAGGGGAAACATTTGAAATGTAAATAAAGTAGAAAATAAATAAGATAAAATAAAATAAAATAAAAAGGTATAAAATATTTTTTTTATTTTATGGAAGTGTAGACAGTTTTGAAGACACCACTGATTGTACAGTTCAGTATGAATTTTAAAAATACTTCTACCCTTCCTCAGGCTAAGGGAACAACTCTCCCATCCTACCACAGTTCATCAGAAGACAATAACAGCAATAAGAACAACAACAAACACAATATGGCACTAATCACCTCCAGAAATGTTAAGACGGGAAGGGGAATGCTGAGGGATAGAGGAAGCATTGTAGATAAATTGGCTGGCTCATTATTTCCTATTTTATATTAATTGTATTATTGGGGAAAAAGCACATCAAAGAGATTTTTGTTTACTAAATATCTCAGTTCAAGGAACTTCTGGCCTGATAGCATAAGAACTGCCTGCCAGATGTCTGATGATAGTGGGCAGCCAAGCAGGATTTTAAAATTTTATCTTTGGTGAGCAGGACAGCATGTACTTGTAGATCCAGCTGCTCAGAGAGTTGAGGCCAGAAGAGCATGGGAGCTCAGTCTGGACAGAAATAGTAAGGCTTTGTCTGATTTTTTTACCTTTCCTTTCCTTTTATTTTCCCCCCAACTTCAGATATTTAGATTCTTTCTTAAGTGTGATGAAGGAGGAATCAAACAAAAACCTGTATTTTATGATGATTTTTTAAAAACAGTATACTAAGATACTGTATTTGTCTTGAAAATAAAACACATGCAAAATGTAAAAACAAGTTATCAGTTATTGAAATGGCATCTATAGGTTTTAAAACATTTATAAACAAACAAAAAAGCCTGTTATATCAAGTTTTATGAATGTGGTTTGAGTGAAAAGTTGCTGCTGTTTTCTGACCTAACAGTAATGGCGTGTGCTGCTCAACCCTAACCAACCAATCTTAGGCCTCGGACAGGTTCCTTGTGATAATGAGAATCCAGTATAGCCTGAGGAGCACTTATGCATGTTAAACATGACACGCCAAGTATGCATCACAGTTTAAATGCTTTGACCTGATCATGATGAAACCTTTCCAGCTTCAAGGTAGGATAAAACATTGTATTACTAGAGAAAGGGAAAGTTAGTTGGGGTGTGGCTCAGTGGTAGACTTGCATAACAAGGCCCTAGGTTGTATCCTAGTGCCATAAAACAAACTAATAAGTTAATAGTAAAAAATCTAGGAGAATTTTTTGTAAGAAAATACTAGTGATAACTTTATTTCACAATGATTCTTTAAAAATTATTTATCTGTTTTCTGTAAGCTCTTTTGAGCCACCAATTACCTCTTGCCTAACAATCTTTATAGCCTAGAGTCATTCATTAGAAGAAATCATTCCCTTTGATAAGACTCCCAAAACGAATTTCACTATTTGCATGTAAGAAACCATATAAGAATTTACACCAGGAGAAGTTATTTTTTAAAAAGTCATTTATATAGCCTGTTGTATTTGTACATATCAAAAGGTCAAAATATCAAGTTTAATCTTTTTGGACTATTGCTGAATTATTAACATATCAAACTAGTTCAAACAAATGTTATTGTTTTTAACAATTTTCCCTTGTTTTTTACTATTTCCCCTTAATTGAAAAGTGGTCAAGTGTTAGGCAAATGTCTTTTTATTGTTGTTGTTTGGTTGGTTTAGTTTTTTAAAGACTCGACCTTACTGTCAATCCCAGGCTGGTACCAAACTCATGGTCCTCTTTGCACAGACTGGTATTGGTCCTCATTAAATACTGGTACTACAGGTGTGAGCCACACACTCAGCTGGACAATTATCTTGAACTGAGTCAAATACAGTTGAACAAAGTTTCCTATAATTGGTACTGCTTCAGACTGTAAGTGACTTTTAGATTTCCCCAAACACTCTTTGTTACCAAGAGTGAAATCACATGGCTTGATTGGAAGCCTGCATTTCTGTGGCTTTCGTGAGCCATGTGAGCATTTACATTGGGGTACTGGCCAGCAAGAGTAAAATTAATTGTATTCGATGACAATCTGAGGTCTTACCTGGCAGGAACACACACAGGAGAGTAGTAAAATGCAAATGTATCCCTTTTATTTCAGAGCAAGCCTGTGGGATATAATCTTGGACATTTTAACTCCCGTGAGAATAACCATGAAGGGAAAAGAACCTCCCTCAACAGATCTTAACCTGAGTTTTCCATCTTTTAGGTTTTTCTAGCAGGTTGATCAGGTTTGGTACTTTTACAAATGTGCGTTTGACAAAGCTGCTTCCCTCTCTGTAGGGTCCTGTATCTCCTGGGACATTTTCTCTGTTAAGTGACCACAGTTTATGATAGACTAAGGTATTCACATGCTCTGTGCTAACATTTCTCAGGGATTGTGGGTATTCTGGCAGGACAGTAATCCCAAAGGCTTGTTGGCATCCTGTAAACACCAGCTGAAGGTTCTGCCTCTTGGACTGGGGAACTTCCATGCATAGACAGTATAGAGAGGGAAAGAGATTAGGAAAATCCCTGAATCTAATTTTTTTACCTTTAGTTTCTTGTTTGACCACAGCTACTAGAAAACTGCAACCAATATCCCTGAAGGACCAACCACCGCCAACAACAACACAAAATAACATCCCACCCCTGCCCACCCCTTGGGGCCCTAGCATTTATCTACCCTCTGAAAAGTTTCCAGAATTCCAAATGTTACATAATCACAGAAACTAACTGCAGTTGGCAAAAATATGCCTCTGCTAGAGCACAGGGAAAATTATAGTCAGCTGCTGCAAAGCAGTCCCATATCTCTATATCTGGGATTAAAACAAAAATATATTCTTACAATATTTCTGAGTTTTTTTTTAAAGAAACCAAAAATTCAGAGTTCTCACTGCATATAGTGGATTACATTTACATATTTACATATGTTGAACCATCGCTACATCTCTGGGATGAAGCCTTCTTGGTCATGGTGGATGATCTCTTTGATGTGCTCTTGGATTTCTTTTCTGGTATATTTTTGAGAATTTTTACATCTAGGTTGGTCAGTAGTTCTCTTTGTATCTTGGGTCTTATGTGGTTTCAGTATCAAGGTAACTATAGTCTCATAAAATGAACTGGAAAATGTTCCTTCTGTTTCAATTTTAGACAATAATTTGAGGAGTATTGGTGATAACTCTTCTTTGAAAGTCTGGTAGTCAGTGCTAAAACCATCCAGCCCTGAGGGTTATTTTGCTGTTGTTGTTGTGAAAATTTAATGGATACTTCTATTTCACTAGAGGCAATAGGTCTGTTTAAATTACTTATCTAATCTTGATTTAATATTGGTAAGTGAAATGTATGGAGAAAATTATTCATTTCTTTTAGATTTTCCAACTAAGTATGTCCTTATGATTTTTCTGGGTGTCCTCCATGTCTGTTGTTATGTTCTCCTGTCCATTTAAAAACTTGCTAATTTGGATATTCTCTCTCTCTCTCTCTCTCCCTTTTAGCTAATTTGAATAAAGGTTTGTCAATCTTAATGATTTTTCTCAAAGAACCAACTCTTTGTTTAATAGATTCGTTTTGTTTCTATCTTATTAATTTTAGCTCTGCGTTTGATTATTTCTTGCCTTCTACTCATTATGGGTGTGATTTCTTCCTTTTGTTCTTGAGCTTTCCGTTATACTGTTAAGTTGTTAAGATCTCTTAAAAATTTTCTTTGGATGTAGGCACTTATGCTGTTGACTTTCTTCTTAGTACCAGTTTCATAGTGTCCCATACATTTGGGTATGTTATGTATTATTTTTTATTCACTTCTAGGAAGTCATTCATTTCTTTCTATCTTTTTGTTTTAAAGTTTTATTTATTTATTATGTACAGTGTTCTGTATTTCATATATGTATGCATGCCATAAAAGGGCACCAGATCTCATTCTAGATGGTTGTGAAAACACCATGTGGTTTCTGGGAATTGAACTCAGGACCTCTGCAAGAGCAGTCAGTGCTCTCAACCTCTGAGCCCTTTCTCCCATTAATTTATTTCTTAATTTTTGTCTTGACTCATTTTTTTAACTCAGTAGAGAGTTTAGGTTTCATGAGTTTGTAAGCTTTCTGTTGTTTCTATTGTTGTTGAAGTCCAGATTTAATCAATGGTGGTCTGATAGGATGCAGGGAGTTATTTCAATTTTTGTTTATATGTTGAGACTTGCTTTGTGTCCATGTCTGTAGTCAATTGTGGGAAAACTTCCATGAGGTGCTGAGAAGAAGGTATCTTATTTGTGTGTTTGGGTAAAATATTCTATAAACACCTGTTAAGTTCATGTTAGCTCTAGAATTTCTCTGTTTAGTTTTTGTCTCAATGGTCTGTCTATTGGCTAGAGTAAGATATTGAAATCTCCCACAATCAATGTGAGACTCAATATGTGATTTAAGCTGTTGTAGTGTTTTGGATTTTGTTGTTGTTGTTGTTTGTTTGTTTGTTTTTCATGAACTTGAGTGCCCTTGTGTTTGGTACATATATGTTAAGAATTGCAAAGTTTTCTTGGTGGATTTTTTTCTTTCATGAGTATGTACTGTCTTTCCCTATCTCTTATGATTAGTTTTGGCTTGAAGTCTATTTTGTGAGATATTATAATGGCTTCATCAGCTTGCTTTTAGGTCCATTTCCTTGCAATAACTTTTTCTATCCTTTTTACCTTGAAGTAATGTCTAGCCTTGATGTTAAGATGTATTTCTTAGATTCAACAAAAGAATGGATCCTATTTTCTCATCCATTTTATTAGTCTGTGTCTTTTTGTTGGGGAATTTAAACTGTTGATGGTCAGAGATATGAGTAGTGTTTGTTGATCCCTGTCATTTTGTTGGTGTGTGTGTGTGTGTGTGTGTGTGTGTGTGTGTGTGTGTTTCCCCTATTTTGATTTGCTGGTCTGGGATTATTTATTCCTTGTGTTTTCTTGGGTGTGGTTAACTTCTTTAGATTGTAGGGTTTTTTTGTTTGTTTGTTTGTTTTTGTTTTTCCTAGTGACTTCTTTAACTTTTTCAAATAGTTATTTGTAGATAACTATTGTATAAATTTGGTTTTATCATGGCATATCTTATTTACTCCATCTACTGTGATTGAAAGTTTTTCTGGGTTATAATAGTCTAGGCTGTCATTTGTCATCTCTTATGTGATCTATTAGAGTCTGTAGAAAATCTACTCATGCCCTTCTGACCTTTAGAGTCTTCACTGAGAAGTCAGTTGTTATTCTAATAGGTCTTATATGTTACTGTTACAAATAGTCCACCAGAGATGACCACTCATACACAGTCTATAGCCAGTTAAAATCTTTATTTCAGCCAGGTATTCAGAGACCTAGGTGTAGTCTCAAGTGTTGCAAACATGGGGTTTTTGAAAGCAGAAACATGACTAGGCATCTCTTTTGGCAGCTTTGGGGGAGGGAAGGATTTCTTGTAAGCAAGCAATTTGCCAGAAGCAAAGATGAGTACTTAGCTGGGGTAGGGGTTGCAAAAGCAGGTAATTTAGCAGAAGCTAAGGTAAGCTAACTGGGACATACTGGCCTTGGGTTCTAGAATAAGGTTGTGTAATTTTCTATGGGATTTTCCATCAAGGAGATCAGATTCTAGTTAAACTGAATGGCTTCAGTAAGAATAAAGATGGAGGAACATCTCTGCACTGTCTTTTCTTGTCACATTACTTGGTCTTTTCTACCTATAGCTTTTAATATTCTTTCTTTGTTCTGTATGTTTAGTGTTTTAATTATTATATACTGAGGGGACTTCCTTTTCTGACTCATTCTTTTTGGTGTTCTGTATGTTTTTTGTACTTTGATAGGCATGTCTTTCTTTGGGTGAGGAAAATTTCCTTCTATGATTGTTTAAAATATCTTCTGTGCCTTTTTCCTGGATTTCTTCTCCTTCTTCTATTCCTGTTATTTTTAGATTTGATCTCTTCCCTGGATGTTTTTGCCAGGACATTTTCATACTTAACATTTCTTTGACTGAGGTATTCATTTCTTCTATTGTGCCTTCAATGCCTGAGATTTTCTTTTCCATCTCTTGTATTCTGAGGTTCGAGTTCCTAAATCTTTCATTTCTTTCAGTTTGGGTTTTGTTTATTGAGTCAGGTCTTGCTTTATGTTTTTGTTGTTGTTGTTGTTGTTGTTTTGTAATAATATTTCATGAGGGTGAAGGGCTTCTTTACCCCCTTGGCTCTGAAATAACTGCAGGGGGTGTGTATACATGCTCTAGCTCATTTTATCATCCACATAGAGACACAGACACTTGGCATTTTTATTAAGAAGCTACAAATGCTAATAGCTGGGCAAATTTTGATCTATTCTAACCTGACTAGGCTGCTATTACCCAGCCAAATAACCCATTACTTGCTATCTGGACTTGCTCTTGTTAACTCTGGTCCATGAGTGTCCTCATGGCTGCTTTTTCATCACCATCTCATGGTGATTTCTCCTGGACTCTCCACACCTGGTGATCTTTCTCTACTTTTTTTTCTCCTTTTTAAAAAAATGTCTTTATTGGATATTTTATTTATTTACATCTCAAATGTTATCCATTTCCAGTTTCCCCTCTGGAAACCCCCTATCCCATCCTCCCTCCCCCTATTTCTATGAGCGTGCTCCCCTGCCCACTCCCTCCTCCCTGCCCTGGGGAATCGAGTCTTCACAGGACCAAGGGCCTCTCCTCCCACTGATGTCTGACAAGGCCATCCTTTGCTAAATATGTGGATGGAGCCATGGGTCTCTCCATGTGTATTCCTTGGTTGGTGGGTTAGTCCCTTGGAGCTCTGGGGGGGTGGGGGGGGTCTTGTTGGTTGAAATTGTTCGGTTACAAACCCCTTTAGCTCCTTCAGTCCTTTCTCTGACTCCTCCATTGGGGACCCTGTGCTCAGTCCAATGGTTGGCTATGAGCATCTGCCTCTGTGTTTGTCAGGCTCTGGCACAGCCTATCAGGAGACAGCTATATCAGACTAGGGTCAACAAGCACTTCTTGGCATTTGCAATAGAGTCTGGGTTTGGTGTCTGTACATGGGATGGATCCCCAGGTGGGGCAGTCTCTGGATGGCCTTTCCTTCAATCTCCACATTTTGTCTCCGTATTTCCTCCCTTGTGTATTTTGTTCCCCCTTCTAAGAAGCACTGAAGCATCCACACTTTGATCTCCTTCTTCTTGAACTTCATGTGGTCTATGATTTGTATCTTTGATATTCCAAGCTTGTGGGCTAATATCTACATGTCAATGAGTGCATACCGTGTGTGTTCTTTTGTGACTGGGTTACCTGTACTGGCTGGTTTTGTGTCAATTTGACACAAGCTGGAGTTATCACAGAGAAAGGAGTTTCAGTTGAGAAAAATGCCTCCATGAGATCCAGCTGTAAGGCATTTTCTCAATTAGTGATCAAGGGGGAAGGGCTGGTAGTATTGGGCTCTATAGGAAAGCCAGACGAGCAAGCTAGGAGAAGCAAGCCAGTAAGAAACATCCCTCCATGGCCTCTGCATCAGCTCCTGATTCCTGACCTGCTTGAGTTCCAGTCCTGACTTCCTTTCCTGATGAACAGCAATGTGGAAGTGTAAGTTCAATAAACCCTTTCATTCCCAACTTGCCTCTTGGTCATGATGTTTATACAGGAATAGAAACCCTGACTAAGACATTGCCTCACTCAGGATGATATTTTCTAATTCCATTCATTTGCCTAAGAATTTCATGAAGTCATTGTTTTTAATAGCTGAGTAGAATTCCATTGTGTAAATGTACCACATTTTCTCTGTCCATTCCTCTGTTCAAGGACATCTGGGTTCTTTCCAGCTTCTGAATATTATAAATAAGGCTGCTATGAACATAGTAGAGCATGTGTCCTTGTTATATGTTGGAGCATCTTTTGGGTATATGTCCAGGAGGGTATAGCTGGGTCCTCAGGTAATACTATGTCCAATTTCCTGAGGAACAGCCAGACTGATTTCCACAGTAGTTGTATCAGATTGCAATACCACCAACAATGATTCCTCTTTCTCCACATCCTCTCCAGTATCTGCTGTCGCCTGAGTTTTTGATCTTAGCCATTCTGACTGGTGTGAGGTGGAATCTCAGGGTTGTTTTGATTTGCATTTCCCTGATGACTAAGGATGTTGAACAGTTCTTTAGGTGCTTCTCAGCCATTTGGTATTCATCAGTTGAGAATTCTTTGTTTAGCTCTGTACCCCATTTTTAATAGGGTTATTTGGTTCTCTGGATTCTAATGATTTGAGTTCTTTTATATATTGGATATTAGCCCTCTATCGGATGTAGGATTGGTAAAGATCTTTTTCCAATCTGTTGGTTGCTGTTTTGTCCTATTGACAATGTCCTTTGGCTTATAGAAGCTTTGCAATTTTATGAGGTCCCACTTGTTGATTCTTGATCTTAGAGTATAAGCCATTGGTGTTCTGTTCAAGAACTTTTCTCAGGTGCCCATGTGTTCAAGACTCTTCCCCACTCTCTCTTCTATTAGTTTCAGTGTATCTGGTTTTATGAGAGGTCCTTGTTCCACTTGGACTTGAGCTTTGTACAAGGAGATAAGAATGGATCGATTGCATTCTTCTACATGCTGACCTCCAGTTGAACCACCACCATTTGTTGAAAATGCTGTCTTTTCTCCACTGGATGGTTTTAGCTTCTTCGTCAAAGATCAAGTGATCATAGGTGTGTGGGTTCTTTCTGACTCTTCAATTCTATTCCATTGATCTACCTGCCTGTCTCTGTATCAATACCATGCAGTTTTTATCTGTAATACAGCTTGAGGGCAGGGATGGTGATTCCCCCAGAAGTTTTATTGTAGAGGATAGTTTTTGTTATTTTGGGTTTTTTGTTATTCCAAATGAATTTGAAAATTGCCCTTTCTAACTTTATGAAGAATTGAGTTGGAATTTTGATGGGATTGCACTGAATCTGTAGATTGCTTTCAGCAAGATGTCCATTTTTACTACATTAATCCCGTCAATCCATGAGTATTGGAGATCTCTTTTGTCTCCTTTAGGATCCCCTGACTGGGATCGGAAGTCCCATTCTATCTCTTCTGCCTAACTAATTGGCTGACCAGCTCTTTTATTAACTAATCATAAGTGATATAAAACAATTTTTATATAACATTGAGATCAGGGATGACATCATCCAGAGTATAACCAGGTTTCTGGGCATAGAAATTAGCCTTTGAATACACAGTGTACAAAACCAACCCTCAACATTTATTATCTTCCACTGGTTGGTTGTGTTTTCATAGATTTCTTTAAAGGGTTTATTTATTTCCTCTTTAAGGACCTTTATTATATTTATAAAGGTTATTTTAAGGTCTTTTAAGTGTGCTTCAACTATGTTGCAATACTCAGAGTCTGCTGGAGATTGCTGGACTCTGGTGGATACATCTGTGGATACATCTAGTGGAATCATAGTGGATACATTGAGTGGAAACATCCTGGCTGTTATTGATTGTGTTTTTCTGCTGATGTCTAGGTATCTGGATTTTGGGAAGATTGTAATTTTGGGTGATGTCATCTAGTCTTGACTTTTTGTTTTTTTCTTGATTTTTCATTTCTTGATTTCTGTTGCCTACTTTGATTCCTAGGAGAATATGGTGGCTGTGTGTTGCTGGTAGGAAATTCTTCTGGGATCCTGATAGGTTTGGCCACTGGACTTTCCAGGTAAAATGTGTTTCTAGGTGTTGGGATTCCACATTTAAATATGAGGATGGTTGTTGTGGGGAGGTCATGGGAGAGAAGAAAGCAGTATGTTCCACAAGGATGTTGAGTTATTCCCCTTAGAATGGGGTCAGACAGTGAGGCAAGGCTGCAGCAGGTAGTTGGCTATAGAGCTGGGGATGAGACTAGAGGATTTGGACTTGAAGGAGCAGAAGAAGGGGTGAAAATCTGTAGTTAGCCTCCCTGCTTCCCTGGCAGGAGTGATTTGCCCAGGGAATGACTGTAGAAGTGGGGGCTGGGATAAAATAGGGGGGCAGTTAGGAGGAGAAGATCTGTGTGATCCTCTGGAGATGGAGGCAGGAGGAAGGGAGGCCTTAGCACATGGTCTTCTGCAGAGCTAGGGAATTGGATTTGGAGGAGAGGAGGGATAGGTGACAATCTTCAGTCAGTCTACCTGTTTCCCTGTTCAGAGTGGCCTGTGGCCTCACAATAAGTTCCTGGTGGAGTTGGGGGCTCAGATAAATCAATGAGTTGGGAAGGGGAAGAAGGTCTGTATGATCCACTGGAGATGAGGGTGGGGATGGGGGGGGAAAAGGCAGCCTTAGCAGGGGGTCTACTGCAGAGGGGGCATGAGGATTGGTTTTGGAGGAACTGAGGAAGAGTTGAAGATATACAATTAGCCTACTTGCTTCCTTGGCTGATGCGCCCACATTTTCAATATTTACTTGGATCAGTTGATGACCATCTAGACTGTTTCCATTTCTTGGATGTTGTAAATAGAACATTAATGAACATGGATAAGCAAGAATTTCTATTGTAGGATACAGAGTCCTTTCAATATGTACCCAGGCATGGTACAATTGGATCATGTGGAACATATGTTTCAGTGTTTTGAGAAGCCTCCACACTGATTTCTATATTGGCCCTACCAGTGTGGACTTACACCAGCAGTAAGTTTTTGTTTTGAAACAGGTCCACCCCACTATATATATTTCAGAATATATGTTTCATGTGACATATATTCTTATTTCCTTGTCTTTCTTGTCACTCCCTCCCTCTTCCTCCCCTCTTATAGTTCCTCTTCTAATTTCATGTCCTACTTATCCATGTATACAGATATAGCTAGTATCTCAATGATAGGATACAGTTACATGTAAATCTAAATTTGGATTCTAATTATTGGAGAAAACATAGTGGTTGTCTGGAATGTCTTTGAGAGAAGGTGATAATTTGAAGACAAAGAAAGACTGTTGAGGTCTTACCCTCCCACCTAGCATAGCTGTAGCCATGTCTGCTAGTCACTGACACAGAAAAATAACTTGATTTAGAGCAGGTCATGTTGATCACATACCCTGTTATGTTCTGTATGAGGTTTGTTAATCTTAAGAAATTACACAAAACTTTACATAAGAACAATCAAATTAAAGGTCAATACGAACTGTTCAGTCTAAAATGGCTTGAATCAGAGCTGACCATGGTACAGCACTACCTGCACCTGTGTATGAGCTCACTATGGTTTTTGTAATTTTTTCCTTTATAAGCTGACAGAGGAAGATGTTTGTGGTCGTGGCTCAGCTCCTGAATTCTGAGCTATGTATGGCTTTGGTAGGTTGGTCTTAGGGTATGTGTTCAATAAATTATCCCTGTCTGAGATCGGTGTTTGTGTGGTTTGTTAGCAACTCCTGAACTGACATTGGAAGGGCCACTCCAGTGCTACAAGATCCCAAACTTAAATTTCTTAAGATCTGAGCTTAAACTTGGGAAGTTTTTATTTGCCCTCTGGCTCATTTCTTTCACCTGCTTATTGGTTGATTGGATTTCATTAGTTGGTATTGTAAACAAAGGGCGGAATGCCACAAGCAATCCTGTTATACACCTCCTGATGGTTATCAAGTGCCCCACTTTTTCAGTTCTCTCCCATTTCCAAAATTTGGAATTTCTTTAAAAAATATTTTTTAAAATATCTAACCTCACAGTCATAAGAACTTAGTAATTTTTTCTTGCTCTCTAACATAAAATTTGCTTTAAGGAAGTGGGGTTGTGACAAAAATTATTCAACAATATTCCTTACTGATAAAAATTTTATTTTAGGTAATTTTGTTACTAAATCCTGGCTCCCAGAACCAAGATGTAGTGACTGAGTAATGGCACCACCTGGCTGTCAGTGGCATAGTCAGAGCCTGTATGCTAGTACTCCTAATGGAAGCAAGAAGCTTTGTTATTCAGAGATTTTCTTCAGATAATAAGACTTCTTATCATTTGACCTCAAACACAGTCTTCTTGAAGTTAAAAGAAACCGTGGCTCATTTTAGGCAAATGAAGAAAACACTACACCCCAGATCTGTTCTATTCCCTTTAGACCACTTTCCTCAAAGTTGTAATAAAACAAAAACAAAAACAAACAAAAACACCAAAGCAAAACAAAAAACCAACCAGCTTTCAGATATTTTACTAAGGAAATGTGTGTAGCAAGATGTCCAAGATGTCCTATTATATGCATAGACTGTGGAATATTCTGAGCACTTCTGAAAAAAGAAATCTGTATGTGTATGGTGTCGATTGGATCTACATGGCATTTCTTTAAAATGCATTTGATCTATAAAAGGGGCTTTTTTGTATAGCTCACTCCAATATTTAAAATGACAAGAAGAAATCTGGAGAGTTAGAAGACAGGAAAGACAGCCTTATTGGTTTCTGCATAGTCTGAAATCCAAGGATCTTCTAATGATACCTATATATTAGATATTAAAAAATTAATATTTATATTAAAATCATTTATTATTTTAAAGGAGAAAAGCACATGGTCACAAGGTTCCTAGCCTAATTTGCTTTCTCTTCTTCCTATATTTCACACTCTAGTTTTCTGTCAACCTTTGCTAGAATTTATTCAATCAGTTAATTATCCACTATTTTGAAACTGGAAAATTTTGAAAGTGTATCTCTCCCAAAGAAACACATTAAATTATGCACATATATGCAAATATTTTATTATAGTCTTGTTTTAACATAGTTGGAAATTTGGACAATGTAGAGGAAGAATTATATAAATAAAATATAATTGATTGCCATATTAGAATAGTATGTAAACAATAATATCATTATTTAGTTCATTTTATGGATACAAGGATATATTTATATTTTATGAAAAAGTGTATAATATAATAACTATTTTTAATATATTATTTTTTAATATATTATATTTTTAATATAATATTTTTATTGATTATTTGGGAATCTCACATAATACACCTAGATCACTCTTACTTCCTAGTCCTCCCTGGTCTGTCCACCTACTCTTGTGGCCTCCCCTTTCCCCAAAGATAAAAAACACAAAACAACAACAACCACAAATTTCAATTTGTGTTGTCCATGTAGTCACAGTATTATGGTCAAATTCCCTGCTTAAAAAGTCGTCCCCACCCCATCCCTGCCAGTAGCCTTTGTGGAGAGCTACAAATCAGCATCCTTATCACAATTTTTAAGAGTTCTCTTCAATGGCCTCCTGTCTAGACTGGTACTTTACTTGGGGAATGGGGTGAGGATAGAGGTTGTCTCAGAAGCTTCCTATGTCCCTCTTTCTCAACCGTGAGTCTGCAGTCATTGATACCACTGTAGAAGAAGCTTCCGTCTCCTTAATAGTCAGCAGGAGCATGGATAATAGACTTCTATATGGTATCTGGCAAGATCATGGGCATCCACTTGGCCTCTGTCATCACCATATGCCATGGACCTCTGCATGATCTCTGGTGGCAATATGGGCCACAGACACTGTCTTAGTAAGGGGTTTCAGTGTTGTGAAGAGATACCATGACCAAGGCAATTCTTACAAGGACAACTTTCAATTGGGGCTTACAGGTTCAGAGGTTCAGTCCATTGTCATTAAGGTCCTAGCATCTCGTCAGACATGGTGATGGAGGAGCTGAGAGTTCTACATATTGTTCTGAAGGCAAACAGGAGAAAATTGACTCCTACATGACTAGGGGGAGGGTCTCAAAGCCTGTCCCCACTGTTACATACTTCCTTCAACAACACCACACCTCCTAAGAGTGCCACTCCCTGGGCCAAACATATTTGAACTGCCACAGACACCACCATGGTCCCCATGACAGCTTGTCCCACTTGAAGTAACTTCAAATAGCAGCATAAACCATGGTCATCTGCATGGCATGCAGTGGTAACATGGGCCATGGAGATCAACATGGATTCATATCTATTTTTATAATACTATTAGTAAATTTTTTTTTTGAGACAGGGTTTCTCTGTGTAGTCCTGGCTGTCCTGAACTCACTCTGTTGACCAGGCTGGCCTCGAACTCAGAAATCCACCTGCCTCTGCCTCCCAAGTGCTGGGATTAAAGGCGTGCGCCACCACTGCCCGGCTTCCAGTCACTCTTGAGGTAACCAGTTGCTATGTTGTGAGCAGATGCATAAATGGACCTGCACAGGGAAGAACTGGAGCCTTCAAGTAAAAGCCACATAAGTGAACATGCTTTTAGATGCTTAATGATTGAGTTAACTACTTGCCTTTAACCTTATGAGAAACCCTGAGAGAAAGATACTCTGTGTTCCCATCCAGAGAAACTGCATGAGATAGGCAATGTCTGTTGAAAGCTGTAATGCATTGGTCAAACTTGCTAAGCATAAGTAGACAAATAAAAATACCCAGAAACTAGTATTACCTCAAGAATGTGTTATCCTAGTTTGTGACCTATGGATCCAAAGCTGCCAGTAACATCTGTCTTCACTGTATTTACAAAAATGATCTTTATCCCAAGATTTGGCTTATGGTGTGGTTGGGTGTTATCATGGTGGACAACCAGTTGTTGCGTCTATGATACAAGCAGGGAAAGGTTCCCACAGAGCACAGACAGGATGGTCTGTGGACCCAGGCCACTTACTGTGCTCTTCTCCTGTAGGAAGTAGGGATATTTGTCTGACTAGCAGCATCTCTGCTTCAGTGTGAATCTGGTGTACCACAGCACTCCATAGACCCATGGCCATGATGGCTCCAGTGGGTATTTTCCATTGGCAGGTTCCTTATGCCCAACTTGCTGCATGTTCTGCAAGTATACGTGTCTTCTTTTCCCACTTCTTGACCTTGACTCCTCAGCTATATTAATGCTATTATTTTGTCTTGTAATACTTTTTAATGTTTATTAGCAAGAACCAAGGGCTAGAGATATGACTCAGAAGTTAAGAGCACTGGTTGCTCTTCCATAAGATCTGGGCCCAATTCCCAGCACCCACACGATAGCTTACAAACTTCTTTAAATCTGCTTCCAGGAGCTCTGACGCCCTCTTCTGACCTCTATGGGTACCAGACATGTAAAAATAAAAACAAAAAAAAACAAAAAACAAAACCACACACACACACCCTAAATGTAAATCAATATCACTATTCTCCAAAATGAGTCCTTTTTGAACAAAAGGGATAGACAAAGCTGAAAATTCATGTTTAAAAATATTTACTAATAGCTAGGCAGTGCTGGCACACGCCTTTAATCCCAGCACTTGGGAGGCAGAGGCAGGCCAATTTCTGAGTTTGAGGTGAGCCTGGTCTACAGAGTGAGTTCCAGGACAGCCAGGGCTACACAGAGAAACCCTGTCTCAAAAAAAAAAAAAAAAAAAGAGTGACTGGAATAGAGGAAGAAATAAAGAGAGCAAGAGTGAGACTGTGAGATAGAAACAAGAGTGTCTTATAAATTACCCACAGATAAACTCCAGCACAGTATACAAGTGAATGACATATGGATGTGTGTACTGTGAAGAACAGAGCATTTGCAGCCATTGGGAGGCTGGCTTTCACTTAAACTTACACTGCCTCATTTATATAGATGCCCCTATCTCCAGATAAATAGGTACAGGGATTTCAACTCTGCCCATTTTGGGACCACAGCCAATGTTACAACTGGAAACCTCTGCCAGAAAAGTAATTTATAACTACTAGCTCTTCACTCCCTCTACTTCCTCTTGCCTACTAAGTCAGGGAAGTAGATTTCCAAGGCTTGTTTCTGCTCTGCCACTGTGGGTAGCTCCTGTCAAATGATTAGCTAACATGTATTCCTGTATTTCTTGCCATTGGGAGTCTCGGTTTTATGTAAAATAAAGTGGAAAATATATACAAATATATATTTTAGGAATTTCATATATGAATTTGTAGGAATATATATGTGAGACATATATATGTATCATTTATGTTAAACTTGGCCAAGTCATTTGTTTCATGAATTAAATACTTTTGGGCATGACATCAAACAGAGATGCCATGTGTATTTGTGTGGTTTTATCTGGCTGGAGATATGCAGTATCTTCCACTCATCATGAGAATGTGCTGCAAATTGAAAGAACACATACACAGTCTAGATCTATGCGCAGTCAGTTGTGATCAAACCCAGTAATCACCAATAGCCTTATGTCCACAAGAGAGCAATTATTCTTGTGGCCCACTAAGGTTCTGGGTTGTTTGGCTTGGAGTTCAGTAGTGTAAGTGGCAACCTGCCCAGCTCCAGAGGATGAATCATAATCAGGCTAAACAAATTCTCGTTCCTTTCCAGACAAAACAAAGTCAAATGGCCTAATCTTAGCCACTGAACCAAACAAAAATAGCCTGTTTCAAACTTCTGGAAATGATTTTGATTTCCTAAAAAAAAGGCACAATAGATGTTGCTAATGGTCTTTCTTTTTTTCTTGTAAGAAAATTCACTGTCTATCTTGAAATTTTAAGTTGAAAGGGAAGGGGATGAAAGTTTTATATCTAAAGTCGCTGGAACAAACATACAGTCTGGGTTCTGGATGGAATGGTTTAGTAATTGGCTGACACTGACAACTTTTTACCTTTAAACTTTATATTTAGCCAGGCTTTCTTTTTTTTAGTATCTACCATCTGTCTGTCTGTCTGTCTTCTATCGTCTGTTTATTCATTCATTGAGACAGGCTCTTTCTACATATCTCTGGATGTCTAGGAACTCACTATGTAGACTAGGCTGGTTTTGAATTTACAGAGTTCTACCCTGCCTCTGCCTCTGCCTCCTGGAACCTGGAATTGAGGCATTTTAAAAATAATTTCTTTTGGAGTTTATTTATGAGTATAGTGTATTTACATAATTTTCATTTTTCCTCACACCCTCCAACTCTTCGTCCTCTCTACTCCTTCTCAGATTCATTCTTCTGTAATCACACACACACACACATTTACACACACACACACACATGCACACGCACACACATACACACACACACGCACACATACACACACATACACATACACATTTCTGTTTCCATTAACGTTGTTCATATACACATGTGTTTACCTCTGACCACTTGTGATTGGATAACATATGGGGGCAGGAAATAAACAAAGTGGTGCCTATACACTTCTTTCTATAATTGGAGATGCATAAAGAGCCAAGAATGTGAAACAGAAAATTAGATACATAGAAGTTCAGAAGTTCCTGGAAAAGCTTTCTATGGTAACTATTTCTACTGGTAACTATTTGTTTTGGAAGAATAGAATGTGAAATCAGGACAAGTTATTTCTAATCAAACAGACAATTCAGCTACATTTCAAATGCAGCCTCAAATGAAGACATAACACAGGCATCCTCAGTTGTAAAAAAAAAAATCTGTTACTGTATTGTATTCCAGCAGAATCTCTCAGTGTCAAGAGAGCAGCCATGGGTGGGAATGGCTGGCAATAGGGGGAAGGCGGCAGGGGAAATCAATATGTAAAGACAAAATATAATACCATATATATACACACACACACACACACACACCATAATGAAACCCATTACTTAGTATGCCAACTTAAAATTTTAATTAGATAGAAGACCTCTCCAACAAAAGTAAAATAAGATAAGATGGCTGGCTGGCCCAACATAACTGGTAGGAATCTTAGCAATCAAAATAGACCAAAATTGATTTGAGTGTAC
Source organism: Rhynchomys soricoides (assembly GCA_019843965.1). NCBI lineage: Eukaryota > Metazoa > Chordata > Mammalia > Rodentia > Muridae > Rhynchomys > Rhynchomys soricoides. The sequence continues at coordinate 1,381,510 of JADRCH010000143.1, read as the reverse complement.
ACTGAAAAAGCTTTTATGCTGCCTGGGAGTTTTTGGTGGAAAATATGAGGTCATCTGAATTATCTCAGGATCTTCAGGGACTGATGACACACCTGGTCTTCTGAAACTCCTCTGTGATTGTCTTTTGCACGTGAGAGCTCAAGAACAGGTGTAACTAGAATGTGCTCAGATGATAAACAAGGGCAGCCAGAAAGGATTTCTGAATGTATCATAAGTGTAACACTGAACTTGGAAACTTGAATCCTTTAGCAAAAAGTTTAATAATCCAAAAGCCAATATAGTTAATTGCAAGATCAATGAAAGGACCAGAGAGAGCACAGTAGATGATTTATGGACTAGATTTGAAGTTCCAAGTCGCTTGAAAGCAAAAGAGATTAGTGATCTTGAAACCTGAAGCCCAAGAGCAGATCTTACAGATAAGTGTGCCTTCTAGGCTTCCTGAGCTGAGGTCAGACATTCCAGTTTCTGCACACAGAGTACATAGGTGAGAAAGCATGCTGAATTTCTTTCTCAATCACCAAACCACCTCGTAGGGACAGAGCTGTGTCTCAAGATGTGGAATTCTTATGAATTAATTACTCCAGGAGACTGAAAATATAAAATTAATCCATATTTAAATGTTTTATACAGTTAATGCTGTGATATATATTTTCTCTTAAAATTTTTATTTTATGTATATGGGTGTTTTGCCTGCTTGAATGCTTGTGTACCACATGCATACAGAGCCCAAGGAGGCCTGATGAGAACATTGGATCCCCTGAAGCTGGAGTTGTGAGCTGCCCTGTGGGTGCTGGGAATGGAACTTGGGTCCTCCGGAAATGTCCTCAGGGATCGTAGCCATTAAAGCACCTCTTCAACCCCTGAGTGATTTTTACATTTTTTTCTGAAGTCTTTTGTTCTTCCCCCAAGATAGGGTTTCTCTGTGTATCACTGTCTGTCCTAAAGCTAGCTTTGTAGTCTAGGCAGGCCTTGAACTCATAGAGATCCGCCTGCCTCTGCCTCCCAGTTGGTGGGATTAAAGGTGTGTGCTGCCGCTGTCCAGCTCTGAAGTATTTTTTAATGTAATCTTTTTATTATGGAGAATTTCACAGAGTGTACTTGATCAACCATCCTCCCCTCTTCCCTTAATTCCTCCTAGATCCACATCTACCTTTCCACTTTCCCCAACTTTGTATTATCTTCTAAAATTAGAAAAAATATTTATTATCCTTTGAACCCAAGTTTTGCTGCCTATATACTATTGGGAGTGGAGGGTAGTTCACCTGTCAGGGACCACACACACTCTTAAAGAAAACTGACTTCCCTTCCTTAGACACCACCACATGGCTCCTCAGTTAGAAGTGGGGGCTTGTGGACCCATTCCTTAAGGGGTAATTTCTGAAAGATGTGTAATCAAAACTCCTAAACTCTTTAAGATTAGACCCTGGAAAAGCATAGTAAGGCTATCTATTGAACAGAGGAGAAGCAGGATCATCCCAGTGTATAAATGAGCTTGTTTCTGGAGACTAAAAAGACACAGGGTTCCCTAAGAACACAGAAGATGGAGACACAAAAGAACCCCCCCCCCCAAAAAAAATACAACAAAACAAAACAAAAAAACCCAGCATGACATGGCTGCATTTATGATCAGATCTTGTATTAGGTTCAGTCACTAAGGTACTCTCAATATGAAGAGAATGAAAAGTAACACTGGTCTGCTGTACAGTTTCTTCCAAGGCAGTAGTTATGCCACCTGTAAGTTCTTATAAACTCTCATAAGCTTCAAAATGGCTGAACTGTTTTCTCCGGAGTATGTGAAGTGATGCTTCTGGCTTCTGTGTCATCTGTCACAGGCTTTGTACCATTTGTGAAAATAACTGCAGGTGAAGAACAGTATATTTTGCGCAGCAAAAGATGTTGTCACTGTTCTGAAAGCCAATGAGTCCAGTTTTGTCGAACCCCAGGGGCTTTGAGATGCATTACCCCTCTCAAGGACAGCCATCCAATCTCTTCAGGTAGATTCCTGTGGGTTTTCAGAGTCATAGTACCTCACTTAAAGACCTATACTTGTTTTGCAAAAGTACTCAGTCTAACGTACATCTCTAGCACACACAGATCTAAAAGAATAAGCACAGTCTATGTGCAGAATGTACATCCTTACACGTGACTCCTCACTGACTGCAATACTTTTATTTCTGAAAACAAGGTCTTTCCCAAGCTCTGAAACAAATACCTACACTTACCCTGTGGATACTTGGTGATGGCTGTGTCAAAGGTATTTATAGCTATTGGAAATCTCTCTGTGTGGTAAATACAGGCTGTGTTTTGTTTTGTGTTATGTGAGTAGCCTTGGGGGTCAGAGAGCAGCAAAGAATGAACAGCTATGATACAGCTTGTGTAGTATCACAGAAGGTCAGCATTTTTTTTTAGTGGAAATCTGCTGTACAGTTCTTGGGCTTAACTTAAGCCATATGCATTACACATTCATATATTTAACAGTTTACAAATTTTCCTCATTGAAAAAAGTGATGCCCTTCTGGAGTCCACACAGCTCTAGAAGAAGAGAGAAAGCCAAGCCATAGCTTGTCATCAAATTACTCTGCTTTTTCTACCACTGTCCAGGGTTTGAGTTAAACCACAGGCAACCACCTCTCAGTTTACTCTTGTGCAATTACTTGGGCCTAGCTAGTTTAAGGAGAGTTAACATCTTAATATCAAAAGAAGAATGAGAGCCAGGCTTGATGGCTTTCCCCTAGCACTTAGGATGCAGAAGCAGGAGGATTACACAGGAGTGTAACTCTTATGTCCAGCTTAGGCTGCACAGTGATTTCCAGGCACACCTGTGCTAGAGGCTGATACTCTATCATAAACAAGCAAACAAACAAATGCATGTAAATGAGATTAAGGACAATGATAATTCACATTATATTGATGGCATTATTGAGCACTCACATACACTTACATAAAATGAAGCACAAGATTTGGGTTGTGGAGTAAAAGAACCAGAGGTAGTTTGAGCACTGTCACGTATCCACCCTTTAATGTTTGGGAAGTGGCTTCTGAGCTGAGTTACTCTTGTGCTAACTTTTAGTTTACTAAGACCAGTGAGGCATTCTGTTTGTTACATCTTGAAACTGCAGAAGGACCAGGTAGGTTTGTTTCTGTTGGTAGCACATGCCTCAGGGGACCTGTGTAGAGTGTGATGAAGGCAGCCATCTTGGTTGTTCAGAGGGAGGATATATGTGTACATGGTTTAAATATAAAATATCCCTAAAAGCTCCCATGTGGGAGGTCTGGTCCCTAGCTGGTAGCACAATCAAAAAGTCATTGGATCATGAGGACATTAACCTCATCCATGTGTTGATTACTGATGAGTTCATGATTGAACAAACGATTAAAAGGAGGTGAGAACTAGATGGAGCCGGTATGGAGCCAGTATGGAAGCAGGACATCTCTGAGTCTTTGAAGGCTGAGCTTTGCCCTGATTCACAATAAATTTTTGCTTCTTTTAAATGGTTTGTCAGGAATTTAGCCACAGGAAAGAAAAGCTAACCCCTCCAAAAAAAATTTCATTGGAATTTTCTTGTAATTTTAAAAAAGTTCTTACTATCCTACAATGTGGTTAATTTCAGATAAAGTCTCACGAGCTACTAAGAATACTGTGGAGAAAGCTATCCTCCCAGGAGTGGGGAAAAGCCAGCAAGAGGAGGGATCCAGACACAGGGACTAAGGAACAGCTGGGAGGTAAGAGCCTTCCAGTTTCCATCTGTGTCAGGAGTCCTCTGCCAGGGCCACCAGGGCTCCATAGCCAAATAGCGCTGGGAAAAAGCTACCCTCCCAGGAATAGAGACAAGACTGACTGCTCAGAGGGACCCACCTGGAATACCCAGGTCATAGGGACTGAGGAACGGGGATTTGGTTTCTTTTGGTGGCTGGAGAGCAGATCCTGTGACACAGGGCTCCATACTCAAATAGTGCCAGGAGAGAGCTGGTATACCAGGAGTGCTGACACACCTTTAAGCACAGGCAAGACCATCACTTCTTTTCAAATTCATTGGACCAAGAGGGACCCTAGCAGAATCATCAGGACACAGGAAACAAGGGTCAGCTGGGATTAGAACCTTCATGTTTCAGTCTGCACCCCAGAGCTGACCCTGCACCACAACTCTCCAAACCCAAATTCCTCTCATAAAGAACTGGTCTCCAAGGAGTATTGACACCTAGGCTTGCAGGAAAGACAAGCCACAGTCAGAGAGAGTAAGACCAGATAACACCAGAGATAACCAGATGGCGAAAGACAAGGGCAAGAACACAAGAAACAGAAACCAAGACTACTTGGCATCATTAGAACCCAGTTCTCCCACCACAGCAAGCCCTGGATACCCCAACACACCAGAAAATCACATCTCAAGAGGATGGTAGAAGATTTTAAGAAGGAAATAAATAACTCTCTTAAAGAAATACAAGAGAACACAGGTAAACAACTGGAAGCCCTTAAAGAGGACACACAAAAATCCCTTAAAGAATTACAGGAAAACACAAAATGGGCAAAATTACAGAAAAACACAATCAAACAAATGAACAAAACCATTCAGGATTTAAAAGCAGAAATAGAAACAATAAAGAAATCACAAACGGAGACAACCCTGGAGTTAGAAAACCTAGGAAAGAAATCAGGAGTCATAGATGCAAGCATCACAAACAGAATACAAGAGATGGAAGAGAGAATCTCAGGTGCAGAAGATACCATAGAAAACATGGACACAACAGTCAAAGAAAACACAAAATGCAAAAATCTCCTAACCCAAAACATCCAGGATATCCAGGATACAATGAGAAGACAGAACCTGAGGATACTAGGTATAGAAGAGAGTGAAGATTCCCAACTTAAAGGACCAGTCAATATCTTCAACAAAATTATAGAAGAAAACTTCCCTAACCTAAAGAAAGAGATGAACATAAATATACAAGAAGTCTACAGAACTCCAAATAGACTGGACCAGAAAACAAATTCCTCCCATCACATTATAGTCGAAACACCAAATACACAAAATAAGGAAAGAATATTAAAAGCAGTGAGGGAGAAAGGGCAGGTAACATATAAAGGCAGACCTATCAGAATTACACCAGACTTCTCACCAGAGACTATGAAAACTAGAAGATCCTGGACAGATCTCATACAGACTCTAAGAGAACACAAATGCCAGCCCAGGCTGCTATACCCAGCAAAACTCTCAATAATCATAGATGGTGAAACCAAAATATTCTATGACAAATCCAAATTTGAACAGTATGTTTCCACAGACCCAGCCCTACAAAGGATAATAGATGGAAAACGCCAACTCAAGGAGAGAAACTACACCCAAGAAAAAGCAAAAAAAGTAATCTTTCAACAAACTCAAAAGAAGATAGCCACACAAACATATGAACAACATTGAAAATAACAGGAAGCAATAATCACTATTCTTTAATATCTCTTAACATCAATGGACTCAATTCCCCCAATAAAAAGACATAGATGAAAGATTGGATCCATAAACAGGACCCAGCATTTTGCTGCATTCAAGAAACACACCTCAGTGTTAAAGACAAACACTACCTCAGAGTAAAGGGCTGGAAAACAATTTTCCAGGCAAATGGTCCCAAGAAACAGGCTGGAGTAGCCATTCTAATATCGGATAAAATTGACTTTCAACCAAAAGTCATCAAAAAAGATAAGGAAGGACACTTCATACTCATCAAAGGAAAAATCTACCAAGAAAAACTCTTAATTCTGAACATCTATGCCCCAAATGCAAGGGCTCCCACATTCATAAAAGAAACTTTACTAAAGCTCAAAGCACACATTGCACCTCACACAATAATAGTGGGAGACTTCAACACCCCACTATCAACAATGGACAGATCTTGGAAACATAAACTAAACAGAGACACAGTGAAACTAACAGATGCTATGAACCAAATGGATTTAACAGGTATCTATAGAACATTTCATCCTGCATCAAAAGAACATACCTTCTTCTCAGCACCTCATGGTACCTTCTGCAAAATTGATCATATAATCGGTCACAAAACAAACCTCAACAGATATAAGAAGATTGAAATAATCCCATGCCTGCTATCAGATCACTACGGATTAAGGTTGGTCTTTAATAACAACAACAACAGAAAGCCCACATACACATGGAAGCTGAACAATGCTCTAATCAATGATAACTTGGTCAAGGAAGAAATAAAGAAAGAAATTAAAGACTTTGTAGAATTTAATGAAAATGAAAGTAAAACACACCCAAACTTATGGAACACAATGAAATCAGTGTTAAGAGGAAAACTCATAGTTCTGAGTGCCTCCAAAAAGAAATTGGAGAGAGCATACACTAGCAGCTTTATAGCATACCTGAAAGCTCTAGAACCAAACGAAGCTAATACACCAAGGAGGAATAGAAGTCAGGAAGTTATCAAACTCAGGGCTGAAATCAACCATTTAGAAACAAAAAGAACTATACAAAGAATCAACAAAACCAGGAGCTGGCTCTTTAAGAAAATCAACAAGATAGATAAATCTTTAGCCAGACTAACCAGAGGGCACAGAGACAGTATTCAAATTAACAAAATTAGAAATGAAAAGGGAGATATAACAACAGATTCTGAGGAAATTAAAAAAAATCATCAGCTCCTACTACAAAAGCCTATATGCAACAAAATTGGAAAATCTGGATGAAATGGATAAGTTTCTAGACAGATACCAAATACGAAAGTTAAGTCAGGATCAGATAAACCATCTAAACAGTCCCATAACACCTAAAGAAACAGAAGCAGTCATTAACAGTCTCCCAACCAAAAAAAGCCCAGGACCAGATGGGTTCAGTGCAGAATTCTATCAGACCTTCAAAGAAGACCTAATACCAATACTCTTCAGTCTATTCCACAAAATAAAAACGGAAGGAACATTACTCAATTCATTCTATGAGGCCTCAGTTACACTGATACCAAAACCCCACAAAGACCTGACAAAAAAGAAAACTTCAGACCAATTTCCCTTATGAATATCGATACAAAAATACTCAATAAAATTCTTACAAACCGAATCCAAGAGCACATGGAACTTGAAAATATCATCCTGAGTGAGGTAACTCAGTCACAAAAGAACGAACATGGTATGTACTCACTGATAAGTGATTATTAGCCCAAACGCTCTAAATACCCAAGATTCACTTCACAGCAACCATTGGGCTGAGTGTGAGGTCCCAGATGAAGGAGTTGGAGAAGGGACTGGAGGAGCTGAGGGAGTTTGCAGCCCCATAGAGGGAGCAACAGTGTCCACTGGCCTGACCTCCTGATACTCCAGGAGAGTGAATCACCACCCAAGAATACACATGGAGGGACCCATGGTGCTGGCCACATATGTGGCAGAGGAGGGTCTTGTTGACCATCAGTGGGAGAAGAGGCCCTTGGGCCTGAGGGTGTTAGATGCCCCAGTATAGGGGAATGCCAAGGAGGGAAGACGAGAGTGGGTGGGGGAACACCCCCATAGAGGTAGGGGGAGAGGGGAGGGAATAGGGAGGTTCCAAAGGGGAGATCTGGAAAGAGGGAAACATTTGAAATGTAAATAAAGTATATATATATATAAAAAAGGAAAACCACAGGCCTCCTGAGGGCCAGGTTGAGAATGAAGTAGGCATCATTCAACTATCATATGCCTGATTGGTGAGCCTCTGATCAGCCCAACCTAGCGAGAAGGGAAATGATCTAGGGAATCTGCTTTTTCAAGATTCCAAGAATAAGGAGATAGGTGTTGTGGCAGTGGTGACTACACCTGCTTGCTCATTTGGGGGACCTGGTAACTAAGGGGTGTCTTCTAGTGCCTAACTGAGCTATGTTTGAACCTTGGATATTTTACTGAAGCTTTCTGGGCCTCAATGTCTTAACCTACAAGACAGCAAAATTACATTTTATTTATTTATTTAATTTGTATATGTATGGATTTTTTTTTTTTTTTGCCACATGTATGACCATGTACTACATGTGTGTAGTGCCATGCATGTCAGAAGAGGGTGTCAAAAATCCCTGGTAATGGATTACAGATTATTATAAACCACAAGGTAGGTGCAGGCACCAAACCTGGGGCCTCAGGAAGAACAGCCAGTGCTCTTAACAGCTGATCTATCTTTTCAGCCTCAGCAAGACTGGATTTTATTTGTACGTATAGGTATATCCTAAGGTGGGTTTTAAGTAGTACATGATAAATCCTAAATTAACACTGTGTACTGCCTAATTATTGTTATATCATTGTTGTACTATACCAGGGACCCTTAAGCAACTTACGATGAGCCCTGTAATGAGCTGTTCCATGGCTGGTCTCCCTTTTGACTCCCACCCGAGTACGCCCCTGACAGCCACAGTATCTCCTGTATATGTAGGTTGGAACCAGGCGGGTTAGGCTAGCAAGGTACCCAGAGGGGTCACTGCAGTTTGTGCTAGCCTGTTCAGCAATGAATTACCATTACCCAGAGGGATCACTGCAGTTTGTGCTAGCGTGTTCAGCAATGAATTACCATTACCAAGGCATTAGCTCCAAACAGTATTGATAGGCTCAGGTTCAGATGGTTGGTTCATTATTATCATGGTGGCAAGCATGGTGGTATACAGGCAGACATTCTGTTGGAGAGGTGGCTGAGAATTCTACATCTGGATTAACAGCAGGAA
>JADRCH010000143.1:1205852-1372815 GCA_019843965.1 Rhynchomys soricoides | reverse complement strand
AGCTAGGACAATAAACTGTATAAAAGGCCCAGATGAATAAGTTGTCTCTTGACCCTGCATGGAGTTCCGTCTGGTGTAAATGCCACTTACCAAATCACTGAGCAGGCTGGGCAAGTAGACAAAGATGTCTTAAAATGGTAGACAGCCATTTCTGAAGGAACAAGATGTTTACTTTCCTATGTGAACCAGAGCACAATATCAATATTTGCATTTCAAGTGCTTGTTTTGGGAGCACAAATTCATTCACCCTTCCGTTAAGACAGGTGACCTCGGAGTGCCAGGGTTTATCAAAACCCCACAAAACAATAGGAGGAACTGTTGCACTTTCATGTCTGATTATTGCGTTTTGTGAACCCAGTGCTCTGATCTCCCAAGGAGTTTCTAAGTGAGGTGTGTATCTTTGAAGCTATCTAACTAAGGAGCTGTATTTCCACAATTTATGTGTGTGAATCATGACTTTAGTACGACAAAGATCAGTTTATCACTTTGGAGCTCGGATGGGAGTGGAGCTGTACTATTGGGCTCCATTTCTTATGTAATTTTGTGGTTACAAAGTAGCAGAACTGTGAGATGTCATTTTGTCTGATTCGGCAGTTTAGAGGAAGGAACTGTGATTCAGAAAGAAGTCAGTGGCTTGTTCGTGAGTTTTGAAAAACAAATTAAGCCAGCTGATTTCTGCTTGGGTCTCTGTACCTTGCTGCTTATTTTCATTTTATTCTAGTCTAGCCCCACTGTGTACACAGTCAAATCTTTTTTTTTAGTTTTTCGAGACAAGATTTGTAGCCCTGGCTGTCCTGGAACTCACTCTGTAGACCAGGCTAGTCTAGAACTCAGAAATCCGCCTGCCTCTGCCTCTCAAGTGCTGGGATTTAAGGCGTGCACCACCACTGCCTGGCCACAGTCAAATCTTAATTGGGGCTCTTTATGCTTTGTTCTTATTTCAGAGCTATTTTCCATTGATGATCCTCACAGGTCTTAAGTCCTTTTCAGTGATCCTAGATACAAGAAAAAAGTCTTGTTTTTAAACACATTCTTTAAATATATATTTTTAATGACCTAGATTAACAGGGAGTTATTTGCTCTTAAGTATGTATGGCTTTCAAGAATCAGAAGACTTACCTAATGTGGTACTTCTCTTACTGAGCCAATTAGACTTGATGTTTGTAATGAAAAGATTTGACACTGTACATGTATTCACTTCTATTATTTGAAGCAATCTTAATTACTATTTCAGTTGTTTGAAAGCTGCAAGAAAAGTAGGCACAACAACTAACAAAGGGACTTCAAGGAATGAGAAATCTGAAGAGGAAGTAGAGTAATTGTGAAATGCTATCCTAGAGAGCTTGGTAAATCGAGCTTCAGTGGCCCTGCTGGTGATCTCAGGACCCACAGAGGCAGGAGTGTTGCAGGCTCTAAGAGCACCTTCCAGCAGCCGTCTTTCCCTTCATGCTGATCCGCTCTGCCCTTCTAACTGCTTCTTTTATACCCTTTCTGTCTCCTTCATTACCAAATATATATTTTCATTTTTAACTTGAATATATCAATTACTCATATATGTGGGGTATTGTGTGGCCTTTCAGTACAGATTACCTGAGTAATGATCAGACTGGGATAATTGGTCTATTTATCATCTTGTACACATTAATTGTTTTAAGCCTTCATTGTTTGTTTGTGTGGTGTTGGGAACATTTAAACTATTTGCTCTTTTCAAAGTCAACTCATCACTGTTAATCATCAGTGGTTGCATATGCCATAGAACATTAGAAGCGATTCCTGCAGCTCTATTTGTGACCACTGTAAACTTCTGTAAACTTCCACTTTGAGAAATGTAATTTGGTATTGCAAGGTAATTTGATCATTTTCTTGGCTGCAGGAAACAAAGTTTAAGAACAAAGAAAAACAGTTTCTAGAAGTTATGTTCAAATAAGGTAGCCGTACAGAAAATTCAGTACATTATGAGACTTAGGTCATCTCAACCAGATGGTTAGGTTTAACTTAGAGGATTCTATGAAGAGCTATTTTGCAGTCACAGAACAAAGACTTGAAATTATTTAAAACATCCACAAACATTACAACAGTTTATAATTTTTATTCTGGGTGCTAGTCTATGATAAGAAAACAAACCAAAACCAACCAAACCAAGAACCCATGAAGAATGGTGTTACAGCATATTAACAAAAAGCCTGATTTAATTAATATGTAGTTATCCAATAAACTTCCTTTTTAACCCAATTTGTTTATTCTCCAGTGATAATGCTATACATTACCCTTTCCCCCACCTGTCTGCAACATAACTAATGAGGAAAACAAAGCTGTCTGTTGGAGAGGAGAAGACTTGACTTTACAGATGAAGGACTTGAAGCTCAGAGAGCTTGAAGGATTTTAGCTGGTTCAGTGCCAGGAGCACTAGTTGTCAGGTGGGATTAGCCCTATAGCTGGCCCATTTTGTGTTTCCTTCAGTTCTTTTCCACTGATAGAGGGCTGTTATGCCTTGAGACAGTTGAATTCTAGAAGTGCTCAGCATTGTTTTGTCAGGCATAATTCTTGTGTTTTAATTTCACTTCTCATAGACCAATCATCTAAGTAAATTAATCTCTGGACCCAGTGCAACCCTCCGCCCCCTGTCAAATTAAGGTAGTAGCTGATGCACTGAATTGTAAGAGGAATGTGTGAACTGCATGCCACATATGTAGGTGGTTAGCCTGTGTTCCATCCACTAGAACCGTTCAGTTCATACGCTTCTAGGAGTGAAAGCTGTGCTTTCATCACAGACACCTTTAACAAGGTAAGGTCCACGCCTTGGTAAAGATGAGCAAAAGGACAGAAGTTATTTTTGTGGGTCTTTTATGGCATTGATAACGCAGATTTAGCAGTTCTAACAAATGTTATCATTTGGCTGGGTGTGCTGAAAATGAAGAAGTTATCCATGTATAGGGGAGGGGATTTCTGAGAAATCTCATTAATCTTTTCCTCAGTTTGCTATGAATTTAAATTTGGTTAAAAAATTAGGGCTGGAGAGGTGGCTTAGTGGTTTGAGCGTGTGCTGTTATTGTAGAATACTACAGTTCAATTCTCGGCATCATGGCAGGCTGCTCACAACCTCATGCAACTCTAGCTCTGGGAGATCTGGGAGAGTCAGATCCCCTCTAGTGGTCTCTGTGGGAACTGATCTCGTAACTTCCTACACCTACCTCACTATATACACAGTGATTTTAGATCGCCTTAAAACAAGGAGCAACTCATTCTTCCAAGGGGACATACGATTAATGTATTAGGCTATGAAGCCTCATTCAATGGTCCAGGTGATTTTTCAGTTCATTACAGTGTCATTTCAAAAGATGTGAAGACAAAGGAACCAGTAGTTATACTACTAGGTACCTATGCAAAAAAAAGACCATCACAGAAGAAATGAAGTGCTGATGTGAGCCCTAACATGAATGCTGTCCTTTGAAAATGCAATCAATGTCCTCCAGAGGCTTACATGTTGGCCTGGTCTCCAGCTGGGGACACAATTTAGATGATAGGATCATGTTGACTGAAACTAACGCCATCCATGGACAATTTCACCCATTAACAGCTGAATGGCCTACCAGAGATGAGGCCCTCTTGGAGGGAAGTTACTAGAGATGTCTTTGAAGGGTGTTCTCTCACACCTTCTCTCACTCTGCTGTCACTATACATGAGCTTGATGTCACATCCTCTACTTCAGTCTGAAAACTGAGTCAGCTGACCATGGACACAGTGAGCCAAAGTAGTCTCTCACCCTCTAAAACATGCTACAGTGAAGAAATCGAAAGGATGAAAGAAACCTATCGTAAGAGCTCACACTGCATGACTCCATTGATACAAACTGTTCTCATGCAGCAAATTCATCAAATTAGATTACTGTTGCCTAGCAGGCAGGGTAAGGAGGTTGAAAGAAGTGGGCAGGTTTGTGTTGTTGTGGGTTAGAGGGATGAAATTGCTTAAAAGTTGGTTTCTATGATGGTATACAATTCTTTAAGTAGACCAGACCTCACTTTATATGCATGAGTTAGGGTACATCTCAGTATAGTTGATATTTAGTGTTGATTAAAATATAGTCCATTTGTGCTACTATTAACATAATGCTGCTTATACTCTATCTTGTAGTGACAAAGGCTGGGAGATACAACCAGAAGGAAATCACGTCTGGTGGGAGAATAACTTTTGGTGTCATTATCAGTAAAGCCTCTTGACTTTTGAAATATTTTTATGCCTTCAAATTAAAGATATGGGTATATGTGTCCATTACAGTCAGCTCTGTCACAACAAAACCTACCAGAAATAAGGTCTCTTAGTGATTCAAAATAGAAATCCAGATGTGACAAATGTACATACTCCATAATTGCTTATAAGGTCTGACACAAATAGAGCTTTATGGAGCTTTCTTAAAAAGACTGACCAGGAGGCTGGAGAGTTGGGTCTAGACCACTAGGCTCTTGCAGAGGACCAGGGTTTGATTCCCAGCACCCTTACAATGGCTCATAAGCATGGCTAACTAGTTCTAGGGGCTTGATGCCCTTTTCTGATTTTAGCAGGCACCAGAGTAGCCAGTGGTACATATACATGCATTCAAGGAAAACATTCAAACACAGAAAATAAAAAAATCTAAACAAACAAACATGCTTGACCAGACCTGAGAGTAACAGGCCTATCATCCTACTGATTTGGGGTGGCCAAGGAAGAAGAATCCCAAGTTTATGGTTAGCCTTAGCAACTTAACAAACAAATAAAAAGCCAAGCAAATAAACAAAAGACTTTTAATATTTTGTCTTAAAAATAACTTTAAAAATTTTTTGGAGTATTAACAGACAGTAAAAATTAAGTACAACATGTCTCTGTTTCATGCCACAGCCATGGCCTACAGAGTAGTTAGCCAGCTATAATCTACTTTTCTGAACTTTCTCAGCTCTTTCTCTTCAGATTTTGACAGCTGATGTATAGCATCTTCTCCCAAGTCCGTGTTATTTGTTTCCTTGGCTTTTTCAGTAAGATCATATTCTTCATCTGAATCATCACTTTCTTTGTTTCCCTCCATATTTACATCATCAGGAATTTCTTCAGCACTTTGACGATAACAGAAAATAAACACCGTTAGGTCTTTTTAAGTTAGGTCATTTAATTGAAGACACCCACATTGAAATACCACATAGAAAGGCAACTCAACTGAAAACACTCTGATAAGTGCCCTTGTGGAGCACGGGCCATAAAAAACCAAATGAACTTACAAGACGTGGACCCACATCTTTAAGCAGTACACACATGTCTTCCTCAGCTCTTTACAAGTGTTGTATGTAATAATCTCATGTCACTAGCTACAGTTCAAAGCTAAAATACAAATAGGGTGGATGACGTTCCCAAACAGCTCAGAAGACAAACCATCTAGAATTCTTACCTTTTAGTCTCTTTAGACAGCAGCAGTGAGTTCACAAACAAGGAACACAGGAAAGAAGCTGATGGCAGTACGTGGGCTGGGGTGTGAAGAAGCTATAGGCACACAGAAAAATCACTTTGTTAGAAAGATCACCCCCTGATACACCGTTGCTTCACCTCCTTTTATTCTAAATGCCCAGCTAAACACAAAAGGCTTCCCTGAAGAAAAACCAAACTAATGCAACTAGTACTTCCAGCTTCCCCCACTGTGCAGCCCCATCTCCTTACTCAGGTACAGGAGAGAATCACTCAACTACGGTTCCTTACTCATCTGGACACAAGATGAATCAGTGTATCACTTCCATCTCCCATGCTTTGACCACTCACCTCAGTAATTGCAGGTATGTTCTCCGTTAAGGGGAGTTGTACCAGTTCATTCTCTGAAGTTTCAGTTAACTTTGCATCCTGCTGTTGCCTGTGTTTTCCCAATATAAAAGAAAATGGGGTGGTTGGCAAACTTTCTTCTGCCAGCAGCTGTATGGATGTAAGAGAAGAGGAAATTATTTCAATAAAAAGATGGAAATTGTTTGACTGAGCAGGTGCCACTGAACTATAAAACGATTCTGGTGAAATGTTTGCGAGCACACAATATTACTCTCATGTCATAGACAAAGCAACTGATGCCCAGGGTCCCACTTTCTACATGAGAAAGCTAGCCACAGAAACTAATGAGAGAGCCATGGCTTCCTTGCTGGGGATTACACAGATCAGGAATGTGTCTTCAGAGGCCATATGCTCATACGGGCAAAGAACTGGGGCAAGGTCACACAGTGACAAGCTGGAAGAATGCAGCAGGTTAAAGGATGAAATCTTACTAGAGTCAACAAAACAGTATTTTAAGACAAAAGCAAGGGTATATGTATTGTTGATGAACATGACAAAACTGCCCACAAAACAGGCAAAAACTGAAATAGGGTACAAGGAAGGGGACTAAGCAGAATTCTTTTTAAAAACAACAACAACAACAAAAAAAAACAAACAAGAAAACAAAAACCAAAACCAGAGCAGTTGGGGGTGTGTGGGAGATGGAGTAAACCAGTTACCCATTCAAAAGTCTCCTAGGATGTCTACACTGCATGGAGAGGAAAGATGGAGCTACTCAGAAAGGCCTACCTTGACTTCCCCAATTTAAAATCCCAAGACACACATCACTCACCTTTTCCTGTCTCCAACCCTGCTATACAGCTCTTCATTTTCTACCTATTTTACTGACTTATTGCCTGTTGTTTAACATGAGTATTTTCCTATAAACACATTTTTACAGACAAGGCTGTTTTGCTAACCTATGTCAGTTGTCTATAACAGTCCCTGGCATATAGCTGATTACTAACAAACAAAATGTTATGAGTAAATTCAATGAGTTTTCAGAAGAAATTAAGCTATGGTAAATGGTCAAAGCTGAAGAACATCAGAAGCCATATAATCTTAGGCCACCACCTTCAGAATACTGAGAAAATGGTTTTCAGTTTACATTTATATCCAACTAATCGACAAGTAGGAAAGAATAAAGAATACTTCCCAAACTGCAAGGCCCTTCAGATCAGCAAGGTGATAACCCATGTTTGAATAGAACAGGCTTCATCAAAGCAAGTGCATGAGCAGAAAAAGGAAATCTGTGGGACCCAGTGTCACAGCGGTAAATGAATTCCCAGGGTGCTGAGCACAGGCTCAGATTCACAGAGCAACTAGTCCAGACTGAAGTAAGCCAAGGGCCTGTGAAAAGTTTTCATGACTTGAAAGAATACCTATGCGTCTGAAAAAGCCTGAAAAAATTAATTTGGATAAAGCCTGGAGTAGAATTAAATAACAAAACAAAACACCCAGCAAATGGAAAAAAAAAAAAAAAAAAAGGCAGCAGTAATTAACTTCATGAGGGAAAAAGTGGATCACAAAAAAGAAAGTATGTAGACTGCCTGGCTATGAATGCATTTCTGTTAAGGCAATACAAACTTTCAGTTTCAAGAATTTCAATAAATTCAACAGATAACTAAATCCAGAATCCAGAATCTAAACACATTCTTAGAGATATAAAGTCCAAGCTAGTAAAAAAACTCTAACCACAACAACAAGATGTTTCTGTAATGATGATCTAGAGTTGTCCCTCAGTGTTCACGGAGGGTTGGTTCCAGAAAATAGTGCAGACAACAAAATCCAAGACCCTTAGTGGAGTAGGTTGGGATCTCATTTCATTTAAATATGAGCTAAGCACACTTACCCATCTGCTTTGGCATGTACCACCCCAAGCCATCTACAACTGATTATTTAGCCAATTTCATTCCACAAATTAAACATGGCAGGCCAACTGACTAACTCTTTCAAACACAAGACACACTTTAAGTACTCTACATGTTAGAGGCGCAGAGCAGAGCTTACAGGTATGCACTCAACAAGTCCTTCTTAGAGCTCAGGGAGACACGCTTGCCACAGCTGAATTCTAAAAGCTAATTTTCTTTAGAAAGACAACACAGAATGCACCATAAATGGATAAAGTATGCCTACCTGTCTGCTTGTTGGTGTGAGTTTCTCTTCAGGAGACTTTGTACTGAAAGTTAGTAAGCACTAAAAAGACAGATCAATTAATGGAACAAAATATACATTAGGAGGTGCAAATGAAATAAGATTATACAATGTCTTAAAATGTCATTTTTAAAATTTTGATAAATACATCTGCCCAAAGAAATTTCTTTAAAAGGTCCTGTGGGAGTTACAAGATCATGTTTTGATAAAACCTGACAATAAAATAAAAGCCACCAGTTTCTTCAACAGCAAACCAAATGGTAAAATTAGAGGAAAATGCAAATAAATGAATTAAAGTAATTTTGGGGCTTAGTGACTCCCTTCTGTCAACACAAAGCTTCAAGGTGTGGGTACAGTGTTAATGCAATCACATTCTTAACACTGCTGCACTGACACTTATTTGATCATTTTTTTGGGAAATAAACCTTTAATGAAAGAGTAGAGTTCTACCTAAAACAAACTCCCTTTGGAGGGAAACAGTTACCTGTGATTTAGTTAGGAAGTAAAACTGAGATCTATTTAGCCACTGGTGATCTTCTGAGGTGAATGACTCTGGGACATCTCGTGGAACAAACACTCCCCATTGGACTTCTTCTCTAGAGACATTCTTTTGAATATACAATGGCCTTGGCTCACTAGGTTTAAATACAAACACTAAAGGAGAAAACAGATAGATGTCATTTTACCTGAAGAAGAATATTCTAGCCTCAGGCTGGCAGATCACACTAATTCTGTTCCCAACCCACAGACTAAATGGCCCTGCTTAGGCTGTTTTGGTGCTGTTGCTGCAGCTAATTGACAGGTATCTACCGAGTGCTTAATATATGCCAAACAGGTTAGGAATGAGGACTCAAATCTGAAAATGAAAAGGTTTTCTGTTCCTGAGACCAGGGTATCTGTACAAGGACAGTAGAACACTAGACAAATATCTTGTCTGAAGTATCAAGAAAGAGATGCAGACATTGTCTCAGAAGCAGAGGAAGTCTAGCTAACAGCCAGGGGAGATCCTGAAGCCTGAGAGGGAACTGGCTTGTGGAAAAGTCAGGGATCTACTCGAGCACTGCTAGCAGTAAGTGTGAATGTATATATCATAGGTGTGGGGTAAGCTGCATATGAATTCCTGACTCAAACCAACTATGCTTCAGCTTATACTAAAAACAATAAAAAGAAAACCTAGGAAAAAGGCCACATGCTATCAGAGAATGGTTAGTACTTACGATCTGAGCCCACTGAAGACTGAGCCACTGCAGCAACGTGTTCTGAGTAAGGGTCAGGTTCCATAACTCTAACATTTAATTTTGCACTCCACTGTACTGCGGGAAAAGCGATACACTTCTGAGAAGAGGTTCAGCTAAAGCTTAAGTCTTTATAAGTGCTCTTGATCTTCCCTGGGACAGCTCAGTTTTATGCTTATGGGAAGGATTTATGATTTCAATAACAATAGATCCACACTGACTTTGTCTGTGGAGGGTTCAGGGAAGTGTGCAGCAGGAAGCAGACCTGCAAGATGAACTTTAGTATCCTTTCCACACGCTACGCTGATATTAGGCTTGTTCAGATTCGAGGTTGATGCTTTTCTGCTCTTACTAAATGTGGGCAACAGAGACTACATCCACAGTCATTAGGAAATATCATATCTTCCCCGTGCCCACATCACTAAAATGCCACCAAAGCCTCATTTTTCAGGAGTACTGTGACAGATTACTTTCAAATATTACACAGTCTGGGATCCTGCATACAATCAACAGAGCTCTTCCTCAACTTGTGAAGATGAGTGTGGGTCCAGGCACCCTGAGCACAATGGACACAAGTGCCTGATTATTTACAGTCTGAAACTCACTACCAGCCACTGATTTAAAACTTTTGGTCAAACAAAAAATTACATATTGTAGGGATAAAGATATGAACACAGGGTCCTTAATTCCTAAAAGGTCAGTGTCTAGCTGTAGCATCCCACATGGGCATCCCACATGGGCATCCCACATGGCCTTACTTGAACAACTGAGCAGATTCCAACAGCAGAGGATGCCATTCTCAGTAGTGCCGAGAAGATACTTTGAGCATGTCAGTCTTCCAAAGCAAAGGTGCCTAGGTCAAAATCACATCAAAGATGAGCAGCAGGCAGCTCTAGTACATTTAGTTACAAAGAACTGCAGGCTTAGACCACTGCATTTAGTTCTACTCAATATAGACTCGTAAGCTGGCATAGTTTTATTCTTTTTGTGTTTCTAGTTCTTACAGCAATGGAAAAGGTGTAAGCCAACAGAAAGTGTTATTTAAGTATTTGTATTTCTTTAGGAAAACAGGTGTGATGCTATGATCAACTCTCTTGTATGCTGTACCAGGTAACAATCCACATAAAATAGATCATGCCACTTAACAAAACCTTAGTTTATCCTTTTTACCTACAAAAGGAAAATTTGTACTCAGAAACTTTACAAAGCAACTTCAAAATCAGATATATTTAAAATGAGATGAAATTAGTCACTTATTATTTTGTCCTTAGTTCTGGGGACCGAAGTATTGGTTTGAGTATTACATTGTGTTTTTAAGGGAATGCATAAAGACTGGCCCGTCAGGATCAACCAAGGCTAGCATAGCTTTAGTTTCTACCCAATACCCCCATGGAAGTGTTTACTCTACTGAACAAAGCTGGGGACAAAAGTTCAATGTTAATCCTAGTTTAAGAATTGCTTATAAACTGCTCATGAACTCACAAGTTACAGTTTCTCAACATTTTGATTAACTTCTTACTCTTATTCCCCAGCAAACTATAGATTACCTTTTTGGGGAAAGCATACATTATTATTGAAGCTTAAAGGCTTTTTAAATTAAAAATACATACATACATTGGGAGCAATACAAACTAATTTACCTACCTTATTTTCCCAGCTCGTTGGCAAAATGTACATTTTAGTTCCCAGGTTTCTGAATCCCATATTGTAACTATTTCCTCAAAACTAACTGCTAGTAAGGAGCCATCTTCAGAGAAACAACAATTGGTTGCTTGATACTTGTGGTAACTACCCACAAAGTCACAAGTCCAGCCAATGGCTTTTTCTGTGGAAAAAGAAACCAGAACAAAAATGGCATAAATATGAAATAATGTTAAGAGACAGGTTACAAGCAGAAAAAGTTAAACAAAGAAAACAAAACATAACAAAACTCCAGATTCCCCACAACTGTTCTAAGTTAAAAGTGTAACCTACTGACTGGTATCTTTCCCCTTCCTGGAGACCTTGAGCTCCCTCTAGTGGAGAAGAGAAAGACCTAGTGGCAGGAGCCCTTTAAGTTGCACCAAGCAGACACAAAATGCCCACCCACTTCCCCAAAGCACAGATTCTGGAAATTTAATATGAAAAAATAGTTGTTGAAATTAAGCAACAGTTTATAGAATTTAACAACGCGAAAAAACACATTCTCAAAAAAGACATAAATGCCAATATAAATATATCACTTCCTAAAACTGTTTAATTTTTTAACACAATCTACTGAGTGAACTTACTGTGTATATCAGAGTCACCTGTTAATACCCACACTTTGAAGTGGCCATCTCTGCTAGCTGTGACCAGTATGGGTTTTTCATAGTTTTCTGCATTATTGAAACAGAGAGCTGTGATGTGGTCATCATGTGGCATGGTGATCTTTGTGTTAAGAACAAACCTGGTTGAAAGAAAACCACAAGTTCATTCTCAGAAAAGACACAGTATGCTAACATTCTGCACAACATGCAGCATCTTCAAAATGGGCGACTGATAGATTATTACCCCAAATGACAAATGCCCACACTCTAACAGTCTCAAGACATGGTCTAACATCACCTAGGGTGACTCAAATACAGACCATTATATACAGTGGCCAGCTCACTGGGAAAAATGAATATACAACAAATCACAGCTGAAGGCCTACTGTGCTAGACTCTGTAGGATAAATACACAGAACTTGGAGGTCTGGCTTATTTTTAAAACAAACAAAAGAAAAAACAGAGAAAAAAGAATGGCTGTGAAAGGCTCCATTTATATTGTGAAAACACAAAATAAAAATGCCCTGTTCAAACTGTCCCCTCATCAACAAAGCTTGCTATGTCCTTGGAGTATAAGAACAGCATACAGAGTGCTTCCATGCTAAGAGCAGGTTATAAGAGAGAGGACCGATAGGAATCACTTAATTCTGGGCCTCTTTTCCCATCTGTGAAATGTGGGGCAAAGGTTTAGTGTAAAAGTATGTTTTATTCACCTGATAGAACTGTCGTCCTGCCTCGGCCTGCTAACCTAGGCCTAGTCATGGAAGCTTCTAGTCTCTTACCTAGGCCTAGAATGTTTTCAGCCTCTGAACTTCCTGCTAAATAAGTTCACTCTTCCTATTTGTTTCAGAACTCTGGCTGGCTGGTTCAACTCAGCTGTCCTGGTTCAAAACCCCTCTCCAAGCTGACTGATTCAACCTGGCTTCTTTCTCCGCCTCTGACTTTTTGTTCGGCTTGGCCTCAGATTAACTCTAGTAATCGGTTCTAATCTTTCGGCTCCTCATTCTCTGGCTGGTGTGTCTTCACCTGTGTCTAGCTTGTTCTCTCTCTGAAACCCTGTCTCTGTACAACTGTCCGTAACACTAC
The DNA here is from genome assembly GCA_019843965.1 of Rhynchomys soricoides. Taxonomy (NCBI): domain Eukaryota; kingdom Metazoa; phylum Chordata; class Mammalia; order Rodentia; family Muridae; genus Rhynchomys; species Rhynchomys soricoides. The sequence goes on along the minus strand of JADRCH010000143.1, from coordinate 1,360,235 downwards.
CTCCTACCTCTTTTCTCTCCCTGTTCACACTGCTCCCTTAAGTAGCTTCCCTTTCCTCTCTCTTCTCTTTCGAGGTCAGCATATCCTATCACGTTCAAACATGGGTGCTTTCTTCTACAAACTTTACCTTCACTGCTTGGGATTTAAAGGTGTATGCTAAGGCTGAGTTGCACTACAACTAGAAACAGTTTTTTTCTTTTTCAGTAAATAACACAATCTTGGGATTCACAGTGTGATCAAATATCTTGCAATACCTTAGGTTACAATATTCTTTAGAAATTTATGGAGTCAGGTTTGGTGGTGTATGCCATGAACCCCAGCATTTGGGAGGCAGAGACAGGCAAATCTGAGTTAGAACCAGCCTGGTCTAAACAGCAAGTTCCAGAATACCCAGGGCTATGCAGGGAGTCCCTGCCTCAAAATCAAAATCAAAACAAAAACCTGGCACAAAGATTCAAAGAACAGTTCTTCAGAAAAGCAGTGGGCTATTTACCTGAACATGAGACACATGTCTATACTCTCCCTTGGCAGTGGTGGACGAACCAGGGCATATTTGGATTGTAATTCTGGATTTGTCTCAAAATGAGTTATGTTGTGTGGTTACAATTCTTTCTCATGTTCCATCTTTTATGTGACAACAAGGCATGAACTACATTGCATCAATGCTTTCTCAAAACAGAAAGCTAAAATAAAGCTTTATTACTAGAATGATGCCATAGCCCCATATCTGTATGTGTCAAAATGCAACAACAGAAATACTGACAGTTTTAACTATAAAACAGAAATTCAGATGAGGTGGCCATACAACAGGATTACCCTTGGGTTTTCTTGCTATATCTCCACAGTTTCATTTGTAGCTCGAGCTCATTTTCATTTTCTTGCCGCTGTTCAACTGTTGCCAGCCAGGTACCAGAGCAGCCAAAGGCAGCCTTTGTTAGTTCAATTTGGATTAGGCCTTCATCACTGATGTACTCTTGCTGTATGATATCTAGCTGATAAGGTTAAAAGTCCAAACTGTTATTAATATAAGTATCTTATTTACAGTCATATTTTTCTCTAAGAAAGCTTTATAGAAAACCTCGGGGCTAAATTATCTATACTTCAAAAGGTAAAAAATAAAAATAAATAGAGATAAGCAATGGTCCAAGGAGACCAGCTTTCTACTTATGACTGGTCCTTAATCCCTTATAATGAGTGTCCCTGTGTTTGGTAAGAAAATAAAGTGGTTACTATTGATTGAGGTGCCCTCAATATGAAAAGCTACAGATCTAAAATGTCCCAGATTTCTTTGGATGTTGACAATGTTCACAAAGATGTAAGAGATATTTTGGGACTTGGACCCAAGTCAACACACAGCCAGCCTATGGGTGATTTTACCTAATAGTTTTAGTATTGTGCTATTTAGATATGTCTTCACATGAAGTTAGACATGGGATTTACCACTTCTGGTGTCAGGGAGGTGCTCAGAATTTTTAGATCTGGGACCACTTAAGACTGGATTTTGGCCAGGTGGTGGCGGTGCATGCTTTTAATCCCAGCACAAAGACAGGCGGATCTCTGAGTTCAAGGCAAGCCTAGTCTACAGAGTGAGTTCCAGGACAGTCAGGGCTACACAGAGAAATCCTGTCTCCAAAAAACCCAAACAAATAAGAAAAGACTGGATTTTGAGATTAGAGATGCCCAACAGTTGTTAAGTGTAGTAAGAGCCCTTTTAGTAAATGTGGTGGTGGTGGTGAGGGGTTGACTTTTTTTAGTTCACAGGATATGGAAAGGAAAAGTTAGCTACCATGACAGTCATCTATAAAGAGCCAGGCAGGGCGCGAGAAAAGGGATTGCATTTTATTGTAAGAATATTGAAGTATTCTTGTTTAATCTACACTAAACTTTAATGTTTGCACGTTAGACAGTTTTACCACACAGCAAACCCAGATCTGTACTGTCAATCCACACATGCTCATTTATTATTGTGACTTAGAGCACATGTGTGGGCAGCATCAAGTGCATTAAAGCAATCTCAGACTTTATCAGCTGTGTTCAAGTACAAATGCACAGGATCAAGTATTAGGAGCTTCCAAATAAACCACACCACCCCAATAGTACTAGAAAGAACTTCTCACTTGTTTTAAAGCTTAGTTTACGGATTAAAATCTTACATTATATAACTGCTTATCACCCTGGAGAGAATAAAACTGCAGGTGACCAGGCTTTCCATTCAAAACTAAAGCTTTGGTTCTTGGGTCAACCATCAAACCAGTAGATACACTCCTATCTGCAAAAGAAGCAACAGTGGTTTGAGAGCAGCAGCCACTTGTCACATGCAGGGTCCCCTATCCACTTGAGTCTAGAGTACCTTTTACTAGGCCTTGAATTACTGCAGATGCATCAAGATTTCGGTGAATAACTGTTATCTCTGTAAAAACAGGGAGGAAATAATTAAACATGAATAGGTCAGAATATTAAGGTGACAAGGATCAGATCTTTATGTTACTTAATGTGCCAGAATACAAGACAATCCAGTAAGTTCAATTAAATCAGTGTTACTAGAAAATCAAAACAATAGTTTACAAGTTAGTTGAACAATTACAAATGGGGATATAATTTTCTGTTAAAGTCACTAACCTTTTCCTTCAAATTATGTGTGTTCTTGTCTGTCTGTGTGTATGTATGTGTACGTGCATGTGAATCCGAGTGCTTGTGGGAGCTACAGAAGGGTCCTAGGTTCCCAAAACTGGAGCTATGAGTGGCTGTGAGCTGCCTGATGTAGGTGCATCTATTAACCTCTGAGCTCTCTGTAGCACAGTCTATGCTTTATAGACTGTAGTCATGTACAAACTGTTAAGGTGCATGGTGATCTAGGTGAGGAGAAATGGGAAGAGAAGGTTGGGAATAACAGCAAGCACCTCAGCTTCATCACACGCTGTAGCATTTGTGTATAGTTCCAGCAAAAAAAAGCTCACAACATTCGTGTGAAAATGTCGTTACTTATGAAAGTGAGAAGGCCCATTTAAAACCCATCTTCCATTTTAAAAGATTCTGAAAATATAACTGGCACAGAAATAAACAAAATAATTTTGAAAATGATAAGATCTGGTGGCATTTGAGGCTAGAAAGGAGTAAAGAAAAAAGCCACAAATAAATTTCTACTATTTTCAACTAGTTTTAGGTCCCTTTATTTCCCATTCAGAAGCTGGTGACTAACTGTAACTCGTTACAGTTAGAGAAATTTAGACTTACTGTTATCAGAGTGAGAAGTACAGAACAAATCTCCCGCAGGTGAGACAGAGATGTGCTCAATAGAAGATCCTAACCGAGGGAGAAACTCTTTGTTCTTCTCCGATCCGTCTCGCCATTCCACAAGCACACACTCCCGCCCGCCACTCAGCAGACTGGTGCCTTCGCAGCCAAAGAAATAAAAATAGCAGAGTGTGAAGACAAACAAAACCAAACCACACATATTAAAAAAGGCAAATATATTCAGACGTAAGTGATCTCTCTGGAACTTACAGAAGTGTCTTCATGAAATCATTTTTAAGTGGTTTTATTATCTTTAAGTGTTGGTTTACTTTTAACTGACACAGCGTGCACACACACAGGGTACAATGTGATGCTTACATACACACATAGTGTTAACGCTCAAGTCCTGGAACTTCAACAACTACCACCTTGAGCACTTACCTGTTCTTTGTGATGAAACAGTCAAAATCTTCTTTTACAGTTTCAACAGCAATAACTATAGCTACCCTACTGTCCAACAGAGGAAACCAAGCAAAAATGACCTACACATAAAATATTTGTCAATCACAAATCTGATAAGGGATTAATATTTATAAAATATAAAGAACTCAACTAATTCAAAAGCATAAACAATACAACTGAAAAATGAATAAAACAACCTTAATAAACACTTCCCAGAAGATAGACAAATAATCAACATGTGTGTGAAAAAAATCCTCCACATTAGTAACTATTAGAGAAATCCACACAAACATCCAAAATGAGGCAGTGCCTCACTCCAGTCAGACTGTGACCAGGCATTCTGAGATATAGCCATTATGGAAACAATGTCTACACTGCACTTAGCAAGCTCCCTCTGGTATACATCTGAGTGACATGAAACCAGAATACTGCAGAAAGTAACTTACTACCATCACTCACCAAAGCTTGGGCTCAATAATATCAACTAGCTGTGATCAACCCAAATAAAACAAAGGACTATTTACAACACTCCAGTGTCAGCAGCTCTGGGAGGAGAGGGCAGGATTTAGTAATGTAAAGTTTATAGTGTATATTATTGTATGTTTATGATCATTCCTTGCCATGAGATGCCATGAGATGGGCAGAGGCCACAGTATAGAAAGGAATGAAGAGAAAGCGTAGATTAGATTAAGAGAGAACAAAGATACTCTGGGAAACATACAATAAACACATACCAGCATCCCAAAACCACACAGTATTTTTTGGGGAGCTGAGTGAAAAGAGAGTAAAGAAGGTAACAAGCAGCCACAGTTTTCCATCTGTAGAGTTAAATCCTCTTCGTTCTCTTTGTTCTCAATCCTTAGGTCACAAAAGTACTCTTGCAGACACCACGCACGGTTCCCCAAACGCAAAGCTTCATTAGGCTCTAAGGAGCCAACCCTCAGTAACCCTACAAGCATCCAGAGCATCCAGGCCCAACTAAGACCTGTCCTATTAAGTCTCCAGGAAGAACGAGAGAAGGACAATCACTTTCCTGCCTTCCTCTGAAGGCACATTATCTTCCCTAGCATCCTATAAGAATACAGACATATAACTGACACAACTTTCAGCACATGGGCCCGAGGGCACAAAAAGTAAAAGGCACAACATACTACCTGTGTCTTTTAAAGAGAGAATTTCAAAGAGTTTTTTTTTAAAGTTCTTCCTGTGTCTGCTGTACATCCAACAAGGTCTGAATTTGAATTTAAAACAGGGAATACTTGAGCAGGCAGTCTGTCAGTTAAGAACAAGAGCTTCTAAATTACAGGTCGAAAATAGCTAGTGGACTTTATGTTAGTCAGTCACAATCTTAAACTCTCTCACCTCCTCCATCCGGGAAAGGAGAGTTAATGACACACACTTCACTGACCCAAAAACATGACAGAAATCACTGGTCGCTACTTGCACCTGATAAACAGTAGCAGCATTACCTAGAACAACTTTATCATAAGACTACTTCAAAACTAGGTCACACTTTACATAGGTTCTTCCTGTCAAGAAAAATGAGCACAGGTATATACACTGGAATCTTGCAAGGTAAATTACTCACTATTATGTCGAGCAAAGCCTCAAAGGTAATCAAAGGATAGATTTTTAAAATTTGATTTAATCGTTTTTTAAGGATAGAAGGGAATACAGATTTTCCCCGAATCAGGTGGGGATTTCTTCTTGTGGTTCAAAACTGATACGAAGAGCTTAAGATGAGAGGCAGAAAGGGGGACATTTGAAATGTAAATAAAGTAGGAAAAATAAAAAAAAAAATAAAAATTAAAAAAAAAAAGGTGAGAGGCAGAAAGCCTGTTGGTAGATGCAGCAAACACTGAACTCCACAGAAGAGAGAGGTTAGGGCGAATGAATGAAAAAATGTTTTAGAGAAAAACTGGAAAAGTCTTGCCAGGACAATTGCTTGGGATCTTTGAACATGGTCTACTCATGGGATTTCTTTGCCTGGTAGGACAAAAATAGAGCCTGGAAATAGGCTTATGCAGTAAGTAGACATAGATAATAAAATATTGAGGCATTTGATCCTAAAATTAGATCGAAGGCAGGGGTAGGTCGCCTAGCCTATCTCAGAGAGTAGAAATGTAGGCCTTGACCTCATCAGGGCAGGAGACAGCAGAAGCACTGTCTCATTGGTTAATATTTATTTAGATTGCTTTATTTGCTTTGAATTGTTTATCAAAATGAGTGTAGTTCTGAGTTTGGCAGTTATATTAAAATTCCTCTGGGAGAGAGATCAAGCTAAATGATTTCTGGATACTGGACCAAGGACTTGTTATTTTGGTAAAAAGTCTCTGCATTTGTGTTGACAAGAAAGAAAAGGCTGTGGATCCCTTCCAGAGTGATATGGATCAGATATGACAAGGGGAGACTCCCTGAAGAACTAGAAAAATTAAAGAAGAAAATCAAACAGGATGGATAAAGATTCTTCCTGCCATCCTTTGCATGGCATGAATGATATTACAAAGGCTAGTAATAAAATTAACTCATTTAAAAAAAAAAAAAGACAGCTGTCTTTCACCTGCTCCAACAAGGAGCAGGATTTCATCCTTAACTGATCTGTGTACCCTGCACAAACTATACAAAAATATTAATAGTACTAAAATTTTGGTTGGGAGATTCATATATTACAGAATGTACAGCTTTGGTGAGATTCATCCTTAGAGATGCTGAACTAACCTGCTTGGAACCCTGCTTCTGGTTGCTCCCCAAAACAGCCTCAGGGATTGCCATAGATTCCAGGTCATCTTGCCTCATCCAACCTTTCAGATGGATCCTGTCAGACCTTCCGTCAAGCCCTGAGCCTTCTCAGCATACAGAGACTGGATAATAGATGCTAAAGCTAGCGTTCTTAAGTCTAACCAATTTTTCTAATTTTCCTAACTGTCCCCACCAATTTAAAGAATTTTTCGTCGCCCCTATTCAGCAGGAAGTTATGGAGAGTTGCCATCCTGATCCTTTGGGTTTGGGTGTCTGGTTATGGTTATTTTACAAACTATAGATAGGTTGCCATATTAAGGGATAATTTGGAAATGGTCATAATTTTGAACAGAGAAAATAGATGGGATGGATTATTTGAGATTAATAATGTTACTCTTACATAGGCATTGTACCTACACAATTCATTTAAGAATACAAGGCTTAGACCCAGTCCTTCTAATAGCCGCTTTTAGAACTGTTTAAGATGATGAAGCAACACAAGTTTAGGGCCAGAGAGCAAACTCGTGGTTATGTTAGATTCTGATTTAATTATAAGAAGGTGTTTCCAATATTCTTCAATTAGAAATAGCTAAGAGTAGTCAAGGTTTAACAGTTCAAGATACTTAGGCAATCTTCAAAAACATCAGAAATCCACAGAATGTGACATTAATGTTATTTAATATTTTGACAATGAGACATATCTGCTCTGGACAGTTTCCCCATTCTCCTACAAAAAAAAAAAAAAAAAACAAACAAAAAAAAGAGCATCTTTATCTCCAGGCAAGGTTGCTTATCGTGGTAAGGTAGCCACAGGGCAGAGATTGCCTATTTCAGCTGCAGAAAAGACACATTATGTGGAATAGTGAACTGATAGCTCTACCAAGACAGGGTAAACAGTCCTTCATAATCCCGTGTTTTTGCAAAGGTCTGTCAGAGGATCCTGGGCCAAAAGCTGAAGAAAGATGCTCCGTTACAAGAAATCAGGGGGCTGTCCAAGTAGTCAGCTGTCTCTGCAACAGTTTAAGTTTGAGAAGCGGTGTTTGGTGCTTCCTGTATATCTAGGTAATGTTTAAGTCGTTCTCGGATTTCTGAAAGGGCTGAAGACTCATACTTTTATAATCAAACTCAAGTTGTTTAATATTGAGAAAGAGGTTACAGAGTGGAAGACATGGTTTTCAGATGGCGTTACAGGCTAGATAAACATAGTATAGGAATAGATTCATAATCTGTTACGTTAGGAATGATGGTAGAGTACTTTATCTAGTTGACAAAGACGATGGACTGGATGTTAATTGTGTATCATACTTTGTAATTTACATGACTGTTATGTTTTGTTCAATTTATGTCTGGGAGAAGAGGTTTTGTTTATTTGTTTGTTTTGTTTTGACAAAAGGGGTGAAATGTAGGTGTTGGTTCTGATGCTAAGGTCCTATTCCTCAATTGGTTCTTCGTGCATCAATAAAGATACCAGCAACCAATGACTGAGGACGGTGCTGGACACTTAAGAGTTGCAAGGGAGGATGCAGGCAGAATTGAGAGAGCTGGAAGAAAGGAGGAGTTGCTGCAGGAGATAAGGCCAACCAGCCATGTGAGTTTTCAGTTTTGCGTGGCCACTGGCCACTCTTATCTGATTATGCCTTGGCAGGAGAGGTTTAGCAGTGCTCAGTTATTGAGTTAGCAAAAGCATTTTAAGATGAACGTGTGTGTGTGTGTGTGCTGGTTTTTATCCATGGATTCAAGGGAATCTGGGTAGGGGAGGGTAGCACAGCCCGTTCCTGTAGGTTAGGTAGGGTAGCAAAAGCTACATGCAACAAAAAAAGAGTGTTCACAACTTGATTCCTATAACTTGCTTTTTGTGACAGGGTCTCACTTAATGCTTAGGTAGGCCCCAAACTCATAGTGATTCTCCTGCCTCAGCCTTCCAAACAATGGTATTATAGTTGTAAATTCCAACATTTGATTCAGATATTTCTAAACTTTCTTTTAATTATGAAAGAGGCACTTACCTGTTACTGTAAAAGCCAAATCCATAACCATGTCGTGGTGCCAATGCAAACACGTGTATGTATATTTCTTATCATCATGAAAATTCCTCCTGTTGGAGAAAACAAAATGCTTTTTAAAATGTTTCCCCCTCACGTAAGGTACCCTGACTAATTCCCGCTCCCTCTACTCCCATCTCCTCCCCTCTTCCCCTCCCATCCAGACCCATTCCCTTTCTGTCTCTGATTAGAAAACAAACAGGCTTCTGAGACAGTAATAAAGATAAAACAGAAAGTAACACTTCAGAATTGGAATGAACAAACAAACAAACAGTCTCCCTGAGAGAAGTTATTTGATGGAGACATCTCATTTAGGGCTTAGAAAACAAACTTATAACCTCAGGGGCCAAATAGGAAACAACGGCATGCTAAGTCCAATAAACCACAGTCTCAATGTTCTGGCATCAATATTTAAAAATACTTTGCTCTTCGTAACCAGATGAACTTCTATAAGCAAAGTTGTCATGGCACTCACTGTAACACCCTCTAGACACTCAGCAGTCTGTTTCCTGTTTTATGGTTTTAAATAAAAGAACAGGAAACTTTTAAATAAATAAAACCTTATGGCTGAGAACAAGGTTCTCTTCAATAAAATGGTTCCGAGTGACATGGAGTGCTTCTCTTTCTTCAGAGGCTTAAGGTTAAGAATCCTACATGGCAGTATGATGGGAGAGCACAATGCCAGGAAATGGAAGGTGGAGGCAGAGCCAGTCCTTCTGCAGCAGTGAGTGATGTTCCACGCTCTTTTTTGGACCTAGAGACAGTGCTGCCCTGAAGGATGAGTGTGAAGCAGTAACACGTGATCCCATGTTTTCTGGAGTTCACTGACCAAAGGCGGATTTTGCCGTCCATGTGACCAGATGCGATGCAATCTTCCTTTGGGTGGCAGGCTACACATGTGAACTTGTTCTTTGCATTCTTCTTGTTTTTTGTTGATGGTAAAGTAAAACTAGGAACAAGAAAAACAATTTTCCCTTGGTTATGAATCAAGTCTTCTGTTAGGTAAACATTTACGAATGTACACTATAAACTTATAAACTTCATGTGACCCATATCTTATAACAAGAACTTGCTAAGATTTAAGTTATGAAGACAGTCCTTTTAGTACCTTTTGTTGGTCTGTGGACAGAAAATTTCTCTCTGAACCAAAATTTTAGTATTAAACTTATGGCCATGCTTAGTAAATTCAAACAGAAACAACTGACTTTATGTGTCCTAATGGGACAAATTCAGAGGGATAAATCCATTTGCTATGTCTAGGTTGGTTCATTTTCCACTTCTAAAGAAGTGAGGATCCTTGTACACAAAACTGCTAATCTCAGAAGGGTAGCTTCGAGGATGACAGAGATTGATTACACAATCCTCAGCTCGTGATATAGCATGTTATTCATCCTTACAACTCAGTTAGATATCATCTCCATTTAAACCTATTAATTTGAAGCACATGATGGATGAAATGGACTAAATGTTTTAAGTCCATGCTGGTGATTTTTGTTAACTTCATCCAAGCGAGGTCACCTGGGAAGAAACCTTAGGGAGACAATGGCTCCAGATTGGCCTGTTGTGGGGCATTTTTTGACTGAGGTTGACGTAGAAGGGCCTAGCCCACTAGAGTGATGTTACTTCTGGGCAGTTAGCTGGGTCTGGGAGTTATAGAAAAGCAGTTGAGTGAGGCACAGGGAGCAGCCTGAAACAACACTCATGGCCTCTGCTTTATTTCCTCCCCTGGGTTCCTACTCTAACTTCCCTTTATGACAATGAGATTGAGATGTTAGCCAAATGGTTGGTCATGGTATCTTAACATAGGAACAGAAAATAAACTGGAATAAAGTCCCAGTATCCTAATGCCTATATTGGTTGCTATAGTCAGTGAGAATCACCAGGCCAAACTTTTTCAATCTAAATCCAATTTTTACACAAAGTACACAATCGATTACACAATTGATTGTACTGTACGTATGGGGTTTGGGGATAGAGAAGACTCCCTAGCTAAGCTGCTCTTACACTACCATCATGTAGTAAAATGTGTGAACCTCTATAGGATGGTCCCACTTTTTGAATGATACAAGACACTAGAAACAGGCTTGGACAACACTGTAACAACTGTTCCAGTAAATACAGAAAAGCCAATAAAAGGGAATTCTTACTTGCGTGTTTTTTTCTTTTTTAAAAAATAAACAGATAAGTAAAAGTCTCGGACTGCAGCAACATAGTCTCCCTGGTGGTTTAAGCAGAAGGTAACATTAAAAAAAACAGGAACAAAAAACCAACAACAAAAAAACCCCCCAAAACCTCAAGATTGTATCACTACAAATATCACTAAAAATGACTTGCTATACTTTGGCCAAGGAAAAAATAATTTTACCTTTAGAATTAAGCTCTAAATTCTACACCTTTATCTTTAAGGTTACATATTTTCCCATTAGGCATACATACAATACCATGCCATGTTTGGCAGTATGTACATAACTGCTGCCAAAATCCAGACCTAGAAACATTTCCCAAGAAGGCGCCCTCCTCATTTAGCCACTCCTCAATGCCCCAATCACACCAGCAACTGCCACTTTACGATCACAGCTTACTTCAGTCTGCACATTGCAACTGCAGTTCAACACATCCTTTTGAGATTTACCTACACCCTTAGGTGTATTATTAATTTCTTCATTGTTGAGTGCACTCAGCTGAAAAAATCCACCAAAATTCCATCATTTGGCTGGTTGACTCTGGCTTGTTTCAGGGCTGTGGGAAAGCCATAACTCCTATACACACCATTTTGCTATCATATCCTGTCTCTCCAGGCCCAGGGAATTTGCTCCATCTTGACACCATTAGTAATTCTGGTGGAGGTAAAGTGGATTCTAACTACGATTTTACCCACTGTGGTCATCAGTAAGACTGAGTCTGACAGTGACACTGACAAAGCCATCCATCTGCTCTACTCTGAGAAACTAATCCTGTCCTGAAGAATGATACAATAATTGGAAAGCCCCCAGGGCTAATGCAATAGGTGTTCTGGTGGCATTTGACTTTAAAATATTAAAGCATTAACGGAGCAAAATAATGGTACGAACGCCACAAAGTATCTGTCAAAAACATGTTAGTGCTCAAGTGTGCTGCAGTATTAAGTTGAAAAGGGAAAAAAATGAAAATATTTCTGATTCTACTTCCTTTGGGAACTGCTGTCTTCAATGTGATCAAGAAAATATCTATAAAAGCTTTTAAATATTGTCACTGGTTAAGACTGAAGATTTTCTTTCTTCATATTTTCTGTGATATCTGAATTTCCTATGATGGAAAATTTTTACTATGGCTACAGAGCCCATATTTTCTAAAGATACACTATACAGCCTAAAGTGGAGCAATGTCAATGTTTTATATGAAACAGGGAAAGAAAAAAATACAAATACCAGACATTGTTATTTCAGAGAAAATAGTAAAGAGCAAAGAACAGAATACATGACATAAGGATGGTTCTTAAAACATGCATACCATAATCCAGGAATGCTTGCTAAGGCAGTCACAGTGTTTTAGTTACTAACAAAAGTGCACTAATGCACTGGATCATCAGTGTTGAGGGGAAACCGTTCAGGGAATAGATTTCACATATAAACAGAAACCAACAAAACAAACATACCTCATTTCCAAAGGCAATGCACTTGGGGGACCTGTTTATGTAATCCAAAACAAAGGTGAGCTCCTTAGCTTCCACATTCCGGCTTGTTGATTTGGGCAGTTTCACTGATACCAGCTGAAATATGTCTGGCCAGAGGAAGTCATTTATTACAAAGTTTCTCTAAAGCATGTACACTTAGTCATTCAAAACAGTTATATGCCAAGACTGCAACTGTATGACATTTTGAACAAAATGTACCTCAAGCTCAACTATTCACTTTTTTAAAAAAAGATTTATTTATTCTTATTTTATGTCTGTGAGTTTTGCCTATTTGTATGTAAGTGCACTATGTGCAGAGCCTGGTGCCCACAGGGGTCCTGGAAATGGAGTTAGGGGTGGTTGTAAACTGCCACATGGGTGAAGTGAACCAAATCCAGGCCCTCTGGAAAGGCAGCAAGTGCTCTTAACTGCTGAGGCATTACTCCAGTTCCTGAACTCTTCATTTGACTGGAGTCTAAATCCATAACTCCTGGACACTCCTGGCTCTCTGTAGAAATAGAAAACTTACTCAGGAATGTTTTATGTTCCAAAGAACTCAGCTGCAGTTTAAAGTGGGTCTATGCCGGCACACACCTTTAATCCCAGCAGGGTCAGGGTCAAGGGCAGAGGCAGAGGCAGAGGCAGGAGTTTGAAGTCAGTCTGGTCTATACAGTGAGTTCTAGGACAGGCAAAACTATAAAACTATAAAGACTTGTCTCAAAAAAAAAGCCTAATAATAATAATAATAATAATAAAATGGGACTGAAAAATGAATACAGTATTGGTGAATTAAGCAACCAAAAGAATGAAGCCACAAGAAATGTGTGGCTAGAGAGATAGTTCATTAGTGCTTGCATGAACTCATGAAAACCTGAGTTTGCTCCAATTACAATAGCCAGCACAATAGGTGTCCAGACAGGGAGATCCCTCAGACATGGGGGCAGCTAGTTTAGCTCAATCATCAAGCTACAGGTGAAGAGAGAGAACATGTCTCAAAAAATAAGTGGGGAGATAAAGGCATCTGGAGTCAGCTTCTTGGCTCTACATATGTAACTATATGTACTTATATGTATGTAAATTAGCTATGACTTGTTATATGTAACATTGACAGATGAGCATAAAATAGACACATAAATCAAAGGTTACTGATATTCAACCATAAGTGATTCTAAAGTAATTTTTTGGTGTACATATAGTTATATCATTTAGTAAAAAATGAAAACAATTTTCATACTAAAGATTAGCATGTACTTGTATATTTTTACATAAAGGATTAAATCCTGGGCAGCCCGGCTGACTGATTATAGTCACTATATTAAAGCTTCTTTGAACTTTTAATTCTAATACAATTGTATCTTATGGGGTGAGTTGTGCTCTTGAATCCCAGGATTAAAAATTTTCTTTGGGTTATCTTCATGTTGGTATCCTGTTATATCAAATTCTATGATGGAGAAAAACTATCTGTAATTACTGACAATGTTATAGGCATTCCTGGAATGCTGATATGTGATAGTTTCGGTGCTAGTAAACAGAATAACAATTCAGCCACACTACCGATTTTTTATATCAATTTATATCTATAGTATTTGGTATGAATCAAGATCAACAAATAAAAGGACTGTGATGCTTATTATGAATGACATATTAAGGGCTGGAGAGGTGGCTCAGCCATTAAAAGTTAGGATCCCAATGAAAAATGTAAAAATCGCATACTAAAACTCAACAGAAAGACAAACTCTTGCCTGGCTTTAACACTGAACTCTTAGTCCACTACATACACACACACACATACACATACACACACACACACACACACACACACACACACACTCTCTCTCTCTCTCTCTCTCCCTCTCCCTCCCCCTCCCTCTCACATGGTAATCATTAGACATTGAAGACCTCAGAACCCAAAGCCCCACCAATGGATAAGATAGCAATTTGCATGCCAACTCAAGAACTGCTAGTCTGAGATGCCAACTGGCGTCAAGACCCCTGTAATTTTGAGAAACTGTAAAGATCCATTTGATGCCCCACAAAAACAAATTAAGTGCATTATGCTGTACCTGGCTCTTCTTTATTTATTGTAAGGAAGACGGAGTCTTCACTGTGAGGAGGGATGAAGAGGGCATGGAGTTTAGGTCCAACAGTGAAAGTCTGAAAGAGATAACAAGCCACTCCATTAAGTATCCAGTTCCTCCAGCAGAACACAGAACTCACCCGGCAATTGAACGTTTTCTTACTGATGTTTTCCTACTTCAAGAGAGTACCTGTCTATGGAGGTCATGTACACTATTTGATGATTTATCTTTTATATATCTTCCTGGCTTTTCAATGATTGCATAGGGTCTCACTGACTGAACTTATAATAATTTTATGTAACATCAAGTTATATAGATTTTCCCACTATAATTTAAGGACTACATAACAAAATATTTCAATGATATAATTTAAATATAACAAGATATTTCAAAGATGTAAATTCTTATAGAAAAAAGTACTGTAATTTTTGTTTTCCTCTCATCGACCACACATATAAAAATCTGTCTAAATTACATTCATCACTGCACTCAATGTGTATTTTAGCAAGGGGGAAAATCACTCTATTTGTTTAAGTTTACACTACTAAAATTAATAGGATGAGCCATCTCATCATGGTAATATGGTAACTGGTATTTCAATTCCTAGCTTATTTTCAACTCCCCCACTCCTCCCTGAATGCTGGGACAGAAGCCAGGGCTGCACACAGACACTCCATCACTGAGCTACACCTTCAGTGTTCAAGCTCACTTATCTACCATCCTGTTGGCCTAACTAGTTGTTTCTTATTGGTGTGTAAAATACTTTCATTTAGTGCTTTTATCAGTCTTCTTTTTATGGTAGAATCTTGACATTTTTATATAGTTCAAATTATGCATTTAAAAAAAAAATGTTAGGTTTCTTGTTCAGGAAGTCTCTTAAAAGATTAGGCATTACAGAAGAGAACTAAAGAGCAAAACACATACCTTTATCAAAATGCCATCAAGATAGTCCCACAGCTTAACTGTGCCATCAAAGGAACAAGAGTAGAGCTAAAGGGTAAAACAGCACAGGACAGATTAAACACCATTCCAATGATACCAACTGGATAATGAAGGGCAAAAAGGCCTGGGCCTGTTTGTTGTGCAGTATCTCATTGTTGGTGTTGAAGAGGTAGTCAAACTTATACCAGTTGAATATCTGTATTTAAAATTTAAGTGCAAAGCTTTGTGAGTCCAAACATGATACTCAAAAAGTATCAGAATCAGACTGCACAGTAAAACACATATTTCCCCAAATACGAAACACTTTCTGCCCTAAGTATTTGAAATAAAGGAAACCAACCAGTGGTTTCTGCAAAATCATCTAATGAAAACAACTAACACTTTCAGCTTTTAAATAAAAATGAAGGAAGTGGAAACCAACTTTCTACTCTTTAGTGGGATATGGTATGGAGCTGAGTGAGGAGCACTCAAGAATTCACTCTCGTTTATCAAAAGCCCAATTCTTTTCCATTGGTGTCACTGTATTCATCTTACCTAAGCATTAAAAAAGTTCTTGAAATGACAAGAATACTCCTCTGTTTAAACCATTAAGGACCAATACTTTAAAAAACACAGTGGGAATTCTTGCACAGAGACTCTATGGCAACTCCATGGTGCTGTCAAGTTCCAGGACTCTCAGTCTTTGCTGTACCTCACTACAGATGGCTTGACAGTGTTAGAACACTAGTCTATGGACCATCCTTGGTGAGCCCAGATCTTAATAACACATAGGATTATGTCTGCTAAATATGCTTAGCTTTACTAGGGATTCACAGATTTTTATGAGAAATATGAGAAAATATCTTGTTTATAAGGTTTATAAATAATTTTAATTTGAAAAAATTGTCACTTTGACATTTTTTTGTGAACTGAGTCATGAATTCACAGAATAAAAAGTATTTGAGAAAAGTATTTGAGAAAAACAATATTATCTTCCCAAGCAATAGAAAATAAAGCCAGATATTTTAGCTAAGAATCATACATATGGATTAGCAAAACAGCTAAAAATATAAGCACTGTCAAAATAGAGATCTCTCAGGTTCACATGATTTTTATCCTGTGACCTCATCCCAACCTGGTAAGACGGCTCTTGTCTATATGGCCCCTGATATGTACAACACGAATCAACAGATTGTATAAATGGCACTAACTGGATTTCCGAGAGAGAAAGAGAGAGAGAGAGAGAGAGAGAGAGAGAGAGAGAGAATGAGAATATACAGTTGGTACAGTTGGGTGGATCTGGGGAAGAGGGGTGCATATGATCAAATATAATATATAAAATTCTCAAATAATTAATTTAATAAAATATTTTAAAAATACTTCTGACTTTAAGAGAAAACTTATACAATGTGTGTACACAGATTTTTGTCTACCAACAAAGGTTAGTAACACATACTTAATAAATCTGATTTTAACTGAAGGACACTTTTTTTCATTGAAAGTCTGCAAAAGATACATTAAGTAATACAAGAATAAAAAATATAACTGGATTATACAGAAGAGTTATTTGACTCTGATTTTTAAGAGCAGATCTTGTGAGAACTTTGAAGAGAAAACATGAGTGTTATTTTATGTCCTATGTCTTTTATGGCACGGTCATGGATGGCAATGTAAATCTTTTCAAAACCAAATAATAGCCTCCATGCTGCTATGACTATTACGGAAAACAGGAACTCGTTAAAACTTACAGCAAGAGCAAAATACTGAAATAAATTTAACTTTTTTAAAACTGAAACTTCAGGGCGTATGTTTGTCCCAATGCCAATGCTCTATGGGGACCCAACGATCAAGAATCCATTTAACTGCACCTATATTTATTTCAGAACCTCATATGGCTAAAAGCATCCTTATCAAGTAACAGCTTTTAGCATCATGCAGTTGGAATGGTTCACAGAATATCCTATGGGCAGTGTAGTTCTAGGCTGTGGTCCTCTTTCCACTCTCAGAAAACTAAAAAAGAATACCCTGACCAGGAGAAGCTACAGATTATTCTCTGGTAATCCTCTGTAAAGTACCCACTGCACATTTAACCTAATTGTCTCCGTTAACAGTAAACCAAGGCAAGCGCATTCAATCACACACTGGTACCTGCAGATGGTTGTTGGGGTTGATGAGGACTCCAGACACCAGATGCTTGTGCCCATGCAGAATGTGCAAGCACTCTTCTGTGGCTGTGCTATAGACCTTAACAAAGTCTCCCGAGACACAGAAGATATACCTGGAAAAGAGAGAGGGATCTAAGTCTCACATATTATACAGATAGTATAATTTTTTATGGCCTGTTATAAAGATAGCAACATGCAAACACCTTTCAAAATAGTTTAAGAATTATGTGTTCAAGTGTATGTGTTGTCCACCCTACAAGGACATGATGTTCTACTAACTCAGAAAAGCCCATGAGATGACACAGCACTATTCCGCAGACAACCGGATTTCCCCTTGCCAACTGGAGACATCCACTCCCACATGCTGAGTAACAGGTTCTGCGCTCAGTGGGGTCCAGGCTACTCTTGTATCATATCCATCCTCTAACTGCTGAAATACTAATTTTGTTTATATCATCTTATAGTTGTGGCTTTTCCCACACACCAGATGCTCCTTCATTATCCAAAGCGGTTACATTCATAATAGAAACTACCATAAGAAAAGTTGAGAGAAGAAATTTGCTCTGTGCCAATAACATTTTATACTTTTCTCACAGTGGAAGGCTCAAATCACTGAGAACCCAGTGAGACGATTCTCTGTGCTGCCAAAGCAACCCACACATGACTTTATCCTAAGAAGAAAGATGATGCTGACTACGGTTGCTACAGCTTGCTTTATTAAATCTATGATACTGGGTTGCTTATCTGTGCACATCTTTGAAGCCAGAATGTGGTTTATAATTGATGGTATGTCTAAGGTATATTGGCCAAGAGGTGGCTCTATGTGTAATAAGCTCAAGAAAGCAATCATCACAAAGCACCTGTAGTATTTGGTATTCTTCATGGCTGGACCCATGATCCCGAGTACTTTAGTAAGAGGCTAAAATCTGTACCCTGGACCATTCCTAGGGAGTTCTTAGCTTCCACGGGTGGTTGACACAGTTAGGTTTTATATTCATACTAAGTTAACTTACAAAACTTGACCTTAATCATCCTCAAATAAAGATACAAAAAAAAAAAAAAAACAAAATTTTTTTGACTAAACAGCAAAAACGAACTGGACCATCTTCCCTTCCTACCCTATTGTCCACACCTCACACCACTGCTAACCATACCAATCTGCTCAACACAAACACAGTTCTCTAAGTCAGCCCTGGTGACTCGGGACTGTAACTCCATCCACTTAGGAAGCTGATGCAGAAGCATCACAAGTTTCCTGGACTACATAGCAAGTTCAAAACCAACTTGAGCAATTCAGTGAGACCCCTCCCAAATGAAAATGAATAAAAGAGTGGGTGCCCACATTTGGGTGGAGCAGGCGCTGGGAAGCAGATCTCAGTGGTAGAGTGCTTGTCTAGTACATGTAAGGTGCAAGGTCCAATCTCCACAACACTAAGTGAAAACAAAAAACAAAGCAAACCAACCCATTGCCCTTTTGGATACAACTGTGTACCTATAAGGGAAGCTTTCCAGTCATAGAACAACCAACAGACAACCTTCCAGGCTTAGCCAATGGGGGTGTTTAATGAATGTTTGGTCCTCAAGTGGAGGAATTATTCCTGAAGAATTAGAGGCAGGCCCTTGCTGGAGGAGGTGTGCCACTGGGGGCAGGCTTGAAGGTTTCAAAAGCCTAATCCAGTCTCCACTCTCTCTGCCTAGGGATATCTCTGGTACTGCTCTAGCACCATGCCTGCCTGCCAGTCCCCCTCCCCTCCCCCCATCTGTCTCCACCATGCATCCCACTGTGATGGTCATGGCTTCTAACCTCTGCAACTGTGAGCCTCAAATTAAACATTTTGTTTTATAAGTTTCTGTGGTCCTAGTATTTTCTAATGGCAATAGGAAAGCATATAACACCAAACAGTAGCCCTGTGCAATCTTCACCTTTCTCACTACGAAGAAACAAAGCCTTAAAAGCACCCAGGGTTTCAAACATCCGACTTTTCTATTCTCCACCACACAGTGAGTTTCTTGTCTCGATTTTGTCAGCTCAGCTAGTTATAGATCAAACAGCTGACCAACGCTTTAAAAAAAAAAAATCAGACTAGGCAAGTGAAATGGACCAAACACCTCATTTAACAGACAAGGTGAGGCACAGTTCAATGGAGGGCAAAAATGGATATAAGGATGAATTTGAAGGGGCAGAATTCTGACAACTCCTCTATGCCCATTTTATAATTCATAAAACAACGTCGACAAAGCCACTATGACTGGTAAGACTTTCCTTTCAAAAACCCTTGACTTGTATGTGTTGATCGCTCCTTCATCACGAATGCACTGAACAACTACCACACACCCACAGGCAGGGTACTGAGGGAGAGTACTTCTCCATAAATACTGCCTTTACCTTTCTAAAACAGAAAGGAGTTTTACTAAGAATCTCTACATTCAGAGAGTGTTTTGAAAAACTACCCCTACTACACATCTCTTCTAGATGATACAGCGTAGCAGCCACAATGCCAGCTGACAAGCAGAGAACTGAAAGACACTGTTGTAAAAGTTGTGTGCGTATAGACATTTTTCTCCTTCAGATCTAACATCGGTTTTTATGTAAAGCTCCAAAAAAAAAAAGAAAAAAGAAAAAAGAAAAAGGAAGGAAGAAAAAGAAAAAAAGAAAAAGGAAGGAAGGAAGAAAAAGGAAGGAAGGAAGAAAAAGAAAAAAAGGGCTGGTAATAATGATGTTTTTCTCCGGGATAAGGCTGAAGCATTAATGCTTCAGAAATACAAAGCGTTCCATACGAAGAACACGAACATTCGTCTGCAAGGGCAGGACGGTATACATACAGCCGGATTATTTTCCAACCGAGCGGCTCCTAGTCTCTTCTAGACACCTGACCTACCCCTGTACCCCCTCAATCTTCGCGCAGGTAGAGTCCTGGGAGCCAAAGCACACAGACGCAGCAGCAAAGCCGGGAGGTCCCGGGCACTCCGGGTCCGGCCTCGCAGCCCGACGTTGGGCCGCGCCGCTCCGGACAATTCCCTCCCCAGCCCGCGGTACACGGAGCCCTGTTGGCCCACGGCCTACTGCATACTTGGAATCCACAGAGAACACGGCTCTCCTGAAGTTCAGCCGGCTACCGCCGCAACGAACCACGCGGACTCTCTCTTCTTCCATCTTCACGCACACGCAGGAACCACGGTGCACAGGCCCGATTACGAACTTCCTTCTTAGGACCACTGGTTTGGGCTTGTTTTTCCGCCCGCAGTCCTCCTGGGCCTCTCTAGCTCGGAGACTCTATGGTCGGCTCCACGCCTACGCCGCCATCTTTACTTTGGGCACTGTTAAATTAAAACACTTGTAAATAGAGGGAAGCCAAACAGCCACGCACAAAATTAAATCCTACCAGATGCCGCTACAGCTATTCGACACAGAGTTTTCCCTTCGGCCTCTTTAACCTGACTCTAAAGGTTCAGCCAGAAGCGGAAGTGAACATCAGTCCTCCTACTGAAGACCTTGCCTATTCTGTCACTGTGATTGAGAGACAGCAAGATGACGCTATCACCCTACTCCAATTTACCCCGGTTGCTTTTTGGGGAGGGGGCGGAGTTCTAAGAGAGACTTCTTGCAATTGTAACTTAAGCGGGGCCCTTTAGCTCTTTGTGACGGTTCTATGAACATCGCTTAATTCCTGTAGCATCTCCGCAACTCTTGGCAATGCAATTTCGACTCCAGAATAAAAGTACACCCTGGTGTCAGGGCTCCTGCAGTGTTGTCTAGTTTGCTAGGGTAGTTCAGTTCCTTTGGTTTTAGCCCGGAATTCTGCGCCTAACACTTTATGAGCGTTTGTTGTGCCATGGAAATGTTAGTGCTCTCCAAAAACACACAGGAGCTAATCTGATGCAACTCACACCAGTCTTTATTCCAGCTAGCTCGCCCCGCCATCTCCCACCACCCACCCCGTCACGCAGGACGGTTGTGGTGGTGGGGGAGCCTGAAATGTCTATGGGGCAAGGCTTTATAGTAAGCAGCAAGCAGGGAATATGTGTATAAGCATCTAATTGGAAAGCTACTGTGGCCTTTAACACAATTGGCTGGTGCTGGGAGTCATATCATAAACTTAATCTCTGTTCTCCTCTGCATTGGTGGTCGTTAGGCAGGAGGTGGGCATGTGTAGGTTTGTTGGGTGAATAACCTAGAGACTCTGGTCTTGCTGAGGGTGTAACCTGGAAACTGGTCTTGTTGGGGGTAAGCCTAGAAACTGGAGCTAGGCTCAGGTTTTGTTGGGGGGCAACTTGGAAATTAATGCTAGATACCAGCCTGTTAGTTTACCTAAGTTTAAACATAGGTCTGGTTCGCTAAAATGAGTCTAAATTTAATAGCTGTGGCATCTCATGTTATATTCAAGGTTGCTGCATATCTGTGTTAAACCATTCATTTGTCAATAGTTTTCAATTGTGCTGGTTCTCCACTACCCCTAAGGAAGGGCAGCAGATATCTTAACCCTAACATGAGCAGATGCTTGATACATTTGAAATTCACCATAAATTTATGCTGATTCATAGCAGGAAAAAATATAATTCTAAGGGCCAAAACATCTTTAGACAGCACAATTGCAAGAGGGAGGGTGTAAGGGAGGGATAGAGGGAAGGAGGGGAGGGAGGGACAGAGAGGGAGGGAGGGAGGGAGGGAGAGAGAGAGGGAGAGAGAGAGAGAGAGAGAGAGAGAGAGAGACATATTTCATTTTTGTTGGGTTCATAGTTTTGGGAGACAGAGTTAAACAGGAAGACACTGATTGTGTTTTTATCTCAAATTTAAAGAGTTTCTTTTTCATAATTATCGTATGATTTTTTTTTAATAGTGGAAGAACACAGTAAACTTAGCCCCACCCCACCCTAGTCTCTTGGTGTCTAAGTAATAAATCCTTTAAACTTCTTGAAAACTTTGAGATCTGATATATGCTTATTATATTCTGAGACAATGAAAACAATAAATGATCAAACTAGTTTTGACTTCAGTTGTTTTACTGTTTGGTGAACTTTGTTTAAATTAAGAAGGAAGCCGGGCAGTGGTGGCGCACGCCTTTAATCCCAGCACTTGGGAGGCAGAAGCAAGCAGATTTCTGAGTTTGAGGCCAGCCTGGTCTACAGAGTGAGTTCCAGGACAGCCAGGGCTTATACAGAGAAACCCTGTTTCGAAAAACCAGAAAAAAATAAATTAATTAATTAATTAAGAAGGAATGAAGCTTCCCGATTTGGACAAAGGCTAGTTGGACTACTAAACTCGTGAGAGGATTATTTCCACACAAAAATGTAATGTACTAATATTTCCAATAAAATTGTAATTTATGGTTTTATTTCTTTTTGCACGAACATTTAGGAACCAAATTTTCTCTCGACAGTTTAACATTTACACTTTCCTCCTCTTCCACCTGTTCCCCTCCTCCTCCTCCTCCTCTCCTCCTCCTCCTCTTCCTCCTCCCCCTCCTCCTCCCCTTCTCCTCCTCCCTCTCCTCTTCCTCTTCCTCCTCCTCTTCTTCCTCCTACCCCTCCTCCTCCCCTCCTCCTCCCTCTCCTTCTCCTCCCTCTCCTCCTCCTCCCTCTCCTCCTCCCTCTCCTCCTCCTCCTCCTCCTCCTCCTCCTCCTCCTCCTCCTCCTCCTTTGCATAGAACAGGAACACTGTTGGTGCTGGTGTATTGGTTGAATAATGTCTTCCCATACTTTGATTTTTCTGTTTTGTCATAGTAATTGAAAATAGCCTTTAACCAAAGGCAAACATATTAGAGTAACTCTGTGATGTATATGCTAGTGTTAGATACAGGTGGCAGAACAATGAACATATGTCTTTCTAGAAGACAACTAGCATAGCACAGTTGGGAAGTTGATCCAAAATCCAAAGATGTGAATAATATGTTGGGCACACTCTATTATGAATGACTCTATTTCAGACTTGATAATTGGAACAGTTACTTCAAAAGAAAACCAACCCAAAGAGGCCAACCCACAGAATCTCCAAGGAACTGGGGTGCTTCATAGTACCACTCACAGACCTGTACTTCTTCTCTGTAAGATACATTTTCAGCAAAGCTTATATAAGGATGATTCTAATTGTCATTACTACAACATATTTAAATATCATGTGTTGTAGTGTAGTATCAATAGCAATTATGTATTTTCCATTGTTCTAGACCTATGGCCATGTGTTTTTATAATTTCTTGTCAGTTTTGTTTTAGGTGACAGAGGAGAATCCCCTGTTTTCATCTTCTTTTATTTAGTTTATTCTCTGTGTTAACAATCAGCCTGCACAGTGATGAATAAAATAAATAAATTATAATAAAATAAATGTTTTATAAGAGTGCACATAACTCACATAACATTCATATTATAATAGTTAAATGTTATAGGGCTTTGAACTAAATATAAGTGACTTAGGGAAAAGAGAAACAAAACTGGCTTTTTCAAGGTAGCACTCATCACATACTCCCCTGTGCTTTTTGTACCATGCTGAGACTGAGTGCTATGCATTACAGTCCCAGTGAATATGTTAATAGATTTCTTCAATATGCATTACATATAATGGATATTTCTGTTCATTAATATTATCTATTAATTTGTAGACCTGTTATTTATGAGGACTTAGTGATTATCATGTTACCTTTCTTTTCTTGTGTGTCATGTAATGACTCGCAGGGATAAAACTTGTGTGTCTGTAATGATTCACAGTGATAAAACTTGGAGGGCAAAGTCCTAAATTCCATAGAAAAATAGATACATTCCCAAGCAATAACAAAACTTCATAATAAGAATTTTGTGTTAGGTCACCAAAAAATTGCTAAAAATTAAGACTATATAGTTTTTTTTCTTAATTCCTTATACTGTTCCAGATGTGGCAGATTCCAAAAACTAGACAGACTCTATTATTATAAAGACTGAATTATAATTGTTAGTTGTCAAAGAAACCCATGACAAGTCTCACTGAGTATCTGTGGCTCCTCCTGCACTTCTCATCCCTCCACCCCCACTGTAAACTTCTCCAGCCCAGGAGTTGAGCTTCCCTTTCCAAGCTTCTGATTCCTATATAAGACAGCCATATTGGCCATGCACTCTCTTAGTCTACTGGTCCTTGGCTCTTCTTTTGGTCCTCTGATCTTGTCTCCTGGTTCACTATCTTGCCCTCTCTCATTTTCTATCACTTCTCTTCTTCTCTCCCTCCATTCCCATGTCCCAGTTCAGTCTGGATCTTTCCAGATGCTCCTGGCTCTACTTTCCCTCATATCTACATTAAGATCTTTCTCACCAGACAGTGGTGATGCATGCCTTTAATCCCAGCACTTGGGAGGCAGAGGCAGGCGGATTTCTGAGTTCGAGGCCAGCCTGGTCTACAGAGTGAGTTCCAGGACAGCCAGGGCTACACAGAGAAACTCTGTCTTAAAAAAACAAACAAAAAAAAATCTTTCTCAACCATATCTAAGAGTGGTCATGAGCTCATTTCCATCCAATCATTGTTAGTAAAACAAACAACAACAAAACCAAAAACAATATGAACAATTGGCATGACCCACGTGAAGTGAAATGATCTGGAAATGGAATATTTAAACCCTAATAACTTAAGGAACAAGGCTATGATGGGCAATATTGTCAGATTTTATGAGTCACGTACAGCCTTCCTTACATGCATGCTATTCATTATGAATCTTGCAATCCATTAACAAGATGAATATTTTTACTTTGAGGTTCTACAAAGATAGTGTAGCTTTTGTCTGTGGACTATACCTACAACTGCTATCCTTGTTATGCTGAAAAAATTTAAATAACATCTCAGATTATAAAGGCTTAATTAGAAAATTAAGTTTTTAGAACCCCGTTATTATTAACTTTTAATATCTCTAGAACAAACTATCCAACACATGGTATATAGGAAGGAAAGAAGTTGTCTAGCTCATTATTCTGGATGGTTCAAGTCCAAGTTACCACTACAATATTAAGTGCCACTATTGCACTTTAAGGGATATTTTTGCTGTCCTGGTCTTTGTTGAGGCTCATGGGAATTCCAATGAAGACTAATTGAAATGGATCAAAATACAGAGATTATGCTCTCATCCATCAATTCCTAATAAGATAAACAAAGCAAGCTCATTGATTATCTTTGGAGGGTTCCAAAAAATGAAGGAATTGTTTTCAGAACTTAAACTTAAAAAAGAAATCAGAATCAAGTATTTATTCTGCCTTTTTCACTTGATCTTAGCCAAAAGGTGGAGAAGCAATTATTCTGCCTTTTCATACAAATTTTCTCTGAATAAATAGTTAGTGAAGCAAAGTTCTGTTCACATGAGTCCTACAGATAATAAGTACAGAAGAGTTGAGAGATTATAAAATCACTATTCTGCTATCTCTAAAGAATGCCTTGGTCATGGCTGTTAACATCACAGGGTACATGTAAACACTACAAAGGCCTTAAAGTAATTTTGTAAAATAAATGTAAAAATCCAGAAAGTGAAGAAGTTTATATACCACTTACTAATTTTCTAAAATACAAAAACAGATAAGCATAATAACATTATAAGAATGTGGTTGACAAAATCAGACAGAGCACCAGTCCATAGGAGATAAACTTGGTTTCTTTAACAAATAAATTTCAAGAAAGTTTAACAAAAGAAAGAGAAATCGTAAGTCTATTTTAAGAGAATTAGAAGACATATTGCCTGTTTATAATAGCTGGCCCTTAGTTTTCCCTGATGTAAATAACTGTAAAAAGATTATGAATCAACTAAGGACAAAATGGTAGAGTAAGGGTTTACTTAGGAGACTTTCCATGGGTTCAGTGCCAATGTAATCAATAGCTATTGCATAGTAAAATACAATATTTTTAAAAATTGGTTAAATGCTGATTATTTGAGGATCAGATATACACTTATCACATACACCTGCAACTATTTATGATAGTATTAATTCAACAGGTAGAAGAGTATTGCCTAGATTTTATAGCCATCTGCAAGATCCCATAAGAAAAAGATGAGTACAAACCAAATTAAGCTCAATTGAAAACAGATAGAAATCACTTAGAAATGCTGCATAGCTTCAGGCTTACTTTAGTTATAGAGAAGTGAAGAGAGAAAGGCCGAGAAGGCAGACTGTTAGTGTGGCAAATTAGATTGGGCTAAACAATAAACACATCATCACCAGTCCACAGACTGATGGTAAGGCTCTGTTGCTGAAGACAACATCTATATAACGAATCAAATATGGAGAAGTGAAACTGGTTCCTACCTAGAGCCTTCACAGCTACTGATTAGTGTTCATGGTACTGGAAGGTACACTGCATGCTACCAAAGGAGACCTGTAAATACTAACCAAGCTGTATACCTTCAGTCAACAATGGTGACCTGCCTGCAAGATGGATGATGCAATAGTGGCACAAAGGTTGTGGGAGTAACTGTTGCAGGAGTTTTTTGCGACATGGCTTTGTGTTACTGGCCAGTCACACTCGTGCACCTGCCCATGAGCTATCTCGGATCCCTGAGTAGAAAACACACACTCACTCCATTTATTCTTAAAATGCCTTGGCTAACTCAAAGTCTGGGCACTCCTAAACCTTCCCCTGCTACCCCAGGCCCAATCAGGCCCACTTCCCCCAAAATTTACGTGGCTGGTTCCACTTCCCCGAAAACTTACATGGCTTGTTAGCCTTTTTCCTGTCACTACTGTATCCCCTTCTTCTCTCCTCAGTCTTCCCATTCTCTCCTGGATCCTAACCACTCAACTCTCAGTGTCCCACCCTGTGCTCAGCCATTGGCTACTGGCAACTTTATTGATAGATTAAAAACCAATTGAGGGCAAGATCCTTCAGCATCAGTAAACACAGATTCCCAATCAAAGCATCAGAATCACATCTACATCTCACCTTTTCTGTCCTATTTAAAAAAACAAAACCAAAAATCACAACAAACAACAACAACAAACCCTCCTCTCAGACATAAATTGAGCAGAACCATAACAATCATGTAAATTACAAAGTATGATAAACAATTAAAATCAAGTCCATCATATTTGTCAATTAGATAAATTACTCTATCATCATTCCTAACTTAAAGAGTTACAATTCTATCCCTGAATTATGTTTAGATTTTAGCCTGTAACACCACCTGGAAACCATGCTTTCTACCCTATATCATGTCTTTAATGTTAAACAACTTAAGTTTGCTTATGGGACTATAATTAGTCTTCAACCCTGTCAGAAATCTGAGAATGAAATAAATATTACCCGAGTATAAGGAAGCATAGGCTTCTCAAACCACTATCTGATTAGATTTATGTTCCACTCCATGAGATGGAACCCATGCTTGATACTCCTTGAGTGGCAAAGAACCTGAGACTATATAGGCCATGCACAAAGGAGAAGATTCTATTTTTCTGCTAAAGCAGCAGTTTTCAATCTTTCTAATGCTTTGGCCCTTTAATACAGTTCTTGGTGTTGTGGTGACTCTCAACCATAAAATTATTTTTGCTTTTACCTTATATTTGTAATTTTGGTAGTATTATGATTTAATGTAATATCTGATATGTGATTCTTGTGAAGGACTCATCTTGCCTCCCTCCCCCACAAAGGACTTGCAAACCACAGGGTGAGAACCACTGTGCTAAGGAAATGGAACAACAAAATAACTTCCAATGACATTCTGCTTTATTCATAGATCAGTGCCATGTTCAGCCATCCTCAGGGAAGCTTCCTCCTTCAGTGAATGGGAACAACACAGTTTGGTACATTCAGTCCTAAATGGGATGTCTCCATAAAATCCTTCCCTCCAGAGCTCGGGAAAGTCTGTAGAAAAGGGGGCAGAAATATTGTAAGGGCCAATGGGGATTGAAGACATCAAGGAAACAAGACCTAGACACAGCAAGATTGTTGTGTATATGAACTTACAGAAAATGTGGCAACATGCACAGGGTCTAAGCCAGATGATGTCCCAGTACTAAGAGAGGAAATGGACAAAAGACTCCTTACTTAACCATAAGCTATCTCTAAATGATAACAGTTTGCAACTGAAAAAAAATTTCTTCAGCTGTGTCTAACTGGGTATACAAAACACATTTAAAGGCAGGCCCCATGCCCAGCAATAGATGATCAACACAAAAGAAACTCAGTGGTATTTTTTGGAATTTTTTGTTCTTAAAATGCTTTGTCTGTCATTTTTTCACTTTATAAATCTTTTGCTTATGTTTATTACGAATTCTGATTTTGTGTTTTTATGGGATTTCTGCACGTGTGATTGTAGTTTGTGTGTACTTATATGTGTTTGTTATGCTTTTTTCTACTTTTTTGTTTTTAACTTTGTTCTGGTTTGTTTTTTAACTTACTTTATTTTTATGTTTTAGATGCCTTTTTTTTCTAACAAGAGAGAAAGAAAGGGTATGAATTTGGGTGGGGGAGGTGGTGGGGAAGATCTGAGAAGAGTTAGGAAGAGGAAACAGTAATTAGAATATATTCTATTAGAAAACTATTTTCATTAAAAAAAAAAAAAAGAGTTTCAGCTATATGTGTTAGTTGGCTAAAACAGAGTTGTGGAATGCTCAATTAAAACTTAAGGGCCCAGCCTAACATTACAAACTCCATATTGCTTTCAGATTCCATTTTATGATTAACTTGCCCTCTGAATGAACTCAGCTATTGAAAAAAACCCAACGTGTTCCAGGAGCCATGTCACTCTGGTAACAATCACAACTCCCTTGCGCAAATAGCCTCTCCACTCCTAGAAACAACCAATCAGTTCTTAAAGGGATAAGTTCCTAGTGTCTAAAGTAAATTGATTAAGCTAGCAACCATTGTTCATACCAAGCTGAAATCATCACTATCCAATAGAAGTGCACCAGGCAAATGTCAACCAATCATGTAACTGCCAAGTTGGAAAGTCTCATCAATTTGATAAATAGGCAAGGCTTGTACCAGCTCAGTACCTTTCATACCTTCTACTGTGCTGGAGAGGTAGGAGGATCTGTGCTTGAACTTGAATAAAGACTCTTTGCTTTTGCATAAGAGTTGGACTCCTGGTGGTCTCTGGTGGTCTGTGGGTACCTTGTGATTTGGGCATAACATCTGGTTGCTTGTCTGGAATCCCCATGATGCCCCATGCTCCACCAGGACCCCCAACCCATGGAGTCGAAGAGTGATTGGTAAGTGTGCTTTGGGTGATGTTTATCTGAATGTCCAGTTGTTTTTGTTTTAGTAAATATGTACACTAGTAAACCAGTAATTCAGTACTGCCATATGGGACCCAAGCTGGACCCTCACGGCAACAGGGGCCAGGAGACTTCCCTGACCCACTAGTAGAGGAGTGGACCCCCTTGTTTCTATGGAGAGATGTAGCAGACCATGTCTGCCATAGAGCAATTAGCCAACATCTCACTTTTGCTTTTGATATTGTATGCTGATTAGTATTGTATGCATTAGTGTATCTCTGTTTTTTTCTTTTGTTTTATAGTATTTCATTTTTATTTTTATTTTTATTCTTTTAGTGGGGCAGGATTTTCCATGTCCAATCTATTTAATATCAGTGCAGCATGAGGCTTGTGATTGGACAGGGAAAAGAAAGGTGGAGCTAAGAGTTGCAGAGACAGAGAATGCCTGAGGAGAGAGAAAAAGGAACCAAGATGGAGGACGGACAGGAAGAAGATCCTGATCCCATGTGGTCTTAAATAGCCACAGGTAGTTATGAATATCATATAGGGATAGAATTATTGAGATAACTTGTCTAATCTAGGTGGGCAGCTTGTATTATTATTTTATTGTGTGGGCATCTTGTGAATTGTGAATTTATTGATATATTAATCTGACTGATTAATTATAAGTTTCTAGAGTTTTGTTTTACTGGGTTACTGGAAGGTGGGACTGCTGTCCACCGGGGGGTTATGGCTGAGAAGGATCTAGTGGCTCCAGAGACAAGCATACTAGAGCTGGGAAGACTGCAATCGGTCAGTCGCTGCTGGGGCTAGGCCCAGAGTCCTGGAGGCAGGAACGTGCCGGCTCATTTGAATATTTCCTGAAACACTGTAAGATAATAGGACAGACTCAGATGAGCCCCTTGACACTTTTTTTGATAGATGTAAGGACTTCAGGGTTAGGGCTAGAGAGTTAGGGCTAGGAGTTAGGAAAAACAGACTAACCACTTTTTGCAGGTTGGAATGGCTGGCTTTCCATGTTGGGTGGCCACCTGAGGGGGTCTGGAACCCCCTCATGATATGGAGGATCAAGAATATCGATCTGGTCACCTGGACCAAATCCCCTATATCATCACCTGGCAAGACTTCATGGACAATCCACCAGACTAGCTGAAGTTGCATCTAAAATACATCCTTGCAAGAAGACAAGACAGAGAAACCTAAACTGATTGCCCCTGTCTACACTGTTTTGCAGATTAGTGGGGATACAACTTTCCTTTCTCCTCTCCTCTCCCCTACCAGAACCAGCTGTTGGCTGCAGACACCCCACAGCCAGCACTCGAAGGGGCTGAAGTGGTGGCAGTACCAGGAGGAACAGGAAGGACAACCATGTCCTTAATTAGCCTTCCATGTACCAGGGGTCAGGTTGCTAGGGAATAGGCCAGACACAAGACACCTGACACCACAATGGCTCTTCTCAGGACCCCCAGTTGATCAGGGAAAACAACCCATGTAATACTTGCCTTTTTCTACCAGTGCTTTATACAATTGGAAGATTCAGAACCCCAAATTTTTGGAGAAGCCAGAGGCCTTTATAGATTTTTTAGATTCAGTAATCTTTATGGACCAACCTACTTGGAATGATTGTCAACAACTGCTACAGATTCTCTTCACCATGGGGGGGGGGAGAGAAAGAGAGAGAGAGAATTGTTAATAAGCCTTGGAAATTAGTTCCCAGTGAGAATGGGGCTCTTACTACTAAACAGTTAATTATTGACAGCTCTTTTCCTTTAGTTAAACCCAGCTAGGACTACAGCATGGCTGAAGGTAAGGAGAGGAGGCTTCAGGTCTACCGCCAGATTCTAATGGGAGGCCTCTGGGCAGCTCTTTGCCACCCCAGTAATTTGTCTAAAATAGGAGTTGTTAGACAAGAAGATAAGGAGTTCTCTGCAGCCTTTCTAGAAGGAATTATGACAGCATACCAGACTTATTCCCTGCTAGAGGTGGAGTTACCAGAGACCAAGTCTGCAGTGATGATGGCTATCATCAATCAAGCAGCACCAGACATAAAGAGTAAGTTACAAAGAGTAGATAGGATACAGGAAAAGTCCCTACAAGAAATGCTGTAGGTTGAGGAGGAAGTATACAATAACCAAGGCTCTCCTGAGCACAAACAGGCCCATTCCAATGCCAAACAAATGTGGCTTTGGCGACAATCTTGCTGGCTGCTATGGCTGAGACAAAGGCAGAGAAACAACAGCAACTACAACATCTAGTGGGCAACAAAGTTAAGATACCACCAACAAGGGATAAGCTCAGGTTCTAGAAAAACTATTGTGAATATTGTAAAGAGACAGAGCACTGGATCAAAGATTGTCCTAAGAATGCCCCCCCCCCAAGACAGAAGGGGATCAAGTGAAAGTGTTGGAAATAGAAGAACTGACTAGAGAAGACAGAGTTTGGGCCCCCTCCCGGAACATAGGGTAACCATCAGAGGGGAGGGGAAACCTATCAAGTTTCTAGCAGATACAGGAACTCAACATTTAGACCTTACAGAGGCCCATGAAAAACTGTCAAACAAAAAGTCATGGGTATAAGGGTCTACAGGCATTAACCAATAAACATGGACTAGTCAAAGAATGATGGGTTTCCGAGTGGGCTGAGTATCCTGTTCCTTAGTCATGCCTAAATGTCCATACCCCTTATTAGGATGAGACTTGCTAACCAAAATTGGGGCTCAAATTACTATTGACCCTGAGGGGATTTCCATCTTTAGAGGATGAATATAAATTGCACCAAAGAATTGAGCCTATTGGAGAAGAAATCTCCACAGGGCTGTCATGATTCCCCTCAGTCTCTACTGAGAGACTGAGGGGAATGGCACTAGCAGCAAATTGAGCCCCTATTTGGACAGAATTAAAACCAGGGGCCACCTGATCATGGGTTAGACAATATCTGATGCACAGGAAGCTAAGAAGGGGATCACTCCCCTTATCAGAAGGCTCATAGACTTGGGGATTCTTATACCCTGCCAATCCCCATGCAATACCTGGCTCCTGCTAGTTAAGAAGCCCAACTTCAGTAAGTGTAGTCCTGTACAGGACCTATGAGAAGTCAATAAGTGAGTCACAGGCATCCACCCCACAGTGCTTGTGGACCATGAGAGGAAGCCTGGTAAGGCTGAGCTAGGGCTTGAAGCCTTGGAGATCCAGAAGGAATGGTAGGAGCTTTGCTTGCCCATCTCTGTGTGTGTGTGTGTGTGTGTGTGTGTGTGTGTGTGTGTGTGTGTGTGAGACAGCAGGAAGCACCTGCTGTCAGACCCATCCCATCCCAAAACTGTATATAAGATCGTACCCAAAAGGAATAAAGGTGTGTGAGAATTACTGTGTCCTCTGAAAGCATCTGTCACAAGAGCTGTAACACTGCCTGGAAAGAGAATGCTCTCCTGAAGCTTTAGCCACCAGAAGCTCCCCTGCACTCTGCTCACTGGCTAGCCAGCCCTCCACCAATTCAGCTAGGCTGGGCTCTGCTCAGCACCAGTGCAGTGTTTCAGAACAACAGCAGCTGCCAGGGCAATGGCACTAGAGCAGGGCAGCAGTGGCGGCAGCAGCAGCAGCAGCAGCAGCAGCAGCAGCAAGAGCAGCAGCAGCGGAAGCACTCCCCCCTCCCTGCCCGTGCCCTTTCCACTTCGATTGAACCCTCTCATGGAGCCAGGCCAGAGATCTCTACAGATAGCCTCCAGTGCACAGACCAACAACTGGAGCCAACAACATGGAGCATACCCAGCTGATGCATACTCCCAGCTGGTGACCCACTTAGACCCACATCAGAATCCCAGATTACTCAAGGACCATGAGTTACCCCTGACATAGTTCATCCAGGCCTTCCCCTCACCTCCTCCTCTTCTTCGGCCTCCCCCTTTTCTGTTTCTCTCTCTCTGTCTGTCTGTCTCTGTCTGTCCCTCCCTCCCTCCCTCCTTGCCTCCCTCTCTCTCTCTCTCTCCTCTCTCTCTCCAGGTGTTCCAAGCCCAAGTCTGGCAGGGAGCTGGGAGTTGCTTAAGCTTCAGGTGTGTGCCCACCGAGCCTTCCGGTATCAACCTGCTGTACCAAACTTTAAGCAACCTGTTCTTTCCTGCTGTGCTTTCTTTCAGTCAGCACCATTGCATGGATTTGGACAAGCTGAAGGGGCAACTGAAACCTTCCGGCTAGAGCTACTCTCTGGTGTTGGCGGAAGGTCCCGTTGGCCCCATCTAAATCCTGACAACCTGCAGGCGTTGGCAGACTCTCTATCTAACTTCTCCTTAAAACAAAAACAAAAAATCCTGGTAATGACGCAGCCACTTAAAAGCCACAGGGAAGCTGCCAGTTCTTAAATCTGCAGGAAAGCTTAGTGTTTTGGACTGCTGTGGGATTCCCCCAAAGCCAATGGGCCAAGGGAATGTTCCCACTGGACAAACGTTTCTCCTCTTTTCTGTCATGGGCAACTTATCACATAAAAAATTCCCCCAGGCCAGGGAGATATTTGCCCTACTAATATCCCACAGAATAAAAATAGCCAAAAAATAAGCCTCCTTATTTTAGGAAGAAGTCCTTCAGATAGTGCCATGCATGGCCAACGACAATATCTATCTATAGCTCTTACTCATGAACCAGAGTAGCTTCTCTCATCAGAAGCAGAGATATCCAAGAAGGAAAAGCCCCTTCCAAGAATTTTTGCCAATCTTAGCTACAATTTGGCAATGCATAGGGCCGTCTAAAATTGGACAGGCTGGTTGCAACACAGCCCCTGAGCCACCTAAGCCATATGAGCCCAAAGATCAAGGTCCTAAAGACCACCCTATTTCAGATCTCACAGCCTTTACCCAGCTAATAAGGGAAATAAAATCCGTCTACCCACACCAGCCTCCTTATCCCTCAGAGGAAACACTAAATAAACCATCTGCTCCTCCCACTCCTGCTTCTCCTTGCTTCACCCCAGGACAAGGCTCCATTAGAAAAACATAGAAACTTCCCCTGACTTCTCCCTTTACTCCACCTTCCTCCACCCATCCAGAGAGAGATATCTCGCCTCCCCCTTCCCAAGCCACAAAAGCCAAAACCCTTCAAAATCTTAGACAAAAACCCCACCAAATGCCATAGTCCCCTACCCCCAACCATCTACTATGCAACAACTTTGTAATTTTCGTGACTTCCTTGCAAAAACAAATCCCGCTTCCCATGCTACTCAGGACTAGATACAGAACTAGAATCCCCACTGGAGAATTCTCCATTAATATTAATCCCAATCGAACTAAACCATTCAACTGGCACCCATTCCAGGCCTCAGACTAAAAAGAAAGAAAGAAAGAAAGAAAGAAAGAAAGAAAGAAAGAAAGAAAGAGAGAAAGAAAACAACCTCAGGCAGGCAGTGAAAGAGAATGGCATCCACTCACCCTGGACAAAATCTCTCCTACAGAGCCATATTGCCAATCTAAACACCCTTAAAGATTGGAGAAATATTTGTCGCTCCTCCCTGCCTGGCTCCATGTTCCTAGAATGGGAGGCCCTATTTCAAGACAAATGCCTTCAACAGGTCAGGCAAAATCGGGATCTAGATGACATCCTCTGGGGTTTTGATGAACTCTTTGGCTAGGAAGATATTTCCACTGGAGCACAGCAGGCAACACAGCCAGCAAGGTATTATGAGCAGGTCAACCTCTGTGCAACCCAAGCTTGGTATGCCCCACCCTCAGGTTCACAAGACTCAACCTCCTCCCTGTTCTTTCTTCATCAAAAGCCCAAGAAAACCCTATCCAATTTTATTTTCAGAACCTAGAAAGAAATATCCCCAACCCTACAGCCAGAGATATCCTTCTTAAAACTATCGTATGGGAAAACATGACTTCTGAATCCAGACTAGCCTGCCAGGATCTCTAGGAGGAGTACTACGATAGGTGGATTGTGGCAACCCAAGATCTAGGAATCACATCACACCAGATTACCCCAGTGGCTCAGGCATTTGTGGTAGCAGTACAAACAAGGGATTTGCTTCAAATGTGGAGAGACAGGACATTGGAGGAATGAATGCCCACAAAACTCCCTCCCCATAACAGATCATAATCCCCCTAGGAGAATTTGTCCCCATTATAAGAAAGGTTTCCACTGGAAAAGATATACTTCTGTATATGATGAGGATGGTAAGCCACTGGAGCCTTTAAAGTTCACAGGGGCAGCCCTCAGCCTCAAGAGGCAGCTAATCCCATAGAAGCCTTATAGCTGTCAGCATCTCAGAAGGCTCCCACCCAAAATTAACCATTAAAATAGATAATAAGCCATTTGAGCCTTATTGATACTGGAGCAGACAAGATAATTTTAAGATAACAAGAGACCCCAAATGATTGGCAATTGATCCCTGGGCCCCAGCTCCTAGGTGTAGGGTGTACCACTCATGCATTTACCACAAAACAGGCCAATAGGTTGGAGGATCCTGATGGAGCTACTGGACTCATATGCCCACTGGTAGCTCAAGTAGCCACCCATCTTCTAGGGAGAGATATCTTACAAGCCCTAGAGTTAGTTCCACCACATCAAAATAGAGGACATTACAGTTGTGTTTGTAAAAATGTATAGAGATATATATGTTCTATGAAGGTGTGGGGGAAGGGTGTGCCTCAGCGGGCCCTTGTCGAGGCATCCCTTCCTCCTGAGGGACCAGCCACACCACCATATAGTATAGAAATAGTTTTTTTCAGGACATAGGGAGGGGAGCTAAGAGGGTAGTAGAGGCAGAGAAAGGCAGAGAGAAGGAGAGAGTAGAGAAGTAGAGGAGTGGAGGTCAGCCATGACCACGTGCAGAGAGGGGGACGGGAATGGGGAGAGGTAAGATAAGAGAGAGGAGGGGGCAAGCAGCCCCTTCTATAGTGAGCCAGGCCCACCTGGCTGTTACCAGGCAGCTGTGGGGAGGAGCTTAGACAGAATGTTAACAATTACCTATAAAGAAAATCATACCCAAGGAGACCCTAAAACCCTCCTCCAAATCACCCCCCAATTCTAGGGGCCACTGTTAGATTTGATGCTCTCTACCTTGATTGGCTTTCCAGTGAAGCCATCTGGGTCCCACAGTGGCCTCTATCAAGGGAGATGCTTAAAGCCCTCACACAGCTGGTAGAAGAACAGCTTCTGCTACAACACATCTGCCCCTCCCACAGTCCAAGGAACACCCCTGTGTTTGCTATAATAAAGAGCTCAGAGGGGTGGAGACTACTACAAGATTTGGGGGCAATTAACAAAACCATGAGAGTCTGGGGGTCTCCCCAAAGGGGACTGCCCCACATCTGTGGCATCCAGTTAATGTCCCCCTATTAGCAGTAGACATAAAAGACAAGACTGCTTTTTTTTGCATCCCTCTCCACCCTCAAGACTGTGAAAGCTTTGCGTTCTCAGTACCCCCATTAACAACTCTGGCCCAGTCTCAAAATAAGAATGCACTGTCCTTCCACAGGGAATGGCTAACAGTCCAACCATCTGTCAAGACGCTGTAGCCACTACATTAAAACTTTATTTAGAAAAGGACTCAATATATACCGCTATATGGATGATATATTAATATGGGGAGATGTTGGGGACGCCCCACATTAAGCTCGAGATGCCCAGGACCCCTGATGACAAGGAAGAAAAACCTGCCAGGTGTACCCTGTTTCAATGCATGAGGCTATGGCCTTCTGTGGGCCCCAGTATGAGTTTGCTTCTTTGGCTCAAGCACCTCATGTTGTCAATTCTGCAAACTATTCTTAGTACTTAACCTTCTCCTTATCTATTTACTGTTCCTTCTCTTTCCTCCTTCCTTGATTAAACTGGTATTTGCTGACTTGGTAAGACCTAGTAGGAGGTCTTTGAGGTCTTTGATATCCAGGAATTAGATGTTACAGATAGTATTAAAGTGAAAGCTGCTCATGAATTCAAGTGAAATGTGTGTTACAGTCACTCACTAGAGGTGGAAATGCAAGTAACCTAGAGCCGCAGGTAGAAAGAAGTAAATCTGTGGCTGTTCCTCCAGTCTTCGTCTCAATTCTGTAAAGTAAAAACAGGACATTCTTATTACAAAACTGAGGATGGAATAACATACAGAAAGTCAGCAATGGGTTCCTTGGGTTCAGGGATGATTGGTGGCAGCCCCTAGGAATTCTCCATACAGGTTAAGTGAGGATGTTTGTGTAGACAGACAGATGGGATCCTGGAGACTGCAAGGTTAGCAGTATGACCTCATGTTTTCCCTTTTATAAAACCATACTGTCTCACACATGTCTGAAAGATATTGACTTTGTAATTGCAATACAGCTGCCCCCGACCTCACCAGAGACTGTGGTCAGGAGATATAAAATATTATGCTTGCTACAAAACTTTTATGCTTGAGATTTTATAGTTTTCTTTTCTTTTCTTTCTGTTTTAAATCTGTACTACTGTGTATCACAAGAAATTGTTGCCACAGGAAAAGAGAGAAGCATTTACCCCACCCACCCACCCCATGAACTTAGAAACCCACTTTCTTGTATGATTTCAATAAATGACTGGGGATGAGCCAAGTCTATATGGGCATTCTGACTCCCGAGTTCAGAAGCTCTCAAGGAAATGAACAAGCTTGTCAGCTTTCTTAATTTATATCTTTTCATATTCACCTACCAGGCATCCTTAGTCCTTTATGACTCCTGACTCTTGTCGAGGCTGGACCCTAGCAGGGAGACTCTTCTACCTCCCCCTCCCACCTTGAGGACCAGCTAATACCTTCTCTATCTGTCCTAGGATTAGAAATAGCTCCTCACAAAATCCAACTTATTTTACTCATTGCATTTTTAGGAACAGAGATCTCCTGGAAGGACATCCATAACCTGGGGACTGGTCCCCAGGCCATGTGCTGTCCACACGCTCCCCTTTCCTCTATTCTTGTGGCTGTTTTCATCAGTCTTCATACTAACTCTGTTACTGCCCAGTCTCTCCGTAGCCTTCCCAACACTTGACACTGGAGATTCTTCTCTAGGGAAACCTACAACAGAGTTCATAGGAACTTAAGATTATCTGCCTGAAGGATGTTGGACCAGGATTGAGATCCTGTTGTACCTAGATTGCAAAAACCCAAAGAGACCACCAGGAACCACAACTCCAATGCGAGTCTTTATTCAAGCTTGAGCTTGGGCCACAAAGCTTCCTGATGCAACAGGATAGGAGAGCAGCCTTGAGGTCTCCGGCAAGGGGGTTTATAAAGGAAAAACAAACTACAAGTTGGGGGTTTCCAAGCCTTGGCGTTACATGAGAGGACAAAAGAATGTTAGCCTTTAAGCTATTTAGTTTATAGCACCTGGTTAAACCACAAAGAGGTAGTGTGATGGTTTGTATAAGTTCAGCCTAGGGAATGACACTATTAGAAGAAGGTGTGGCCTTGGAGTAGGTGTGTCACTGTGGGTGTGGGCTATAAGACCCTCATCCTAGCTGCCTGGAATTCAGCCTTCCACTAGCAGCCTTCAAACAAAGATGTAGAACTCTCAGTAAATCCTGCACCATGCCTGCCTGGATGCTGCCATGTTCCTGCCTTGAGGACAGTGGACTGAACCTCAGAACCTGTATGCCAGCCTCAGTTAAATATTGTCCTTATAATGTTGCCTTGGTCATGGTGTCTGTTCACAGCAGTAAAACCCTAAGACAGGTAGCATACATCAAAAAGGAGCATCTTGACCTGGGAAAGATCTATGTTTTCTTAGTCCACTCTGTTGTTACCAGCTAGCTGCAGCTGCTGTGTTTATTTTGCATCTTCCAGGGACACTTTGTGATTTTTTTCAGACCTCAAGGGTGGGGACCATGACTCTTTAAGGACAAGCTAACTTAGAATGGAGTCTTAAGAACAAAATGGAGTTTATTCTGCTACCTCAGTCCCTTCACTAACCCCTCCCCTCCCTCACTAGTTGCTTTGGAGGCCAATCTTGGGTCCAGATTGTTCATGCTAATTTGTTGATAGTGAGACCTCATTACCATTAATTGAATAGCTAACAGTCTCTGTTTTATATATTGTAAAAGCTTGTTTATGAAACACAATCCAGAGGTAAGGAGAAGTAAAAGAATAACTAAGGGCCCCATGAGGGTGGAAATAAGGGCCGTTAACCCAGGGAAGGAATCAAATAGTGAATGGTACCAACTTTTAGATTCTTCTTGTTCTCTCCTATGCCTGTCCAGATTTTCCCTGACCTTAGCCAATGACTCACAAATGACTCCAGAATGGTTAACATAGAAGCAGCATTCCTCATGGAAGGTGGCACACAGCCCTCTTTATTGCAGGAAGACTAAGTCTAATCCCCACCTGTTTTGTAATGACACTTCAGCCAGAGAATCTACATTACACTCCAGGTGGGAAATGGATCTTTCTAGGCACTGTCTATTCCTGCCTGTGTCTGCCTTTAATTCTTATAATTCTTTTCCTGTAATGCTAGTGCAACTGCCCCAGTGCTGGCCCTGGCTAGCCCTGCCCCTAGAATGAATGCTAAAGTCAAAGAGATAGGTTCTCTCCTTTGACTCATAAGGTCTCCCTCAATTTGTCCTACTAAGGCACTCAATACCATTTCCTCTGAATAATAGGTTGTGTGGGGCACTAATTGAACCAAAATACAGAACCCATCTGGAGTAGAAGAATTAAGAACCGCCCCATACACGCAAGGGGGCAGTCCTGTTGAACAGGTCCACCATGACTGTTTCGGGGGAATAGTCCATTTGAAATGAACTATGGGAATGGTCCACTTGCAGAGGTGTTGATGTGACAAGGAGACTTTCCCCCAGACAGATACCCTGTCCCAGTATAGTCTGGAGGGTTAAAGCTGGACCTTTGTGTGACCATCTACATGCAGAGTCCCTTTCAGAAACATTATACTCAACTGTTAACCCAATGCCTTTATAAAAGAGGGACCTAGCATTATAACATAATCAACAGGAGGTGGTAATTTTGGGCTTGGAAACACAGAAAGACCAAAAACCAACAAAGCAAACTCCAAACTCTAAACTCCATGTCTGATGTCAAAGTACTCTTAGATCTCCAACTCTTCAACTTTGTCAAATGCAATATAATTCTCTCTCCTGGATCAGCATCTCTCTTTGGCAGTTATCCCACAACTTGGGCATCTCCAACATCTTGGGGTCTCCAACAAAATCCAAGTCACCAAGTGGTTGCTGGGAATTGAACTCAGGACCTCTGGAAGAACAGTCAGAATTCTTAATCACTGAGCTGCCTCTCCAGCCTACTTCTTGTGCCTTGCACAGGTCTCCCTCTCAACCCTAAAGCTGACAGACACCAGTGGGAAGGGTGGCAGGGCTTGAGTTGGCTGCTGGGCTGGGGCTGGCTTCTACTGTTCCTTGTCACCCTGTGGTTGTTCCTGTTGATGAAGAAGCATTAGCCTATGGGGCCAGGGAACACAGTGTGGTGTCTCTTCAAAGCAACAGAACACTAAGACAACTGGCTACAGTAAAACAACTACTCACTTATAAACTGCATCTGAAAAAGGAGGCACCACGAATGTCACACACATACCTAATGAGGAAGCTGCAATTCTTGTATTATGGGCTTGTGTCCATAACTGAGTATGTACTCCATGTGAGCCCTGGACACAAGACCTCTACAGCTCTTTGGGAGAGCGCTTCCTACCCGCATTAGATAAGGCTGATGGGACGAACAACCAAATCAAACTAAATTTATAACTTTCAAATCTCAGACACTCAGGCAGTATCTCAGAGGTGACACTGTTAACTGTAGAGGGTTTCTGAAGTCCGGAATCCACCAGATCCACACACTTAAGACTTTAGGTTACAGGAGCTGAGCCTGCAAGCCACAGTAACTTTTTAGTAAGTACTGGGTCTGAGCATTCTGTTTCTTAGGTGAAGTAACACGTAACCAGAGAGGAACCAGAGAGGAATCCTCACTCAGTGGGCCTTGCTCATGTGAAGCAATTGTAGCTGTCTCTGCATCTTCATTGGACATAATTCTAGGATCCCCTCCATATTCAACAATCCTTGAGTGCCCAAGTTCTCTATATAAATGTCATGTGGGAGGGTGAGCCAGGAGGATAACTTGAGTTCTGCATGGGTATTTTAAAAAGCCTTTTCTATTTAATATTGCTGGGTTTTTGTTTGTTTTGCTAAGCAGTTAGCCACTAGGGGGCAAAGAACTATGTATAAAAAAAGTATTACTTTTTAACATTTAAAAAATTATTTTGATAATATTTTCCCCTTCTCCAAACTGTCTTCAGTTTCTCCTCACCCACCCAGCTGCATGCTTTCTTTCTCCACAGAATTTCCAAAAACAAACAAAAATAAAATCAAAACAAAAAATGAGTAAGATAACAAGAAATCAAACAGCCAGCCAACCAAACCAAAAAACCAAAAACCAAAACCAAATGAAACCAAAACCAAACCCAAACCAAAAAAGTGAAGCAAGAAGCACCCCAATTACTCCTGGGCACTGGGCCTGCCCTGGAGTGTGGTTGTCATACCCAGAAACACTCAGCTGAAGAAAACTGATTTCCACTTTGCCAGAAGCTATCAATTGCAAAGCTCCTTGGTTAGGGAGTGGGACTTATGTCCACTTCCAACTCTCCAATGCTAGAGCTTTGTCTGGTTTGGACTTGGGCAAGCTCTTAGGGATCCTTAAGGACTGCTGGCAAGAAGCATTTTGACAGTGGGAGGACTCAGTGCCCTTCTGACTAGCATCCGGAAGCCCTGCTTTTGTCGCGATTAATAACATGTGCCTACCGCATTACCATTGGGAAAACTCGTCCAATTACAGTGTGAACTTTTTCCGTGCTTTTTTAGGGTTGCTATTTACTCTTGGGGGCTACGTAAATTTCCTCGTTGTTTCGCAAGAGTGAGGACTGAGACGTTGTTATTTGAGCTTCACTCTGCAGATTCTTTATTCCTTGCGGTACTCTGGGACTCCGTTAAAGAAAAAAAAAAAATAGCATCTAGTAAAATCAAGTCCACAGTAAGCTTTCTATTAAAATTATCAAGCACTTTTTGAGCAAATAGATCAAATTTTGGAGTTCGTGTTTGCTTCTGAGTCTCATTTGCGTCGCTGGAGTCCCAGGTCTTCAGTCCTTACATAACCCTGTATTTCCATGCTGGTCATAGCAGAGCCTGTTGAAACCGCTTGAGGATGTATTTTTGTTGTTGTTTGTTTTGTTTTTCTGTGAAGTTCTCATTCTCTGAGCACACCTTAATCAGAACAGAGTACCTTAGTAAAATACCAAGAGAAGGTTTCTCACCCGCTCAAGCACCCCTCCTTCCCCCTTTAGCATTTTGAATATCTAAGTCATCTTCCGGACGTGGTCATTGGCTTGGTTTTCTTTGATTTCAGGGCTCTGTAGATTTAAATTGCCTAGTGAGGGTGAAGGATTGGAGAACATGACCTATTAGATTATTTTCAACTTTGGAGATAAATTATTATTATTATTTTTGGATTTTCGAGTCAGGGTTTCTCTGTATAGCCCTGGCTGTCCTGGAACTTACTCTGTAGACCAGGCTGGCCTCGAACTCAGAAATCCTCCTGCCTCTGCCTCCCGAGTGCTGGGATTAAAGGCGTGCACCACCACTGCCCTGCCTGGAGATAAATTACTTTTATATAAATTCATAGATACTCATGTGACCAAAGGAATAGGTCTACCATTAAACAAATGCATGTTGCATTTCTGTGACTAAGGTAATCACTCGGCTTAGTCAAAGTCAGCCGTAAACTCTCTTGATTTCCCTTTGCAATCCGTTTTCTTTTTCTTGATTTAATAACTCCTATGATGACCAGCGATGCCTACCTTTATTTTACAACCTGCACAGCTCCCTTCCGTTTGCCAGTCATCGTAAACTCTCCCTAGTAGGTATGCAACTTGTCCGTTCTTTTCTGTGAGTGTTTTCTGCTCACAACATTTAAGTACTTTCGATGGCATCCAGTTTTTCAGTAACTCTTGAATTGGTACACATTAATACTCGATCTCCTCATGTTTTGACCCCAGATAATACGTTCTTCTTGTGCTGTTTACTACTACTTACCATTGTCTTTAGTATGAAAACTATCTATGAACAGATTCTAATTTTCAAGTACTTAATCATCCTTTCATATCTGAAATCCGAGGAGAAGAAAATGGGTTCAGAAACAAAATCAAGCCACAGCTTAAATTCTTGAACTATAGCTGTAGAGATACAAGATGACCACACGGGGGCAGCAGAGGCACATCATTATGTTCAAAGATTTGCGTCTATGTATCTACTAGAAATGATTCTATTGTCAAGCAGAAAAGTATTATGTTTGTCTACCTTTAAATAAAGAAACTTGGTAGAATGAGATAGA
This sequence comes from Rhynchomys soricoides, assembly GCA_019843965.1. Taxonomy (NCBI): domain Eukaryota; kingdom Metazoa; phylum Chordata; class Mammalia; order Rodentia; family Muridae; genus Rhynchomys; species Rhynchomys soricoides. The sequence goes on along the minus strand of JADRCH010000143.1, from coordinate 1,316,469 downwards.
GTTGGCATTTCTTAGTTTGAAGTAATGAAATTAGACATTTGGCTTTTAAATTTCCTTTCTAGAGAAAAGTATCTTAAATTCTACAATGCTTCTATATCGTAACCAAATCCTCCTCCTTCCTGGCTTTCCTCTCTCTCTACTATAAAAGTCTCATGAGAAGTAGGATGGTGTTTTGTGACATTTAGGTTTAGAGAGCGGGGTCACTGGTGGCTCACAGGATATTATGCTCTGTAGGAGGTGACTCTCTACCAACTCCAGCTGTAGATAGGGCATGCAGCTCTTTTTCAGACAGGCTGTGTTTTCGGCATGGTGCCTGGGTTTAATTTCCATGTGCAGTGTCATACTTCAGCTATGTAAACTGAAACAGATGTTCATGCTCTGAGAATGCATTTGGCTCACGAAAGCATCATCCCCTAGCCTCTTCCTCCACTTCCACTTTATTTTGAAAGCCCTTTTGAATGGAAAAGGCCTCAAGAGAACCATCCAGTGTGTTTGACCTTGTTCTTGTGAAACAATTCATTCCTGGGAAACAGTTGCCCCAAATAAATGTTGGAATCTGCTCGAAGCTTCCTTAGCACCAGCATGTATCTCTCTCCATCTCTATTAACTTACAGCTTTGTCTTTTTTGTTTGTTTGTTTGATTTTAGGAAGCTCAGTAATGTAAGTTTTACTAAAACCCACACTAGATCTTCTTGATCTTATCACTTAGGTAATAGTTCTGATTCTTGTTTCACAAGGTTAATGGGAGCAGGCGTTGGTACAATATGTACATGGCTTCTTAATTGCTCCCATTTGCAAATATTAAAGACTTATAATGTTACGTGTGTTTTAAGTGTCTTCCAATGTCTACACTTGGTTGATGATCAATATAAACACATTTCTAATCTTGTGGCGATTTGTGTTTCTAGTAATTTGCCCCCAAAAGTAAAATTATTAGAGCTACCATCTTACAGTACTGGAAAGGCCACTTGTGAGCTTGGCAAAAACTCTAACACTGAGCTATTGCCTCAGACTTATCTTTACTTTTATTCTGAAATAAAGTCTCTCTAAGCTAGCTAGGCTCATCATAACCAACTGTGGTGCCCAGGCAGACCTACAACTTGTGATCTTTCAGCTTTATGATTTGCCTGCCTCTGAGAAGCTGGGATGGCAGATCTGAGCCAACTATCTTCTTTTCTCTGTCTCCTTCTCTTATGCTTGGTTCTCTCCTTTCCTTTCCTTTTTCAGAGATATTTGTTGATATGTGGACCTCATAGACTATGCTGGTAGAAGCTTCTTGGGATGCTGAGGCTTCCAACAATGTGAGTTCAAAACCTATTTGGACAATGTAATGAAATTGTCTCAAAATAAAAATACTCAGTGGTAGGGTGTTTGTCTATAAATGGGAAGTCTCAGGGTCAATCTTCAGTATGGAAGGGTAATTAAAGGTTCACACTCTTTTAAAAATTTTGCATTTTTGAGACTGTCCTACTTGAGTATTGTATTTGTGTTATTTCTGTGCTCCCTACACACCCAAACTCCAATATGTCTCCCACTCCCTCTAACATTTCATGCATGCGTGTATGTGTGTGCATGTGTGTATATGTGCCCTTCCCTCCCCCCCGTGTGTGTGTGTGTGTGTGTGTGTGTGTGTGAGAGAGAGAGAGAGAGAGAGAGAGAGAGAGACTAATGAATGAGACCTTTTAGCATTGCTCAGATGTATGTGTGTTTAAGGCTGACACCTTGGTGGGATAAAACTTTCTCATTCATAAAGAGCATTGAATGGAACAGGTATGAAGCACGTAGGCAATAAATCATAATTAAAATCTCTGACAGGAAAGAGGCAGCCCATAATTCTGAGGCACTAAGAAGTGTGTGATGCTGTGGTTGGGCACTGAAAGAGAGAGGGGAGCTGCCCTGGGAACTGAGGGCAGAATATTTTCCAGGTAGACAAATGGAATGTGCAATAGCTTTGGAGCACAGACCAAGCTCTGATATGGGTTCCTAAAGCTTTCTGAAGGCTCCACGGAGATTTCATGATGAGAGCTGAAAAGTAGCTGAGGCCAAGAGTCATACTGAAAACAACAACAACAACAACAACAACAAAGTAAATAGGAAAATAAAAATTTCTTAAATTAAAAACAAGGAATTAGAATTTTAAAGTATATTGATTTATATTATTTCTAGACAATAATGTAGAACTTTCCATAATTAAAATGTAAATATTTGTATCAATAATGAGTTACTTTCTAATTGCACATAATAAAACATATGAGATTAAAAATTTAGACAGTACCACGTGTATTAACAGAAGTTTTGTGTTGTTATAGACTTGATCTTACCCCAAAGGCTGAGAAGTGACTGCTCTGTTGTATAAACATTGAAAAGAACATTCATTTATAATTAATCATACACGTTCACCTTTAGCTTCTTATTTGGGAGCTAAATTTCAGCAAAGAATGTTGCAGTACACAGTAATCTTGCTGTGTTAGAGAGGAACTGACCACTTGGCCTTTCTCAATGTCTAGTTTGATGAGTATGTAACCAAAGAACAGCTTGAGTATCCAGACAGAATGTTCCTTGCAAAGTAAAGCCAAGTTTACAATGTTCAAAAATAAATTGTAATAAACTTGCTAGGGTTTAGATTCATCGATGCAAATGTGTCATTTGCTTTCTGAATTCAAACTTAGGTTTGTATTGCTTGTTTTGTATTTATTTCAGTCTCAAATCATGTATCTACATGACTCTTGAATATCCGAAAGAGAAGCAAGTTATTGTTGAGACTCTTTCTGGGCATCTTTAAAAATGTTAGGAATCGATCCTTATGTTATTTTATGTATCTGCTTCTCAGTTAGGGAAAGAAGCCTTCATTTGCTCAGTTTTATTTAGTGCCTGACACAAAACTTGATTTAGCTTTCCCTCTTTCTGCCTGAATTATAATTACAACACAAATATGCTCTACGCATGCTTGCCTACAACACAAACATGCTCTACGCATGCTTGCCTATCCAAAGTTTCCATAAAACCATGGTTTGGGGGAAAAAAAAAGATTTCAAAATTCTGTAGGATTTCTATTTTGATCTAATGATTTCATAACCAATGAACCTCTCATTATTTAATTTATGGAAGGCTCTGAAAAATGATAGGTTAATTAAATTATCTTGTCACAAATTCAGTCCTAGAAAAGAGTATTTTAAAGTGCATGTTTTACTTTTCTCAAAAATGATTTTACATCTTAGCAGTAAGGGAAAAGTTTGAAGCAATTAAGGGGTAGTGAAATCTTATTATTATTATTATTTTTTGGTAATTATTCGTTTGCTATTCTCTCACCCAATAAGAAGTAGAAAACTAACTTTTATGTTAATGATTTCTCAGAGCTAGTATTAATTAATTAGCAATGACCTTCTTCTTTCATTGATTCTTTAGTTTTAATTGGGCAGTTAGACATGTATTTCCTGTGGGCTAGGGCATATGGCTTAGTAGTAAAGATAGGCCAATAAAAATCAGAGTGTAATTTCTATAAGTCTATGGCATCAGAATCTATCTGGTGCCATTTTGTTAACAAAATTTTGTCTTGAAGCAAACACAATAACCACCACAACAAAACCAAAAATCCAAAGGAAGTATATCTCTGGGTAAGAATAGACACCAGGAAGTAAAAGTTTTTACATAAGACTTCAAAGAAAGTGAAGACCAATGCTGGTTCTCAGATCAATGGCTGTGCATTTGGTTGAAGCTCTCTCAGTTACTCTACTTGGCTTTATTATTTCCTGGTTAGGTTTCTGTAACAAAATTTAAAAGGATCAGTTCAATAAATAACCCAACTTGTTATTTCAAAACACACTGCTGACTCACAAATATGCCCGGCTATCTCGGGACAGTGTGAGTAGATAGAGGTGTTATAATTTACAAAAAATGGCCTGGTCACATGTGCAGCTGTGATCCTGTTCTACAGGAAGTCAGTGACATGGGGATGGTGATTCTGTCCTTCACAGCTTCTACTCAACATCTAGAAAAATAATGCAAAGCAAAGGTGATGATAAAGATATGTAGGAGTCCTCGAAGCCATGTCACTTCAACTTAGGCATGACTGTTAAAGGTCACCGTAGTCACTCGGGCTATTCTTCCTATGTTTGTTTTATACCATATAAACGATAGTTGCAGAATTTTTCAAGTCTAATTTGAATGTAGTATGTCAATTAATTTTTACATATCAATACTACCTATGTATTTACTTTTCTCAGTATCACACTATCTGAGAGGAAAAGGAAAAATGGCCATGGCCAGGCACAATAGGGCATGCGTGTGTGTGTGTGTGTGTGTGTGTGTGTGTGTGTGTGTGTGCGCGCTCACGCACTTGGCAAGTATATGTTTGGCAGAGTGTTCGAAGTAAAGGCTGTTTGAAGTAACTTTCCTAAGAAAACTTTGTCTTCAGCCAGAGCCCCTGATTTCAGGTAACTCATTTTTACCTAGGTTAATAATATTCACTTGCCTTTGTTCTTGCTGGGGCAGGAAGATGAGGGGCTTTCTAACAGGCAGTGGGTGAGTCATTAGATAACTGCCTGAACAACCCAGTGCTGTCTCTGCGCCACCCCAGATTAGAGTGGATTCTATCTTGATCTGTAAACTAAACATTTGCAGGGGAGTTCAAGTAAACAGCTGGCTGGTCTAATTTTGGTTTGAGCACCCTTAAGAGCAACTTGCTCCGTTTTTACCACCAACCTTATTGCTTCCTGTGTAAAAGGTCTTTCATCTGCCATAACAAGATCTGGAGCTTAAGCTGCAATTTCTGGGAAGGCAGCCTTAATGTTTTCCTTTCCCATGAAGATGAAAACCAGAGAAAACTGTTTCCTGATTACACATCAACATTACAAATGTCTTATGGCAGAGAAAGAGGAGCCTGGTTTGTGCAGAGCAACAGTGTGGGCGAAGGATGAGGCCTCTGCAACATGCCTGAAACTTTTTTTTTTTTTTTTGCTTTAGAAGGAAATTCTTTGTCCCCTAGAATTATGTCTCTTGGTGGATGATTCATAAGCAGAGGACCTGGAAGTGGACTCCGTCTCTTAAACCTATTTACATTTTTAATCATATCCAGATGCTCAGTTGCTGGAGGATTTTAGATTCTGCAAAGGCATTAAGAGTTTTATCTTTTCTGCTTCAAACTTTAGATCGAGGTCACATTAAAATGTTGGCCTGTAAATAACTTAAAACCATTCTTAAGAAGGTGGACGTTCCTTTTCAGTACACAGGGAGGCAGTTGTTAGATATTCTAAACTCAGCTTAGTAGAGTTTTAAAACTTTTCCTTTGATGCAAAACAGCTGCAGCCCTGTTTTGAGTGGCAGAAATGTTGCCTCTGCTTCTCTTTCTTCTTACACTTTCCAGGCTCAAGGCAAAGGATTAAGAAATTTAACACTTTTCTTCTTGTCAGGCATATCCACAGCCATTGCCTTTACAGCTAAACAGCACTTTTAAAGAAAATAAATTTCAATTTATACTTAAGACCAATAGCCTAAAGACAGTAGGAAAACATTAACCTCTTAAGAATGTTGCAGAGGTTGAAAATATTTCCATAGTGTAGACATTACCAAATCTCCAAACATGTTTTCTGCTGAATATGACCTTGACCAACACACAGGGCTATACATGTTAATCTTGTTTATCCTTAGAGTTTACTACTACTGCTGCTGCTATGATTACTGCTACTACTACGACTACTACTACTACTTATTTTATGTGTATGATTGTTTTCTTTGCATGTATGCATATGCAGCATGTGTGTGCCCTATGCCCAAGAGGGCACCAGATCCCCTGGAACTGGAATTGGGCTGATTGTAAGCCACCATATTGGTGGTGAGAAGTGAACCCAAGAACTATAGACATGTTCTGAACTGCTCTAACTCCAGTCCCCTCAGGAGTTATCTGAGCTGAAACACGATGACAAGTCCATTTCTCACTTAGCTTACAGAAAGTGATTCTTCCAGGTCAATGGCCTTTAATTTAGAGTTCAATTTCTCTCAATGCTTTAGTGATGATTTGTCTATGAGATGCTTGTCTCAACAGTGAAAAAAGGAGGTCATTCTGCATCACAATGATGAATACCCTGTGTCTTAAAAACTACATTAACAGATGAATAGCTACTTCTGAACAGCACCTTTCATATATATGCAAAATACACATATATATAAAATAAACACATACACAGACACACACACACGACCATATAAGTAAAAACAGTGTAAGCCTTTTTTTTTTCAACTACTTTACCAGCTGTGTACCTTGAGGCCGAGCTGGGCCAATTATATTTACTTACAGATGTTTTCCCTATGGACATTTTCTTGTAAGAGTTAAATGATTATGTCTTCTGGGAGAATTCAGCAGAGGGAAGAACTTGATTTTATACTAAGTTAAAGAATATATTAAAGAGTATGAGGATAAGAATATAATTTGTGACAAAATATGTTAAAACTAATATTTAGAAATTTAAAAACATGCTTTTTTGATAGTTGCCAGTGGCCTATGTACAAGACATTCTGAAGAAGAGAATGACTTTAAGCAAATTCTGACACAGTAACTTTATTAAAAGGTAACTGATCATACACATGGATATCATTTGGCTTATTTATTGAGGTTAGGCCTTGCTTCTTCCTCCCAGTTCCATGCTCACAGAAAAAAGACTCTGAGTCAAAATATACTTACAAATACCTTGGCCATATATCTAGGCTCTTCTCTGACCAGATACAATTTAAGGTATCCCATTTATTCTAGCCTACGTTCTGCCAGGTGGCTGGTTACCCGTGCTCAGGTACCGCGTGTTTGTTTTGTCACTTCTTCCCAGTGAATCTCCCTCCTGGCTCTATCCCAGAATTCTTTCTCCTCCCAGATGTCCCACCCCTATTTCTTGCCTAAGCCGTAGGCCATAGGCTTTTTAATCGACAGGTGATGGACGCATCCATGCAACACATAAAATATTCTCTCTGCACTTTTTAAAGGTGGGTTTTATTTATAATATTTCTTAGCCAATTCTATTTTCCAAATAGTTCTGTAATATTGACAGTAATGGCTAAGACTTGTGAAGAATTTCCCATTAACCAGGAACCAACTCTTGCTGACCTGTCTGATTTATGTCTTGTAGCTATTCTATGGTATACCTAGAACCATTAATTTTTATAGACATGGAAATTGAGATATCATGGATATCATGGATATTAAACAATTGACCTGAAATAAATGACAGTTTATCTACAAATGTGCACCAACAGGAAACTGAATGAGCATATTAAGATGGTATACTACTTGTCAGGGTAAAGGATAAATTAGTCATAAATGTAACAACATAGGTTGCAATTGGAAAGACACTGGATGGTTTTCTAGAGTTTTCCTCAGTGTTTGTGAAGTTTGAAAATTTCACTGAGCATGAGTGAGTGGAAACTATGAATATAATCATTCATTAATCATATTGGTCAGGATTCTCTAGAGAGATAGAACTCATATTGCCAGACAAGGAGATTTATTTTTGAGAATGGGGTTACGTGATTACAAGGCAGAGAAGTTGTACAATATACCATATACAAGCTGGTGAAGCAGGAGAGTTGATGACATGATTCAGTCTGAAGACCTGAGAGTTAGGAGAATTGATGGCATTAAGCCCACATTTAGGGAAAACTTCTTGTTGCAGGATGCTGTAATAGTCATTGAAGGGTTTCAAGGCAGAAAACCAGTTACTGGGAGCCACTAACATGATCCTAGGTTTAAAGACTTGGAAAGCAAGGGCTTGGATGCCAAAGGACAGAACTCAGTGACTCAGATTAAGAGGCCAAACCTACTCCATCTCGGGACTGACCTCCATTTTAAAAGAAAAGAACCCTGAGAACTTGATCTGCAGCTGAACCCAAGCTGCACCCAAGTACCAGGAAGGACCCCATGACTTGTCCTTGGCTCATACCCCAGAGTTACTCCTTAGCTACTTCCTAGTAAAAGCTAATCAAGATTAGTCTGATTATTTCAATGTTACTTTCAGACCATTTGTGATTGCTCATGGTTTTGCTTCAGATCACCCACCTGTCTGCTTAAAATAATCATTCAGTTAGATGCTTGCCAGGCTGGACACCCCCTCACTTGCTTGCCATTTCCTATAAAATCTTGTCCTGCTGAGGGCACAAGGTCTCACTCACCAGTCTTGCTGCATCAGGGTGGGTGGTAAGCCCTCCCTCTCTTTTGCCAAGGACCAGCCTCAGCTTGGAGAGGGCTTCTGAGGAAGGGCTGTCTGGCAGCAGGGAAACCAAGGACTTGAGGTCAAATCGTGGGTCCAAGCTGAAGGCCTAAATTCTGTTCTCCAGACAGCTTTCCAGATTTCTCTCTCAGCTCGCTCTCTCTCTCTCTCTCTCTCTCTCTCTCTCTCTCTCTCTCTCTCTCCTGTTTGAGACAACATTTTCTGCTATTCTGAAAACTCTCTTGATACCTCATCTCTTGCACATCAAAGTATTTTATTTCCATATCAATTCAGTCATGACCCCAGGTTCCCTTTTAATTATCCCACGAATCAACCAACATTCTAAGATCCTAGACCCTCAATTCCTAGAAAGAGATAGCAAGCACATTTTTTAATTTTTTAAATTTTTTTTTATTTTTTAACATTGCAAAAGGATTCAGAGATCTGCTGGCCTTAACTGGGTGGGACCCCACCCTAAGATTACCATTCCACCTTAACTGGGCCTGGAACTAAATTCCCTCTGTCCCAGGCTAACCTTGAACTCAGGAATCTGCCTGTCTTGTAAATATAAACAAAAAATTTAGCTGGGTGGGATTTTGCCTTTCAATCATCATTCCCTAAATCTCCTTAAATCCTTCCTCAATATCTTTTTGACAGGCTGCCTCACAGTGCAGTTGCCTGATTTTCTAGGTCCACGAGGCCTCTCAATATAATTCATGTTGCATCCTTATATTTTGCATAGTTGAGAAATTATATATTTTTGAAATCATATTTTCAGCATTTTTTCCAAAAGCCTTAAGTGCTGTCCTGAAGGTCACCGAATTCTACCATTTTGCTGAGACATTAGACACACCCTTGCCTGCCAGACTTGGGCTCTCTCTGATTATCAGGGAGTCATTAACCTTGGCAGAGAGGACATTCCGTGAAGGAGGTATTTGAAAATATGTACATTTTTATACAAACAAGCCTTACACCCACAGTAACCATCAACACACTTGGAGCCCCATGACCTGCTGGCTCTGTTCCAGGGGAAGGAACTATGTCATTCTATCCCTCTCCTCCTGGAAGAAACAGGTTAGAGAGCACGTAGGCTGGAAGGGAGGGTCTGATTAAGCCCCTGCTACTTCATTTCCTAAAGACCAATCAGTTTAAAAGTCACACTGTTCTGCCAATCACATTGTGCCTAATGGCTGCTGCTCTAAAAACTGTATAAAAGCTTGATGAACAGGTTGTGTGTGGCCTTGGTGTGGAGGGCAACCCCAGCATGCTGGAACAATAAATTTCTCTTGCATTTTGCATCAATCCCTGACTCCATGGTGTCTTACACTGCAAATAGTGATATTTTGACTCTTTCCTTTCCAAGTTGTATTTCTTTGACCTCCTTTTGTTGTCTAATTGCTCTGGCTAGAACTTCAAGTACTATATTGAATAGGTTGGGAGACAGTGGGCAGCCTTGTCTAGTCCCTAATTTTAGTGGGATTGCTTCAAGTTTCTCTCCATTTAGTTTGACGTTTGCTACTGGTTTGTTGTATATTGCTTTTACTATGTTTAGGTATGAGCCTTGAATTCCTGATCTTTCCAAGACTTTTTCCTGAATTCTATTAGACCTTCAAAGAAGACCTAATACCAGTACTCCTGAGCTCTTTTTGGTTGGGAGACTTTTAATGACTGCTTTTATTTCTCTAGGGGTTATGGGACTGTTTAGAATGTTTATCTGATCCTGATTTAACTTTGGTACCTGGTATCTGTCTAGAAAATTGTCCATTTCATCCAGATTTTCCAGTTTTTTTGAGTATAGGTATAAGATTCCTGACCTTATGTCAGTGGTTCTTACTTTGAGATGCCCCTGCATGAGACATTGAGACATATATCAATGAAAAAGCAAGAGGTTTATTTTCTGGTGGCCGGGACACTAGGTATAAGGTGGGTGTTTCTCTGTAGTGGACCAAGCTACATCCCCAGTGGCTGACAGTACTTGCCAAGTCACTTTGGTAGGGTTGGGGGGGGGGGGGACTACTGATACTCAGCACCAGAAGGAAGATACACCATAGCCATCTCATGGTTTCTCTGGCCTTGCAGAAGGGCTGGTGATTTTGAACTTGAGGGGGTATCTGGCTGATATCTAGTTGGCATCAGGTGCAGGTGCTTGTTTGACGTGAGTTACATGAACCCAGGCAGTTACTCCATCCAGTTTAATAGAGGTCGAGGTGGTCAACAGCACCAGGAATGGCCCTTTCCACTTTGCTTCCAAGTTTTCAGCATGATACCCCTTAACATGTACTTAGTCTCCAACTTGGTACTCGTGTGGAACCCTTGAGGCACCTTCAATATACAGGGCACTAAGTTTAGGCCACAATTCCTGGTGGCTGATCTGGAAAGCTTGCAATTGAGCCATAAGATCCTTGTCAGCCTGAAAAGTCACTCGGGGGGTAGGGGTGTTCAAGAGCTGGAGTCAAGGGAGTAGGAGTCACATACAGGACCTCAAAAGGGGTTAGGTTAAAATGGTAGGGATGGGGCTGGAGAGATTGCTCAGTGGTTAAGAGCACTAACTGCTCTTCCAGATGACCTGAGTTCAATTCCCAGCAACCACATGGCAGCTCATAACCATTTGCAATGGGATATGAAGCCGTCTTCTGGTGTGTCTGAAGACAACTACAGTGTACTCATACACATGAAATAAATAAATAAGTCTAAAAAATTAAAAAAAAAGGGTGTTCTGGGCTCAGAACAGGGCAGGGGAAGGAGCACCACACAGTCAGCACCAGTCTCCAGGGACAATTAGTTAAGGTCTCTTTTAGGGTTCTGTTCATTTCCCCTACCTGCTCTGGGGACAGTATACACAATGGAACTTCCAATTAGTCCCCAATATCTCTGTCAATCCCTGACTTACCTTAGAAACAAAGGCAGGACTGTTACCCCATCAAATTACCTTGGGCACTCTGAACCTCGGGAAAATTTCTTCTAATATCTTCTTGGCTACAACAGTAGCTGTTTCCTGCTTGGTGGGGAAAACCTTAACCCATCCAGAGAAAGTATCTACAAACACTAGAAGGTATTTTGTAACCATATTTTCCTGGCTTAACTTCTGTAAAATTGACCTCTCAATATGCTCCAGGTCATTTTTCCCTAAGTCTACTGCCCTGTTTACTCTTGGCTGCATAAGCATTCACTTGCTGGCACACCTTACACTGTTCTACTATCTCTCTGGCTCAAAACCTGAGGTCCATTATATATACTTTAGATCCTTTAACTGCGTAGACAAGCTTTTTATCCCCTAAATGAGTCTGTCTGTGCACTTGGCCTAGTAAGTCTTTTTCTGGCTTTCTGGGGAGTATGGTTTTTCCTTCTTGTGTGCACCATTGCCCTTCCTTCTCTAGGTAATAGTTGGTAGGGTGGTTAGCAATATGAGTCCTTTCTTCTTCCATATATTTTAAGTGAGGCCATCCCTTAGTCCAGTCCCATTCCCCAACAGGTGTCTCTTGCAGGCCCATAACTTCTTAAGTCCCTTGGTTTACTTGGTTATTGCCCTGGGCCACTGAGTCTCTTTCCTTTTGATGTCCTGGGCAATTAACAATACTCATAGTTGCCAGCTTCATCAGGGCATCCAAGAGATCCCCAATTTCCTGCTTGTTCTTTATTTCTTTTCCCTCTGATGTGAGCAGTCCTCTCTCTCTTGGCATATTAGCACCATAGACATGGGCTGTGGCAAAGGATTACCTGCTATCCATGTAGATGTTAATTTTCTTGCAGGACCCAAGTTCCAAGGCTTTGGTGAGGGCAATTAGCTCTGCTTTCTGCGCAGATATGCTGGGGGTTAGAGGTTCATCCCATATGACATTTGTGCCTTCTACCTGTTTGTCTCTGACCTTCATGGAGAAAACTGCTCCTGTCTGTAAACCAGATGGCTTCAGCTCCCAGAAGGGGTTGGTCAGAGAGGTCTTTCCATTCAAAGGTGAAGTATTCTTGACTTGGGGATGCTAAGAGCAGGCAGAAGAAAGCATCTTTCAAGTCTAAGACAGTGTACCAAATTCTAGAAGGTGGAAAAGAACTCAACAGAGTGTAGGAGTTAGGCACAGTGGGATGGATGTCAGCCACTTGGAGGATTACTGTCTTGGACTGGGCAGTAATCATTAGTGCCCAGCCTCTTAACTGGCAGGAGTGGTGTGTTCCAGGCCAAACGGCACTTATGCAACACCCCAAGCTGGAGGAGTCTGGAGATGTGTGGTTTAATTCCTTCTTGTGCCTCCCGAGACATAGGGAGACACTGGGGTAGCCTGCACCTTGAGTTCTACCACCGTTGGGGGGAATAACATTTTGCTTTGCCCATTCCTGCCGCTTCTACCCAGGCTGACAGGAATGTTTCCAACTACCAAGTCAAGTCCTAGTTCTGAGTAAAGGTGGTTTCAAATATTTTATACTCATCTAGTCTGGTAGTCAGAATGTGAATGGACTCTCCTTCTGGGCCAGCTAGTGGTAGCCCATCTGGCAGGAAGTGTATCTGGGCCCCCATTTTGGAGAGTAAGTCTGCCCCCAAAGAGGGTAAGGACAGTCTGGGATGACCATAAATGAGTGGGATACCTGGTCCATCCCTAGGTCCACTGTTCTTTGGGTAGTCCATGAATACATTTTGTGCCAGAGGCTCCTTGGACTCAAGATTTTTTTCTTGGAAACAGGGCCATTGGCTTGGAGGAGGACCAAGTGCTGAGTCCCTGTGTCCACCAAGAATTGAATGGGTTTTCCCTCTACTCTCAGAGTTACCTTGGGTTTGGGGGGGGTGTGTCTGAACACCATCCTCCCTAGTCACCGTCTTCCCACAGGGCTAACACCTTCACCATTTGGAAGCCTGGGATTTCCTGCCTCCAGCACTCTGGATACAGTGGCCCGCTCCTTGCAATATGTGCACTGGTCCTTTTGAATAGGTTTTCTGTCTCTTTGGTTGGAGTCTCTTTTCTCTGCTTTCCCTAACTACTGTAGCCAAGACTCTCTGTAAATTCCTTTCCTGTCACTTTTACTTTTTTCATCTCCCTTTCATCCTCTTCCTTTCTCTTTCTTTGCTTCTTTTCCTCCTCTGTCTCCCTTTTATGGTAGACTTTCTCAGCAACCTACACTAAATCTCTCAATGACTTATCCTGTACTCCCTCTAGCCTCTAAAGCTTTTTCCTGATATCTCTACTAGCCTGGTCTATAAAAGTCATAGTCACAGTAGCCTTGTGCTTTTTGCTGCTGGAATCATAGGGTGTTGTACTGGCTGGTTTTGTGTCAACTTGACACAAGTTGGAGTTATCACAAAGAAAGTAGTTTCAGTTGAGAAAATGACTCCATGAGGACCAGTGGTAAGGCATTTCTCAATTAGTGATCAAGGGGGATGGGTCCCTTGTGGATGGTACCATCTGTGGAGTGGTAGTCTTGAGTTCTATAAGAAAGCCAGCTGAGCAAGCCAGGAGAAGCTAGCAAGCCAGTAAGCAGCATTCCTCCAGGGTCTCTGCCTCAGTTCCTGCTCCTTGACCTGCTTGAGTTCCAGTCCTGACTTCCTTTCATGATGAACAGCAATTGGAAGCATAAGCTCAATAAACCCTTTCCTCCCCAACTTGCTTCTTAGTCATGATGTTTGTGCAGGAATAGAAACCCTGACTAAGACAGGTGTATACTGGTGGGATGCCTCCATGAGTCGCTCTAGATAGACTTTGGGTGACTCATCTGGTCTCTGCTTAACCTTGTCAAATTGGTGGGTCATTGAGCAGCCCCCTTGAGACCTGCTAGCTGAGCCTGGCAGTAGAAATTCAGGTGCCCCTAACCTTCTGCCATATTAAAGTCTCAGTCAGGTCTAGTCAAGGGAAACCCACTGTCGACGACAGCCTTGTCAATCGATTGTGCCCCCGTGTCTGAAGGGACATTCTTTCTGGCTTCCTGCATTATCCTCTCTTGCTCTTTGGTCATGAAGAACACTCTCATCAGTTGTTGGAGATCATCCCAGGTGGGCTGATGAGTAAATAAAAGTTTTAAAGAGATTAATCAGCTCTTAGGGTTATCTGAAAAGGGAGAAGGTAAAGGGATAAAGGAGATCCTTGAGGAAGGGCTGTGGGAACAGGGGCCATGCTAGGGGGTAGCAGATCTGCTGTGGAGGGGTCCTGGAGGATGTTCTTTACAGACTTGTTAGTCTCTATGGGGTTCTTCCCCTTTATGGCCAGGACCTGTGAGAGTCTCAGAGACAAAATGCCTTTTATCCAAGAGGGATAGTCTTCCACTAGATCCTTCTATAGGGCATTTGGTCTGGGTGCCCTAGGGATCCTGGCCTAAAGATTCTTTCCTCTACTGCTTTGATCACCTGCAAGTCGAAAGTCCCTATGGGTGGCCACCCTACTCCGAAGGTGGGCCTTTCAGAGGAGCAGAGAGTAACTAACTTGCCTACCCTTTCTTTCTTTCTCTCTCTCTCTCTCTCTCTCTCTCTCTCCCTCCCTCCCTCCCTCTTTTCCTTCTTTCCTTCCTTCCTTTTTTTAAAAGATTTGTTTTGTTTATATGAGTACTCTGTAGCTGTCTTCAGACACACCAGAAGAGGGCATCGGATCTCATTACAGATGGTTATGAGTCACCATGTGGTTACTGGGAATTGAACTCAGGACCTCTGGAAGAGCAGTCAGTGCTCTTAACTGCTGAGCCATCTCTCCAGGCCCCTAACTGGCCCTTCTTCACTACTACTGACCAGTTTTTCCCTCTTTCCCTAACTTCCCTCCAGCAGTTAACTAGGATGTTTAACGGGGTACATGTGAAAGACCCCCGAATTGGGGAGAGGCTCACTCAAGCCTTGGGAAGACACGACCCCCCAATGACTCACGAGAAACCGAACTTGCTGCAAGGGTACGAGGTTTATTCCGGGAAGCAGTGCACTGGGTCGAGCTCATAACCCACACAGGGGCAGAGGAGATCGACCCGAGCAGCTGAAGTTAGGGGTATTCATAGGGAAAATTCACAAAGCAAACGGGGGAGCAGGGGGAACATGCGTCATGGGAAAGAGCAGAGGGTCTCAAAACAGAGGTCATTGTAACATTTTTGGTTGATCAACAGGATAGGAGTCAAGTCAAAACAACTACTTTCCCAAAACAATTTTTAGAACAGATGTTATCATGACATTTCATGGTGGGCTTGTTTTTGAAACAAGGTAAAAACAACCATTTTCAGAACTGTCTAAGGGGGGTGAGTTTAACCCATCTTAGGCCCCTGGGTGGCCTAGGGCTCTAGTACTGAGTCTAGGGGCATTTTTCTTCCAGGGTTTTTCACATGCAGTCTGTCCAAAAATAACGTCAGTCCAAGTCCAAGAACATAGAGAAAGACAATCAACACAGTTTGCCCTTGCCACGGGTGCAGAAACCAGGTTATAGCAAGACTCTGTAGGCTCCTGCAGTTTCCAAAAAGAGTGAAGTCCTCCCAGCTCTCTCTAACTGTCTTGAATTGCCTTCCAGACTCCCCATGGTCAAGGCATTAAGGCACTTCTCACCACAATTGACAGCACCAGACCAGAGGCTTTCCAGCCAACACTGTACTCTTGAGCCAAAAGTGAAAGTAGAAGACAAAGAGAGATAAACACTTACTTAGACCCTGTTGCGGTTGTTGAGCTCAGTCTTTTCCCCTCTGATCAGTGTAGTTAGTGTTCTCTTGTGGGAGGTCTCCTCCAATCCTAGAATGAGCCCCCAAATGTAAGACCAAAAGTAAGTGGTATTTACTTCGAGACATCCCCAGTGAGACATTGCAATGCAAAAGCAAGAGGTTATTTTCTGGCACTTCAGGTCGACCTTCAATTAATCCCTCAAGGCAAGTGACTAGAAGGTGATCCCCAATGGCTATTATAAGCAGTTTTTATGTGTTTTAGAGGCAGAGGTTACATTAGCAACATTAAAGTTCAAACTTATTGGCTGAGCATATTGACCTTTAAATCTATTGGTCAGCAAGCATAACACGAATTTGAACTCTACCTGAGACTTTCCAGAGGGTCAGGTGACTATCAGTCAGTACATTCTTCTGTTTTTACTGTTCCTGTGGGTGGAGAATGGAACTTGGCCTAACCTTGACCAAAGGCGGGAGGGAGAAGCTGTAAGGAGGGTGTGGGACTAGAAAAAGTCCATAGGGTCACTTCTAGGCTTTTGTAGTAGGATCTGATGATTTTTTGAATTTCCTCAGTTTCTGTTGTCATATCTCCCCTTTCATTTCTGATTTTGTTAATTTGGATACTGTCTCTGTGCCTTCTGGTTAGTCTGACTAAGGGTTTATCTATCTTGTTTATTTTCTCAATGAACCAGCTCCTGATTTTGTTGATTCTTTGTATAGTTCTTTTTGTTTCTACTTGGTTGATTTCAGCCCTGAGTTTGATTAGTTCTTGCCATCTACTCCTCTTGGGTGTATTTTCTTCTTTTTGTTCTAGAGTTTTCAGGTGTGCTGTTAAGCTGCTAGTATATGCTCTCTCCAGTTTCTTTTTGGAGGCACTCAGAGCTTTGAGTTTTCCTCTTAGCACTATTTTCATTGTGTCCCATAAGTTTGGGTATGTGGTGCCTTCATTTCCATTAAATTCTAAAAAGTCTTTAATTTATTTATTTCTTTCTTGACCAAATTATCATTGAGTAGAGCTTTGTTCAGCTTCCATGTGTATGTGGGCTTTCTGTTGTTTTTGTTGTTATTGAAGACCAACCTTAGTCCATGGTGATCTGATAGGATGCATAGGATTATTTTAATCTTCTTATATTTGTTGAAGCCTGTCTTATGACCAATTATATGGTCAATTTTGGAGAAGGTTCTATGAGGTGCTGAGCAAAAGGTATATTCTTTTGATTTAGAATGAAATATTCTATAGATATCTGTTAAATCCATTTGTTTCATCACAGTTGTTAGTTTCACTGTGTCTATGTTTAGTTTCTGTTTCCATGATCTATCCATTGATGATAGTGGAGTGTTGAAGTCTCCCATTATTATTGTTTGAGGTGCAATGTGTGCTTTGAGCTTTAGTAAAGTTTCTTTTATGAATGTGGGTGCCCTTGCATTTGGAGCATAGATGTTCAGAATTGAGAGTTCTTTGTAGAATTTTCCTTTGATGAGTATGAAGTGTCCTTCCTTATCTTTTTTTGTTAACTTTTGGTTGAAAGTTGATTTTATCCGATATTAGAATGGATGCTCCAGCTTGTTTCTTGGGACCATTTTCTTGGACAAAATGTTTCCAGCCTTTTACTCTGAGGTAGTGTTTATCTTTGTCACTGAGGTGCGTTTCTTGTATGCAGCAAAATGCTGGGCCCTGTTTACTTATCCAGATGGTTAGTGTATGTCTTTTTATTGGGAAATTGAGTCCATTGATGTTAAGAGATATTAAAAAAGTGATTGTTGCTTCCTGTTATTTTTGTTGTTAGAGGTGGAATTATGTTTGTGTGGCTATCTTCTTTTGGGATTGCTGAAAGAAGATTACTTTCTTGCTTTTTTTAGGGCATAATTTCCCTCCTTGTGTTAGAGTTTTCCATCTATTATCCTTTGTAGGACTGGATTTGTGAAAAGATATTGTGTTAATTTTGTTTTGTCATGGAATACCTTGGTTTCTCCATCTATGTTAATTGAGAATTTTGTTGGGTATAGTAGCCTGGGCTGGCATTTATGTTGTCTTAGGGTCTGTATGAGATCTGCCCAGGATCTTCTAGCTTTCATAGTCTCTGGTGAGAAGTCTGTTGTAATTCTGATAGGTCTGCCTTTATATGTTACTTGACCTTTTTCCCTTATTGCTTTTTAATATTCTTTATTTGTTTTGTGCACTTGGTGTTTTGATTATTATGTGATGGGAGGAATTTCTTTTCTGGTCCAGTCTATTTGGAGTTCTTTAGGCTTCTTATTTGTTCATGGGCATCTCTTTCTTTAGGTTAGGGAAGTTTTCTTCTATAATTTTGTTGAAGATATTTACTGGCCCTTTAAATTGGAATCTTCTCTCTATTCTATATCTATTATCCTTAGGTTTGGTCTTCTCATTGTGTCCTGGATTTCCTGGATATTTTGTGTCAGGAGTTCTTTTCATTTTGCATTTTCTTTGACTATTGTGTCAATGTTTTTTTCTGCCCCTGAGATTCTCTTTTCTATCTCTTGTATTCTGTTGGTGATGCTTGCATCTATGACTCCTGATTTCTTTTCTAGGTCTTCTAATTCCAGAGTTGTCTCCCTTTGTGATATTTTATTGTTTCTATTTCCATTTTTAGATCCTGGAGAATTTTGTTCAAATCTTTCTTTTGTTTGGTTGTGTTTCTTGTAATTCTTTAAGGGATTTTTGTGTTTCCTCTTTAAGTGCGTCTACCTGTTTACCTGTGTTCTTTTGTATTTCTTTAAGGGAGTGATTTATGTCCTTCTTAAAGCCCTCTATCATCATCATGAGATGTGATTTTAAATCAGAGTCTTGCTTTTCTGGTGTGTTGGGGTATTCAGGACTTGCTGTAGTAGGAAAACTGGGTTCTGATGATGCCAAGTAGCCTTGGTTTCTGTTGCTTAGGTTCTTTTTCTTGCCTCTTGCCATCTGGTTATTTCTAGTGCTACCTGCTCTTGCTGTTTCTCACTGGAGCCTTTTTCTCCTGTGATCCTGGTTGTGTCAGAACTCCTCA
This sequence comes from Rhynchomys soricoides, assembly GCA_019843965.1. Lineage (NCBI taxonomy): Eukaryota > Metazoa > Chordata > Mammalia > Rodentia > Muridae > Rhynchomys > Rhynchomys soricoides. The sequence continues at coordinate 1,297,670 of JADRCH010000143.1, read as the reverse complement.
GAGGTCATCTGTCTCTGTGATCCTGTGAATCTGTGATCCTGTGATCTTGAGATCCTGGTGTGTCAGAGCTCCTGGGAGTCAAGCTCCCAGGATACCTGGTATCCTGAAATTCTGATGTGACCACGCTCCAGAGATCTTGTTGTGTTAGACCTCCTGGGAGTCTAGCTTTCTCTGGGTGTTATAGGGGTGGATGGGGTGCCAGAGCCCTGGGTTTTGCTCCATGCACAGGTGCAAGCTGGAAGGAACCTGTGCCTCTGACTGGGCAGGGGTTTGTGTTTCTCTGGTTCCTGGAAGGGGGGGGGCAGTTATGCTGGGTGTTGGGAAAGATGTTGTGGTCTTAGCTGTGATCTTGAGTCTTGTCAGAGTTCCAGTGCTCTTAGGTGTGTCCAATCTCCTAGGAGTTGGGGTTCCTCTGTGATCCTGTGATCCTGGGCATGGTAGAGCGCCTGGGAGTTGAGCTTCCTCTGGGTGTTGTGGGACTGGGTGCAGAGCCAGTGCCCAAGGTCTGCTCAGGGCACGGGCTCCCAGTATGTTCTTTTTTGTAACTTATAGTTGAAGCTAATGATTAACTATGTGTGTGTGTGTGTGTGTGTGTGTATATATATATATATATATATATATATATATATATATATATCAGTATATAGCAATACCTATATGGCAATATCTATCTATGTATATCAATATCTATCTATCTACTCATGAAAGTATTTGAGTGAAATGTTTGCAACTAGGTATTTCCTTAGAAATGATCATAAATTCACATAGTTCCACAGGTAAGAGAATTTTTGTTATTTGTCAGAGTATCACTGTGTTGCCTATGCTAGCTTCAAATTCACAAACATCCTGTCTCAGTCTTCTAAATGCTAGGATTATAAGATATGATACTGTCCCTGGCAGTACAGTGGTTTGTAATTTGGTCTGTACCAATGCTCTATTATAACAATTGAAGTTCACAGCTAATAAAAGTTTTAGCAATACAAAGATCAGAATATACTAGATATTTAAAAGACATTTAGAAATAACATTGGAATATTCACAAAGTAGTCTTGAAGTTAGATCGTTTCCGGCTTCTGCTTTACTCTTTAGTGTTGTATTGGACATTCTGAAATTTTTGGTTTCCCATATAGATTTGCGAACACTGTTGCCAACATTTAGAAAACAGATTGCAGAGATTTTGATTGATAATGTGTTGAGTCTGCCAACTGAGTTAGAGTTGTCATGTTGAAAAGTTTTATAACTTGTAAAAAAAATAGACTTAATATTTGTTCTTGTTTGATGTTTGTTTTCCCTGAAGCCACTAGCATATTAGTTCTAGTTATTTTATATTTTATGATAATTATAAAACCCATGTCATATCTGAGCCTCCCAGTGTTTACTTTTCTCCAAAGGCCTTGATGCCTGCAGTGCCTTTGTTTCTTCCGTTAACTTTGGGTGTCAATAAGTAAATCTTCTAAAGCACAGCCATCACTCTGCAGTGCTTCTAGTATGAGTTTGTTCTCTTACTGAAGTCTTGTATTAAGCAGTGGCAAAAGGCAAATAATTAATGCTTTTGTGATTAAATGTTAGTCTTTTAGTCGTGGCATGTCCCTCACTGTTAGCATTTAAAGTGTTTCTAAACTCTTAGTATTTTCCTCCTGCTTGCCACAGATGTGAGAAAAACTTAGGTAAAACTGGGGTTAGAAAGTTGCCTCTCCATCTGGAAGTCTGCTAAAATCATTTTCATAGAAGCTAGGTCTTGTTTGCAGTTAAAGCACATCTCAGAATGGCCACTTTCCCTTTCCTCTTGCCAAGACATGAAGTCATTTTTCTTGGCTCATCATCATGAGACCTGGTGGCATTCCTGAAGGCAAAGCTCATGAAAGTGTGGGAGCTATAAAACTGTAGCTCTAGGAGGTTCTTATCCAAGGGTAGTCCACACCTTGTCCACAACAATTTGTCAAAATTCCCAGGACACATTCTACCCCAGTTCATGATTCCAATACTTTCTGCTCCAGGTAAATTGATCTCAATGTGTTTCACTTTAGTCTAGTCTCCTGAATCTCCAGACTCTGGGTGTGTGATTGGATTGTGAGCTAGTTCTCTGATGTGTCCAAGAGAAGTCATTAGGTTTTATCTTGATGTAATTTTTTTCTCTTATTGTAATATGAGAGTGATATTTTCCAGTCATGTACCTGCCAATTTAAAGCTAGAAGTTTTTGCATTCTTTAAAGGCATATCTTCAAGTCACAAATCTTGAAAAGTGTATTTCACCTGTAGGAAGGATAGAACGATGGTGTGGTCTTTAAAGTATATACTTAATCAAAATTATTTGATATTGATAGCAGGAATGAGGAGAACATAAGACACTCTACACAGACATACTCTTATTTAGTGATACAGATGTACCCGTATTTAGAGAAGCAGCTACAGGTCTTTGTTCTTCAAATCTGAAAGTTCTACACAATGTTATTTGTTTACATTTAAAAAAGGAAAATGCATGGTGAATTAGTGATGTTTGAGTTGTATTATTATATATATTCCTGATAAATTACTTCTGGTTTTATTAATGCACACTCTGATTTTATAGCCTTCAGTTTTAGATGTTTAAAGAAATTTTCTTTTCACTAGTTTCTAACTCTGTTCACTTGAAATGTTCTTTTTATTGTCTTTATGGACCTATCCTGCCAGGAGGTAAGAGACAACCTATAATAGATGGGTCAGTACAGTGGGTTATAAAGAGGATCCTTGGAAATCATCCTGGTTTGAAAAGGTTAGCATTCTATATGGGAGCTACTATGAACTCCATATGGACCTCACTAAACTCAAGCTAAGTGGGTTATCAATTACACTATTCATAATTGGCCAGATGTCAATGCCACTCATGAGTTCAGACAAATCACACAAGAGAGAAGGCTGATTTGGAGGTGATAATCTTTTCTGAAATCTCTTGTTAGTCCTAATAGGATATTAAGACTATATGCTTTTCAGGCAGGACTCCCAGAGTAGGGATAACAGCACCAACACCCACACAAAACCTTTGACCTAAAATTTGTCCTGTCTACAAGAAGTGCAGGAGCAAAGATGGAGCAGAGACTGAGTGAATGGGCAACAAATGATTGGCCCAATTTGAGACATATCCCATGGGCAAGAACCAATCCCTGGCACTCTGTTATACTTGCAGATAGGAGCTTAGCATAATTGTCCTCTGAGAGGCCCCACCTAGCAGCCAATGGAAACAGATGCAAAGACCCACAGTCAAACATTAGATGGAGCACAGGTAGTCTTGTGGAAGGGTTGGAGGAAGTATCGATGGACCTGGGGGGTATAGGGACTCTACAGGAAGGCCAACAGAGTCAACTAACATGGACCTTTTAGTATCTTAAGTATAACAGTATACATTTTAGTATCCTGAGATTGAACCACCAACAAAAGAGCATACATTGGCTGGACCTAGTCCCTCTGTCCCCACATGCAGCACAGGTACAGCTTGGTTATCATGCAGATCCCCTAACAACAGGAGCAGGGGCTATCTCTGACTCTGTTGCCTGCCTGTGGATCCTCTCTCCCTCTCTGGGATGTCTTGTCTAGCCACAGTAAGAGAGGATATGCCTAGTCCTGCAGAGACTTCATATGCCAGAGTGTGTTGGTAGGAGCCTCCTCCTTCTCAGAGGATAAGAAGAGGAGATGTGGGGCAGGGGCTATGTAAGGGAGGACTGAGAGATGAGGGCTGCAATCAGGATGTAAAGTGAATAAAATGTAAATTAATGGAAAAAATATTACTTTAATAGCTGAGTGATCATGTAAGACTCTGGGAAGTCTTAACTTACCGAAGATCCTCCGAATGGACACACAGAATTCGGGATTGATGCAAAATGCAAGATAAATTTATTGATTCATCAGCATGCTGAGGTCACTCTACATACCAAGACTAGAGGACGACCTCGTGGAGCCCATTCAGGGACCTTATATAGGATTTTAGAGCAGCTGCCATTAGGTACAATGTGATTGGCAGAACAGTGTGACTTTTAAACTGATTGGTCTTTAGGGAATGAGGTAGCAGGGGCTTAATCACCTCCTCCCTTCCAGCCTACATGCTTTCTAGCCTTTTTCTTCCATGTGCTTGGAGGGGAAGAGGGGACTCTGGTGGAATATCTCAAAGTTCTCGAGCTGACCTCTCAATCACAGCTTGAATAACTTTTTTCAATAAATAAATTATATTAAATATATTTATAATCAATTTATAAATTTCATGAATTAAAATAGGTCACAATCAGACAGTTTATTCCAGAAATGTGAGGATCTCCCACTTCTTCTTCAGGGTTTAGCCCAGTGAGTCTCCCTGACCTCTCCATCCACTGGGTTCCACATATAGTCTGGCCATTCCCACCTCATTTAAACCAACCTGTAAGCTTCAACTAGGAACCACCCTACCTGTCACTACCCACAGATCCTTTCTCCATTGTATCCAGCCTTTTCATCCAGTAATACCACCTACAGTCTTCTTCAGGGTCTAGCCTGGTGAGTCTCTTGGACCTCCATATCCATGCTTTTTCTTTAACCTGCCAGACCTAGTTTAGGTACCACATACCTGCCCCTGCTTAGTTTGGCTACTCATTCTGGCATGCACTTCAGCCAACCTCTAGGCTTCCACAAAGACCTCCCTTCCTATCCTCCAACCCACAGATGCCTACTGTACCACATCTAACTTTTCTACTCAGTCAAATCCCCTCCCCCACACCCCAGGTTTTGACCAGGAAGCATAACCTAGTTCCCTTGGTCTACTTCACTCCACCTAGACAATTTCCAACCTCTAGGCCCAGCCATTGGCATATCCTTCCTTCTGCTCCAACCTGCTCTGTCTGTGTTAGACATTGAGCTGACAAAAGAAGTCTATGTGCCCTGACCTCATTGTACAAAAACCAATAATATGAAAAATCAAGCTAGTATCTTTTCTCCAAAACTACCAGCTTTATGGAAATGTTTGTCAGTTATAATTACTTTGATGAAACTCAGAACTCAGAATTTAAAAGAACAATCATAAACTCTACTAAATAATTCAAGAAGTTTAAAGAAGGCACAAAGAAAGAGCTCAATGAAATGAAAGAGAAAGAACGTAAGGAAAATAAACATCTGGGTGATAACCAAGAAAACACAGCATAAAGGTGATGGAAATGATAAGGACAATGTGGGACTTGAGAATGGAATTTAAAAGAAGATAAAAAGATTGAAGAGGAATTAAACTGAAGTGAAGATATAATTTAAAAATCCAATGACACAACTGGAAAACTTCAAGAAGCAGATTGAGTATAAGGTCCTAAAGATAAAGTAGAAGATAGAGATCAAATAAGCAAGTAATGTGAAAAATTAAAACACATCCACAGCCACACATACACGCACATGCATACACACACACACACACACACACACACACACACACACAAAGAGAAAATATAGGAAATGTGGGACACCATTAAAAAAAAAAAACCTCAAACCTTTGAATTAGAATTAGTCATAGTTGAGAGAGAAGAATCCCAAGTTGTTGACATAGGCCAGATCTTCAACAAGATTATAAAAGAAAATGTCCTCAAATTAAGGAAAAACACTCCCATATAGACAAAAGAATCACACAGAACGTAAAATAGATAAGCACAAAAAAGAAAATCTCTATGGCGTATAACAGCTAAAATACTATATATACAGAACAAAGAAAGTGTAAGACTAGCCAGATGGTGGTGGCACATACCTTTATCCCATTACTCAGAAGGCAGAGGCAAATCTCTGAGCTAGAGGCCAGCTTGGTCCACAGAGTGAGTTCCAGAACATTCAGAGCTATACAGAGAAACCCAGTATTAAAAAACCAAAACCATGGCTGGAGAGATGGTTCAGTGGCTAAGAGCATTGACTATTAAGAGGTTCTGAGTTTAATTCCCAGCAACCACAAGGATCTGATGTGGTTTGAAGACATAGTGTACTCATACATAAAATAAATAAATCTTTAAAAACAAACAAAAGTAAAAAGCAAACAAAAAACCCAAAGGCCTCAAACCACCTCAAAAAACAAAAGAAAGGAAGGAAGGAAGAAAGATTGTATATAGAAAGATATAAAGATAAAAGCACAAGTCACAGATAAAGGAAAACTGATTAGAATAAGACCTAACTTCTCAATGGAAAATTTGAAAGCCAGAAGAGCCTGGGGTAATATATTCCAAGTTAAAAGACTATGAAGGTCAGCCTGGACTGATTTACCTAGCAAAACTGTCCTCCATAATTAAAAAAGAAAGAAAAGCTTTCCACGGTATAGAGAACCTAAAGAATTCTGTGTCCAGCAAACCAAACCTAAAGAAAACACAGGAAGAGTATTTCAGGTTGAAAAGAGGAATGAACATAGCAGAGACCATGTAAAGGAATATAAAGCTATTATTATTAAAATGATAATGTACCACTGCCTTAGTCACTGGGCTATGGCTGTAAAGAAGCACCATGACCAAGGCAACATTTACAACAGAAAACAGTTAATTGGAGGCTTGCTTATAGTTTTGGATGTTTAGTCCATTATCATTATGGTAAGATACAGCCTGCAAGCAGGTACTAGAACAGTAGCTAAGAGTTACAGTCTGATCCATAGGAAAAGAACAAGAGACTAGGTTTGGCATGGAGTTTTTAAACATCAAAGTCTACCTCCTGTGACACAGTTTCTCCAAGGCCACACCTTGTAATCCTTTTAATTCTCTCAAGTAGTGCCACTACCTGGTGACTAAGCATTCAAATATATGGGAGCCTATGGTTGCCGTTTTTATTCAAGCCACTTCAACTACTGTGAATGCAAATGACAACACTCAAAATCAACAACATGGTTACCACAGTTAATACACATTTCAATAAAACTTTAAAAATATTCTTGGCCTCAATTCTCCAACCAAAAGACACAGGTTGACTGAATGGATCAAAACTCCAAATTCAGCTCTTCAGTCTCACTCCTAGACTTGTAGTGGCATACCTGCAGGTGTATCTACTGTATCTCTATTCTTTGGGACTGCTACCAGAACCTTAGTCCAGAGCCTGCTGTCTGTGAACCCCCTCAGCCTTCCCTTCTATCTCATTCCTATTCCTTTGTGTCAGCTGTTGATACCTGGAAACATTTTTTTACCTGGGACCCATATAGCCACACGGGGCTTGGACTCAGATAGGCAATATCCACTCTCCTTTCTATCCTATGTTACAATCTCATTTTCACCCCTAGCCCTGTAGCTGCTGGCTTACAAGTATCCCTCCTTCCACTCTACCTCCATCCCATAGGGACTCCCACTCTTGGTATAGACTCTGGGTCCTCCTAGCCTATCATCCATTTCTCTCCAGACATATTTTGTCTTATTGCAATCTACTTGCAGGAGCCATCTTCCTCCCACCACATCCTCAACTTTCTTGGGATCCCCTCCTTTCAATGTGAACAGAATCAACTTAGAGCATTCCTGCAGGCCCTCTCAGCCATTTTTTTTTGTGGCCCATCTCTAGTCCTCTCTGCCATCCACTGATAGCCACCACACCTTCCTAAGATCACAAAAACCAAGGAATGGAACACCCACTAACAAAGACCAGATATCAACATCAACACCTAGAATCATCTCAATAATCCTAAATCCAGATGCCTAGACACCACCATAAAAATACAAACACTAATAAGTGGTAAGACAAAGAGAATGTATGCCTGGAGACAGGGATGAAGAAGTAGGAGCACCTTTGATCTGTACCAAGAGCTGGAGTATTCAGTATAAAGAGCTGAGGTAGTAGGAGGGCATTTGTAAGTAGGCTGATGTCTGGGGGTGAAACAGGCAAGACTATAGTGGAGGACAGCAAGGAGGGTGAAAATTACCTACTTGAGTCTAAACTTGGTGTTTCTCCTAGGAGTCTCAGGTAGAAAGTGTTTCTAGGTATAGGCAACTGACACAAAGGAATGGGAATGAGCTAGAAGGAAGAGATGATAGAGTCAACAGGAAAGAACAAAACTGGGTCTATACCAAGGTTGACAATTCTCCTCCTTCTCCTCCTCTTCCTCTTCTTCCTCCCTGGGATGCTGCTCCTGCTGTTGGTTTTTGTTTCTTTGTTTCACTTTGTTTGTTTTGCTTTATTTTGAGACAGAGTTTCTTTGTGTAGCCCTGACTGTCCTGAAACTCACTAACCCAGAGACCCACCTGCCTCTATCTCCTCAGTGCTGGGATTAAAAGTGTGTGTCACCATGCCCCACAGCAAAGTTTTAAAATGTCATTCATTCTTTATTGTCTTTGTAGTCTTAAGTTATTTTGTATAGGGTATCAAGCTCTCTGCCCTCACAATTTTGCATTCCATTCCCCCCCCCCCATTTATGCTCTAGAGGTGGTGGGACCTGGGAGAATGGAGCTGATAAAAAAGACAAACTAAAGTCTCATGTAATAGCCATCTTTATTCAGAGCATAAAATAATTTTTACGGAGGGGTAAGAATAATCATGTGAGTAATGTGTACAATCACACTGCAAACCACACATGGCAGACAAGTCACATGCGGACAATTTGCATGGAACCTAAACAAACAACATAGAGGAACATAAACAAATAACAATAGCCAATAGTAATGAAAAATCTCAAGTAAACTCACTCCTACCTATCCACTGTACCTGGGAGGAGCATGAAAACATAATCTAAGAGCAATTCCATGTTGATGAAGAAATTGTGGTCACAGGACTCTTGCCTTGGTTTCTTGGAGTCTTTTCACAAGAACTCAGAAGTCTCATGTGATTTCATTCCTTGATCATATTCCAACATCTCTTCCTTTTTTACTTTTTAAATGCAGGATATCCAGAGTGGTTTTGATTTGATATGTTGTAAATAAATCTAATTCTCATTTGTTACATCAGTATCTTATAAGCAATTAAATTATAAACATAAGGAATAATATTAGAACAGTGAAAACACTGTGTGTAATATTCTGCCACCAAGAACAGGGATCTAATCCAAACTATGTCCAGTACTATTTGTTACATTGTTATATTGATAAAATCTAAAAAAATCTAAAGAATAGCTTAAAAAGAGATCTATATGGTTAGTAGCTCTTGTATATTGTAGGATGTAAGTCCTTTTAAAAGAAATGTTAAAAAAATTTTTATGAGGTATTATGAAAATAAAAAGTGATTTAAATCCCAATGAAAAATTAACCACAATTCCTTCCGCAGATTAGTAAATGAGTCTATTATTATGGTCCAGGCATAATCACAGAGTCGTTAGTAAAGATAATAGGAGCTGGATCCATATATGTGTTAAGAGGCACTCACTGCAGATGCATAAGTCAAAGCATTACCAGAAATATTCTCAGGTGACATAGGCTCTGTGCTTGATTGAATAACTTCTTTCGTGGTGCACAGGGCTTTAACTTGACCCTAGGTAGGCAGACATGACTTCTGATGATATGGTCAATATCTCATTTTGTTGTTTAGCTGGAGGTTTGCTATCTTTCTGGTGACTTTCACTGTCTCCCCACTTTCCACAGTTGTTGTTGAAGACCCAGCACAAGAGGAGTTGAAGAGGAATCCAGAAAGTTTCACTGAATCTATCTGCAATGACAGATGTATGCCCCTCCCCAATTTTCTTCAGGAGAAGTAAAAATGAGGCGTTTCAATGCACCAGCTTGCTAATTTCTTTCTGCAGTAAAACAAGGGGAGGTTAGAGTATGTACAAGTATGAATCTGTTGCTGGAAATAATAACAATCAGGATTGGAAACAATATTTAAGAGTTTATGAATTAACCATAATAGATTAATCAAACACCCAGTTTTACCTGTTGTGCTGAAAAAAGAAGTGTTAATTGATAAATACATGAACCATGAATCTCTCCTACCATTAGATAAACCATCAATAAAGTAAGTATTTGCCTGTAGAATGGAAAAAGGTTGGACAATTTTTTAAATAAAAAATTCAGTTTGTGTGAGAAAATACTGTACCTTTCCAGTTGGATATGATTTACCATTATAATCTGCAAATGAAATTTGAAAATTGGCAGAGTTCTATAATGCTCTTAAAAACTGGCTGTGAGTCGAGTGTAATATAATACAGTAAACATCAAACCCATATAACTGTTGTTCTCAGGTCCTCCCCTGATTTACTAACTGAGGAGGAAAGGTAAGGCAAACAGTAATGGCCCTTACAGTGTAAATAAATTAATTCCAAAGGTTTATCATCTTGTGCTATAATTCCCCTAGGAGACAATTTAGTGGGGGAAATAAGCTCAAAGGCAGTAACAGATATGCATGATACAAAAATGTCTCTTTTAGCTAGATTCAGATAGCTGTAGTTCTTTTCTTGCCTCCTGAGATAGTATTTGAGAACTGTCCAATGGAATTTTTGAGAACTCTCCTGGAATTTTTAATAGATTGGTTAGTGCACTGGAAATACTAGGTGGGGATCACAAAGCCAGGGAGGAATTGGTAGACAATCCCTGTCATGGCCTAGCTTGCTCAGGTCTTATACTTAGCATTTTCATAGGCTTTCCTAAATCCTCATTAGGAAGCAGAGGGAATTTAAGATTACATTGATTATCAAATTTCTCACTCCATTCTTCAAGATCATCTTCAGACAGTGGATGTTCTGGAGCATCTAACAGTTGCTGAAGGGGGAGCGAGAATTAAAGAGAAGAAAGGCAGGAAGAACACACAGAGAAAAGAGCTAGATTTGGGAGGACCGTTAGTGAATACTGCAGCTCCAAGTTTATTTGATACAGCCTTCTTTTTTTACCCACAGAGCCATGGGAAACCAAACCACAAGCTAGTAAAAACAATGGCTGACAAAGACATAGGATATCTGTTCCCATCCGGAGGCTTCCCTCTTTCTTCCATCAAGGTTAATAGAATATCCAGCCCCTCACCTTGAACCTCAAACGTACTGTTTAATTGTTCCACTTGTCACCAGGCCAGGAATTCTGCCTACCTGCAGAACATCTTGCCAGGCCAGCAAATCTGTTTGACCCTGCCTAGCAGGCAAACTTTTACTCTGCTAGAGAAGCAGGTAACCCGCTCCTAACAAATGGAGAATACTTATATCTAAATGAGGCTCCAGTAAGGCACGTAAGGGAGTCATCACTAACATAGTTATCCTCGGCACTGTTTTTACTTTGGATTTTGCTTAAACAGGCGGAAGGGGAGACAGCAGAAGGGAGTGGACTCTGGTTTTTCCTCCTACCAATTTTAATATTTGATTATCCAGCTTATATTCATTCAAGGAATTCGCTCTCTCTTCTTCATGATTAGCATCCTTCTTATCTTTCATAAGAATTTTGGTATCAGTCCCAATAAATGCCCAAGTGATTCCAAATTGAAAGGGGATCTTTCCATCTTATCATAAGCCTTTTTCCTTCTTTTAACTTAATTTTTTAAATTGAACATAGCTTTTTGAAGAGCAGACCATGTCAGCCAGAATAACAGATAGATTTCTCACCTGAGGAACTTCCTACTCACTCAGTTCCCACAGGTACAATCCTACTTCATCCTTTCCACCCAAACCCTGGTGGATCTGTTGCTATGTCCTATTTCTTCAACTCTGGAGGATATTCTTTGCTCTTGTGCAGGCCATAACAGCCATAATAGCAGGTAGGCAGAGACTCTTCACTGGATCAAAAATGTCAACATAAAACCAGACACACTGAACCTGACAGAAAAGAACGTAGGCAATAGCCTTAAATGCATTGGCATAGGGAACAACTTTCTGAACAGAACACCAGTAGCTCAGGCACTAAGATCAACAATTAATAAATGGGACCTCATGAAAAGCTTCTGTAAAAGACACCATCAATAAGACAAAACAGCACTCTACAGATTTGGAATATTTTACTTCATGTTCCTCTTTTGGGGAATGTTCTCCCTGTCAATGTTATCAGGGAATGTTCTCCCTGACAAGGTTAATGACTCCATGATAATTAGAAACAGTACAATTCCAGAAAGCATGAATATGTCTGGTGATATTCAGGAAAATGGTGATACTGTGACCTTCAGGACAGCCTTTAAGGCTGTGGAAAAGAACTCTGTAATCACAAATTCAAAAATACATAAATCAGTGAAAGAATTGTTCTTTAGAGGATTTCTCAACTATGCAAAATATAAGGATGCAGTATGAATTGTATGAGAAGCTTCATGGGTCTGAAAGAACACAGGCAGCTGCAGTAACGAGTCAGCTTAGGCAGAAAGATATTAAGATAGGAGACATGATTTAAACAATAGAAGGAAAAACCTGGATCAGAAAAGAGAAAGGAATAGTGAAAACAGACAAACAAACAAACAAACATGGCTCAGATAGATGATCATACAATATTAGTGGTAAAATGGTGGTCTCCTTCATAGAAGCCATCAACAACTAAATTTGATACAGATAGTCTACTTCTTAAAGGAGGTAGTTATTTATATGTCTAATCCAAATAAAGATTAGAGATAGACAAAAAATCTGGTACCAAGAAAAAAGATGATGGCTTAATGATTTTCCTACTTTCTGGGATTGCTTGATACTTTCCAATAAGTAATAAACCTTGGAATTGTTGAGATAAAAAAGAAAAAACCCAAAGATTAAAAAAATATATTGAGGCAGCTAAGAATTATAAAAATGAGCTTCTGTGCCATTTGTATCAGCATGAACAAGAGCTTGCTAAATTGCAAATATATACATAAACATATACATCATATACATCCATATATGTATATTATATATGTATGTGTATATATATATATATATATATATATATATAGAGAGAGAGAGAGAGAGAGAGAGAGAGAGAGTGCTTAAAGATAACTTTCTCACAGAAAAATAGCCTCTGTGTCTAGACTTGGCAGCCACAAGTGTTGTGCCCAGTGAACCGCATAGGGCTTGCTATGTTAAAAAAATGTATTTGCTGTCTGGTTCATTTGCTTTGAAAGTGTTCTGTATCTCAGTTTCTATTCCTAAGAGTCAAGGGGCTATTGTCATACAATGCTAACTCAAAGAGTGATCAAAAGGGAACCTGGGGTAAATGGTTAAATTGATACGCAATTTCTAAGGAGGTAGCTTATGCAAACAGAAGACCAGGCTTTGGTTTGCAAGAAAGAGCTATCTTGAGCAGATCACAGAGCTGTCAGCTTACATTCATAACTGACTCCACACCTTTTTTCCACCCCTCACATCCACCCCTTCCTCGTAATCCTCTCTCAGGCTGAGCCTGGAACTCAGCAATCAGAGAGGGTTTATTCAGCAATTGGTGGGAACAGATGCAGAGACACACAGCCGAACATCAAACATTAGGCACAACTTGGAGAACCCCATAGAAGGATTGTAGGAGCCAGAGAAATTGAGGACAATTGAAGAACATGGCCCACACAATCAACTAAGCAGGGTTCATAGAGGTTCATAGAGACTGAAGCAATATACAACAGATCCTAAATGTGTCTGAAGTAATGGAATTGCTTTAAGTTTTTCTCCGTTTAATTTGAATGTTGAGCTTGTTGTAAATTGCCTTTATTATGCTCAGGTGTGTCTTTTGTTTCTCTAATCTCTCCTAGACTTTTATCATGAAGGGGTGTTAGATTTTTTTTCAAAGGCTTTTCATCATCCAATGAGATGATCATGTGGTTTTTTCCTTTCATTTTATTTATATAGTGAATTATATTGACAGATTTTCATATATTGAACTATCCTTGCATCTCTGCATAGAAGCTTACTTGATCATATTGGATGTGTTCTTTAATGTGTTCTTAGATTCACTTTGCGAGTATTTTGTTGAGTAGTTTTGCTTCAATATTCATAAGGGAAATTGGTCTGTAATTCTATTTCTTGGTTGAATTTTTGTGTGATCTAGGTATAATGGTGACTGCGGCTTCATATAATTAATTTGGCAATGTTCCTTCTATTTTTATTTTGTGGAATAATTTGAGGAGTATGGAAATGAACTTTTCTTTTATGGTCTGGTAGAATCTGCACTAAAACTATCTGGCCATGGGCTGTTTTTGGTTGGGAAACTTTTAATAACTGCTTTTATTTCTGTGGGGTTAAAGATCTATTAAGATTGTTTATCTTATTTTGATTTAACTTGGTAAGTGGTATTTATTATGAAAATTGTCCATTTCTTCCAGATTTTCCAATTTTGTGGAGTACAAGTTTTTGAAATATGATATAATGATTCTTTGGATTTATTTGATGTATGTTGTTATTTGCCCCTTTTTGTTTCTGATTGTAATTTGGATATTCTCTCTCTGGCTTTTAGTTTGGATAAGAGTTTATCTGTGTTGTTGATTTTCTCAAAGAACCAGCTCTTGGTTTCATTGATTCTTTGTATTATTCACTTTGTTTCTAATTGATAGATTTCAGCCCAAGTTTGATTATTTCCTGCTGTCTACTCCTCTTGGGTGTGTTTGTTTCTTTTTGCTTTAGAGATTTCATATGTGCTGTTAAGGTGCTTGTATGAGAACTTTATGAAAAGTTCAATGCTATGAACTTTTCTTTTTTTTCCTTTTAGCACAGCTTTCATTATGTCCCATATGTTTTTGGTATGTTGAGTATTAATTTTTGTTGAATTCTAGGAAGTTTTTAATTTCCTTCTTCATTTCTGCCTTCACCCAGTGGTCATTCAATAAAGAATTGTTCAGCTTCCATAGTGTTTCTGTCATTATTGAAATCCAGCTTTAATCCTTGGTTATCTGAGAAGATTCAAGGAGTTATTTCAGTTTTCTTCTATCTGTTGAGACTTGCTTTTTGACCAAGCATGTGTTCAGTTTTTGAGAAAGTCTTGTGAGGTGCAGAGAAAAATGTATATTCTTTTGTGTTTGAGTATAATGTTCTATGGATATCTGTTAAGTCCATTTGAGTCATACTTCTGTTAGCTTTATTATTTATCTGTTTAATTTTTGTTGGGTGACCTGTCCATTAGTGAGAGTAAGTTATTGAAGTCTCCCACTATTAATGTATGAGGTTTGGTGTATGATGTAAGTTTTAGTAATGTTTCTTTTACAAATATGTAATGTTTATTTTATAGTTTAAGTTTCTTTTAAATATAGGTACCCCTGGGACATAGATGTTGAGAAACACAGTGGTGAATTTTCTTTTGATGAGTAAGAAGTTCTTTCCCCATCTCTTTTAACTTTGGGTTGTGGTCTATTTTGTTAGAAAAGCTATAGCAGCTTGCTTCATGGAACCATTTTCTTGGAAAATCTTTTTCCCACTATGAGGTAATGTCCCTCATGTTGAGGTATGATTCTTGAATGCAGCAGAAGAATAGATCTTTATTTTGCATCTATTCTTTTTGTCTGTTTTTTTTTATACTGGCAAATTTATATTGAGAGATATCAATGACCAATGATTGTTAATTCTTATAATTTTGTTGTAGTTGTTGTTGTTGGTAGTGTGAGTGTGTGTGTGTGTATATGTGTGTGTGTTCCTTCTTTGGGTTATGTTGGAGTGAGATTATTTATTTATGGTATTTTTTTTGAGTGTAACTAACTTCCTTGCATTGGAGTTTTTCTTCTAGTACCTTCTGTAGGGCTGGATTTGTAGATAGATACTGTTTAAATTCAATTTATCATGAAATATCATGTTTTCTCCATCTATGGTGATTGAAAGTTTTGCTATGTATAGTAGTCTGGGTTGACATCTGCCATCTCTTGGAGGCTTCAGGACTCCAGGCACTTCTGGCTATTAGTGTCACGGAGAAGTAGAGTGTAATTCTCGTAGGTCTGACTATATATGCTACTTGGCCTTTTTCTCTTGCAGCTTTCTTCTGTTTGTTTAGTGTTTTGATTATTCTGTGGACTCTTTTTCTTATTCATTCTGTTTGGTGTTCTATATGTGTATTGTACCTTTATAAGCATTTCCTTCTTTAGGTAGAAAAAAATTGCTCTATGATTTTGTTAAAAATATTTTCTAGGCCTTTGAGCTGGAATCTTCTACTATTTTTAAATTTGGTCTTTTGGTAGTATCCCGGATTTCCTGGATGTTTTATGTCAGGAAATTTTTAGATTAACATTTTCTTTAACCATCCACAGCCTGAGAGTTGTTGGCAGAAATTTTTTTGCAACTTAGTTTTAATAAGGGTTCAACCTCTCCTCTAACCTACTATTCAGCAGAGGTAGAGGAACAGAAAAGTTATTAGGACATGGGTGAAGTGGACCTGTTCAGCAATAAGTCCTTGGGGTGAGCTCAGTCTTCTTTCTCAGCAGTTCAGTCCCGTAGCAAACACCAAATAAGATCCAGCAGCTGCAAACTAGTCCACTAGGCAGGCAGATAGCACTCATGAACTGGCAGCTACAGTCTAGTCCTTTTGGTCAGCAGATACCAGGCATGAACCAGCAGCTGTAGTTCAATCCTAAAGGAACTGCAAGGCTCGCCAAACAGCCTGAGGCAAGGCTGTGGAAGCAGCAAGCTGCCACAGAAACCTTATGAGCAGTTTATGGGCTAGTTTTTCTTAATGGCAGTGCTGCCACAAGTTGAACTCAACAACACTATGTAAGGTAAACCAATATATATGTGTGTCTTAGTGAAGAATACTGAGGTAGAACAAACCAAGCCAATGCTCAGTGCTCATCTCTCACTGTCTGTGGGGTCATATTTCTACTACTTCATGTGTCTGCTATATCAAAACATTTTTTTACCTGTGTCTGCTCCAGCAAAACATCCTTTCACCCGTGTCTGCTTTACCAAGACATGCTTTCACCCATGTGCCCCAGCAAAACATCATTTGACATAACTAACTTTTCAAAGAAACTAGAAGTTTCCACTTCAAAAAGTCTGTCTTCCACCTCTTTTATTCTGTTGGTAATGCTTGCATCTATACAGTTCCTGTTTGCTTTCCTAAATGTCCCATTTCCAGATTTCCCATGGTTCATGTTTTCTTTATTATTTCTATTTCCACATTCAGGTCCGAACAGTTTTGTTCCTTTCCTTCAACTGTTTGTTTTCTCTTGAATTCTTGACATTTTAAAATGGGATTTATTGATTTTTTCCAATTTTTTGATTGTCTTCTCCTCAATTTCTTTAAGGGATTTATTCATTTTCTCTTCAGGGACCACTATCATCTTTATGAGGTTGGTTTTTCTTGTGCTTAGCTGTGTTGGGATATCCAGTGTCTGTTGTAGTAGGAGAGCTGGTATCTGGTAGTGATGTATTGCCCTGGATGTTGTTGATTTTGTTCTTATACTGACATTTAGGCATCTAGATTCCTCAGTCTAAGTGCTGATTTCTGGGTTTGTCTTTGTTGGATGAGTGCTTTCTATCTTGGTTTGTGTTTCCTCTTTGGTCTTCTGGCTAGAGTAGCCTGTGATTGAATAGAGGGTATTGACTCTAGTTGGGGGTTGGACATTTGATGGCTTGGATGGCCTTTGGTCCAGCAGGGGGATTGCTGTTCAAGCTTGGGGCTAGAGTTCTGGCCATGTCTGTGTCCTCTGATTTGTCCAGCGGTCCTCTGGGATTCCAAATGCTTGCTGGCTTGGCCTCTGGTGGAGTAGGAGGCTTCTGATGGGGGTGTGGACTGGAATACAGTGACAAGGAGAGGAGAAGCTCTTGTGGTGATGCTGGGCAAGTGTGTGCAAGGTGGGGTACAGTCTTATTTTGAGTCCAGGGTGCAGGATTGTCCTCTAGGGTTCAAGATGCTGGCCTGGTCTCTGGCTGGGTAGGAGGCATCTGCCAGAGGTGTAGGCTGGGGTATGATGATGAGGAGAGCCTGAAACTATTTTCAACAGGTTATTTGTATTATAAACTCTCCAAGATTCTGTCTTAAAATTTTGGCTTTCCTGAAGATCTAAAAAAAAGAGAATTTATGTGAGGAATTTAATAAGATAGCCACACAAAAATATCTGATGTTTGGAAAACTGAGCAGTAAGAGTCTGAGACATTCTATGATGTTACAGACAAACTTTTTGCTTTACCATATTCTTCTGGGAAGGGTCAGATATAACCCTCCTGGTAAAATCATCCCATTTTAGGAAGGGAGCTGTGCTTCTATGTCCCCACACTGTAAACGCAGGCTACAGACTATTATCATTGTATACAAATTCTTAGGCATGTTTCCTTCTTTGAATGTCTAATTAGAATATTTTCAGTATCAAGATGGCAGCGTTCTGAATTAATTATTCTTTTTTTTATATTTTCATACTTTATTTACATTTCAAATGTTTCCCCCTTTCCAGATCTCCCCTTTGGAACCTCCCCATTCCCTCCGCCCTCCCCCTGCCTCTATGGGGATATTCTCCAACCCACCTCCCCACCCCACCCCCCACCCACTCTCGTCTTCCCTCCTTGACATTCTCCTATACTGGGGGATATAACACCCTCAGGCCCAAGGGCCTCTCCTCCCCCTGACGGGTAACAAGACCCTCCTCTGCAGTCTTTGTGGCCAGCACTATAGGTCCCTCCATGTGTATTCTTTAGTTGGTGGATCAGTCTCCAGAAGTTTCGGGGGGTCAGGCCAGTTGCCACTGTTGCTACCTCCCTGGGTCTGCACACTCCCTCAGCTCCTTCAGTCCTTTCTCCAAGCCTTCCATCTGGGACCTCGTACTCAGTACTACTGTTCCTGCGAAGTGACTCTTGGGTATTTCAAACTTTCAGGCTAATAACCACTTAACAGTGAGTACATACCATGTTCATTCTTTTGTGACTGCATTACCTGGCTCAGAATGATGTTTTCAAGATCCATCCATTTGTCTACGAATTTCATGAAGTCATTAATAGCTGAGTAGTATTCCATTGTGTAAATGTACCACATTTTCTGTATCCATTCCTCTGTGGAGGGACATCTGGGTTGTTTCCAGCTTCTGGCTATTATAAATATGGCTACTATGAACATAGTGGAACATGTGTTTTTATTACATGTTGGAGTATCTTCTGGGTATATGCCCAGGAGTGGAATAGCTGGGTCCTCAGGTAGTATTATGTCCAATTTTCTGAGGGTCTGCCAAACTGATTTCCAGAGAGGTTGTATCAATTTGCATTCCCACCAGCAATGGAGGAGTGTTCCTTTTTCTCCACATCCTCTCCAACATCTGCTGTCACCTGAGTTTTTGATCTTAGCCATTCTGACTGGTGTGAGGTGGAATCTCAGGGTTGTTTTGATTTGCATTTCCCTGATGACTAAGGATGTTGAACATTTCTTTAGGTGCTTCTCGGCCATTCAAGTTTCCTCAGTTGAGAATTCTCTGTTTAGCTCACTTCCCCATTTTTTGATAGGGTTATTTGTATCTTTGGAGTCTAGCTTCTTGAGTTCTTTGTATACACTGGATATTAGCCCTCTATCAGATGTAGGATTGGTAAAGATCTTTTCCTAATCTGTAGATTGCTGTTTTGCCCTAATTACAGTGTTCTTTGCCTTACAGGCGTTTTGTAATTTTATGAGGTCCCATCTGTCAATTCTTGACCTTAGAGCACAAGCCATTGGTATTCTGTTCAAGAACATTTCCCCTGTGCCCAAGTGTTCAAGACTCTTCCCTACTTTCTCTTCCATTAGATTCAGTGTATCTGGTTTTATGTGAAGGTCCATGATCCACTTGGACTTGAGCTTTGTACAGGGAGATAGGAATGGATCAATTCGCAATCTTCTACATGTAGACCGCCAGTTGATCCAGCACCATTTGTTGAAGATGCTGTCTTTTTTCCACTGTATGGTTTTAGCTCCTTTGTCGAAGATCAAGTGCCCATATGTGTGTGGATTCATTTCTGGGTCTTCGATTCTATTCCATTGATCTACCTGCCTGTCACTTTACCAATACCATGCAGTTTTTATCACTACTGCTCTGTAGTACAGCTTGAGGTCAGGGAGGCTGATTCCCCCAGAAGACCTTTTATTGTTGAGGATAGTTTTTGCTATCCTGGGTTTTTGTTATTCCATATGAATTTGAGAATTGCTCTTTCTAGGTCTACAAAGAATTGAGTTGGGGTTTTGATGGGGATAGCATTGAATCTGTATATTGCTTTTGGCAGGATGGCCATTTTAACTATGTTAATCCTGCCGATCCATGAGCATGGGAGATCTTTCCATCTTCTGAGGTCTTCTTCAACTTCTCTCTTCAGAGACTTGAAGTTCTTGTCATACAGATCTTTCACTTGTTTGGTTAGAGTCACACCAAGATATTTTATATTGTTTGTGACTATTGTGAAGAGTGTCATTTCCCTAATTTCTTTCTCAGCCTGTTTATCCTTCCAGTATAGGAAGGCTACTGATTTGCTTGAGTTAATTTTGTATCCAGCCACTTTGCTGAAGTTGTTTATCAGCTGTAGCAGATTTCTGGTGGAGTTTTTCAGGTCACTTAGTTATTCTTACAAAAGAACAATTATAGATAATTCAGATGCTGGATATACTTGTCATGTCAAATTTTATGTGTCACCTTGATCAGGCAATGGACTTGACCAGATGATTGGCAAAACATTATGTCTGGGTATGTGTGGAACTAAGGAGGTTCCCAGGAAATATTAGCATTTGAATCAGACATTGAGTAAAGAAGACCCACACTCACTGATGTGATATTGGTTCTGTTCAGAAGACTCATGAGTTTTCTGAAGGAAGATTTACAAGATATGCACAATAAGCTCTACTATGTAGTTGCTGGTCTTGAGTTTATAACCAGTATTTATTATTTATTCTTCTACTATTCATTCTAGATTTTTTTCACTGTCTAAGTTTCCAAGTACCTTGTCCTTAAAAGAACACAATTGCTCTAATTCCACATGCACACTTACTATTGGCTATTGGAGTACTAATGCATCCCAACCATGAGTCTTCATGACATAGTTCTTTCCCTCCAGTTATGTAGCATCACCTCTGTTCATGTGTAGTTTACCTTTCTGTCTACCCACATTTTCTTGTTGACTACCTAGAAGTCCTTCTTGTCTTCCTTGCTTTTAGAAAGCATGTCTTATGAGCCATTTTTATAATATCTCTTGGCCATTATGTTCTAGATGCCATTTCTACCTGACCACCATTTACAGTTCTTACATATATGGTCTATGTGACAACCAAATGCTGCCATCAATTTTTGTTTCCTCTTGAGTCTTTTCTCCTCAAAGACAAGTTCCAGAATACTAATGTTTGCCATCAGCCTTGGTCTTCAGGGCAGCCATTAAGAAGCTTCTTAGTGATTGTGTCTTTGTTTATCCTCCTTAGCACCATAGTTAATGAAATGTTCTCCAGCCTCTCCCAAGGAAAGCCAACTGGTGGACCCTCAAGTCCCATGTAGTACACTAATTTGGGAACATCCACTATTCTGGAACATTTACTTCCTTCCTTCAACACTCTGTTTTGTTTGATCATCTCTAATTTACTAGTAGACATCACTCATCATTTTTACAAGCTTCCAATAGGTGCCTTGGAAGGATGTCAGTACTTGGTCTTGAGGTGTGAGCCAGGGCATTAAATCCTGAGTCATACTGAGCTCCCCATCTCTGTGTGTACAGCCTCTTCTGAACTGAGCTTTACATTTGGGTCCCTCTTGGGACAGGAACCTCATGAGTCACTTCCAGACATCCTGTCCCAGTGCCTAGCAGTTTATTTCACTGCATGTCACTAGGAGAGGTACACTTCTTTAGACAGGCTATGGTAGTATTTGGTCCTAGATAATGTCTAGTTGAAAAAGAAGAGGCAGAAGGCAATAATAGGGTAGTGTTTCCAACATGTCCGTCTCCACTGGAGATTCTGTACATTGTTCATAATCCATTTATAAATCAGCATTAAAGAAACTGAAATAAGCGCTTGCTTTGGGAGCACATCAACTAAAATTGGCATGATATGGAGAAGATTAGCATGGCCCCTGCACGAAGACTCCATGCAAATTTATGAAGCATTCCTTATTTTTATGATACTCTGCTATGTCTGCAGATAGGAGCCTAGCATTACATGACTTTCTTTTGAGAGACCCAGCAGCTGACTAAAACAGATACTAAACATTAGAATGAGCACGGGGACTTGAATGGAGGACTTAAGGGCTCTGAAGGGTGTAGGAACTATCCTGAACCCTTGGGGTCTCTCAGAAATAGAACCATCAACAAAGAGCATACTCTCTATTTATTATTGCTGCCTCTTATTGTAGCCTCCCCCGCCACCCCCTCCCCCATATATAACAGATATGCTGCTTGGTCTTCATATGGGACCTCCAACAGCTGGAGCAAGGGCTGTCTCTAAAGCTATTGCCTATCTGTGAAATCTGTTCTTCTTGCTAGGCTGCCTTGTCTGGCCACAGTGAGAGAGGATGCACTTAACTCTGCAGAGATTTGATGTGCCAGGGTCAGGGGATACCCAGAAGGGGCTTCCACAATCTCAGAGGAGAAGGGGGGAAAAATAGGGGGAGGGACTGTGCAAGGGGAGAATGGGGAACAGTGACTAGGATGCAAAATGAATAAATAAATTAATGGGGAAAAAAAGAAGTTGAAATAATTTCCTTCTTTCGTTTTTGAAGAATAAACTTCTGAGGAGAACCTACATCTGGAAAGAATATATACTAAAATAAATTGTATTTTTTATCTTTTCTTTTTTATTAAAACGTATTAATTGCATGTTTTAATGAGGCTTATTGTGCTATTTCACATACTGTATATCATACACTGCTCCAAACCAATTTTCTTTCATTCACACCTTCCCACCTCATTATTACATCAATATTCTGTGTTTAAACCAGTGATTTTTGGCTTTGTAATTAACTTTTGAGCCAGGGTTTTTACTAAGTATTTATGGCTAGTCTGGTACTCATTATATAGCCCAGGCTGGCCATGAATTCCTTGCTTCAACCTCTCAAGTGCTTTGAATTCCAGTGGGTACTACCAAGGCCTGGTTGCATTATTTAGTTAATTACTAATTTAAGGAACTTTCATTTAAAATATATCTTATTTATTTTTGAAAATTTCATACATGAGTGCTGTACTTGTATTATTTTTCTTTTTCTCTCTTTTCTCAAAATCTTTTCATTGCCCCTTCTCTACTCCATATATATATGAAATGTTTATGGCTTCTTGGAGAAGACTGATTTCATGTTATTCAGCAATCATTAGCTTGTCGTAGTTCTTCTATGGGTCTAGGAGGTGGGTTCTTGTGAGATTTTCCCACCCACTTTGGCATGTCAATCAGTGTTATTATTTTTCAGGAATTATTTAAACAGTCATATTGTTGAGATTTCATGGACACTTTTAAAAAGTATTAATTTTTTTTACTTATTTATTTTATATCCCACTCACTGCTCCCTTCAGGTCACCCCCTCCCACAATCCCTCCCTCTTTCCCCCTCCCCTTCTCCTCTGAGCAGGTGGGGGACCCTGGGTATCTCCCCACTCTGGCACCTTGGTCTTAAGTTGAGCTGGTTACTGGTTAGCCATTCCCTCAGTCTCTGCTCCATCTCCATTCTCTGCAATTCTTGTAGACTGGATAAGTTTAGGGTGAAAAGTTTTGTGAATGAGTTGGTGTCCCTATTGCTCCCTTGGGGTTCCTACTTGGTCACAGGAGGTAGCCTCCCCAAGATCCATATCCCCAGTGCTGTGAGTCAGAGCTAAGGATATCTCCTTTGATTCTTCGGTCTCTCTTGTATCCCATGCCTCTCTGTCTCTTTCTGGAGATGCCCCCTATCTCCTCCTTGCCCCCCACCATCAGTTGCAGATTTTCATCCATTCTCATTGCCATCTGGCCATTCCCCCTACCCCTCCCTTCACTCAAATCCCCCCTCCTCACACTCCCCTCTTAATCCCCTCTCTCATCCAGTTCCCTCTCTCCATTTGCCTTCCCTGACCAATCCATTTCTCCTTCCAAGTGAGGCTCACGCCCTCCTTCCTATTATGGACACATTTTTTGATGACTTAAGAGAAGTACTTCCATATGCTGTCTTAACCAACATTATAATGTTCAATTGTTAACCTCGATGTGAGTTTAGATTCTAGTTTTAAAATACAAGATGTTTTTCAGCTGATATTTACTGCTTCATACTGAGTGTTTCCTCAGCAAGCCAACATTAAGTTTACTTAGAAGAATAAGGAAATGTTTATATTAAATCAATTGTTGTTTACATTTGGCAGTTAACTGCAGGTATAAAAAATTAATAATATGTTTGTTGGAAAAGTTATAAATCAAACTTTTTTAAAAAATATTTCTGGCATTGAGGGAGCAGCTGGAACATTTTGTACCCAGACAAATAATTGACCGTGGAGCTGTCTCTCAGCCAATACCCCAGGATGTGAGGTGGAAGCAAGTGACCAGAAGTTTCCATCGCTTTTGTTTCAGTATCAGTATCATTAGTTGAATGAATGATGCTGGGAAAATGAGGAGAGAAGAATAAATAAAATAAGGGGAGAAGAGAGGATGATGCTTTGTTTGTGAGATAAGTTGGACCTTTTTCTAGATTGGTACATTTATCATACTATGCTTTTTTATGCCCTGGTGACCATTTAAGCCATTACAGCATTATCCAAACACGATGGATGTAATAGTTTTCCTTTGAGGATTTGTTAATGGTGATAGCAATTTATAGATTTATGAAAATTTATAAAATAAGTTTTGCAAAGTCTCTTAGTCACTGCCTCTTCATTTTCCTAGAGTCTCTACATCTTAGTTTGTATAAGAATAAATACTTTAAAATTGTCCATTGTATTGTTACTCTTGATGATTGTGTTATGTTACCATGCATGCTTTTACTTCAGTATGCAAAGGTTATATTCATATCTAGTAAAACATTATAAAGTTATAATTTTAGGGGATATTTTTTGATCTATGAGATTATTCTAACTTAAATTTTGTCTTTTTTTTTGTTTTTGTTTTTCGAGACAGGGTTTCTCTATGTAGCCCTGGCTGTCCTGGAATTCACTCTGTAGACCAGGCTGGCCTCGAACTCAGAAATCCGCCTGCCTCTGCCTCCCGAGTGCTGGGATTAAAGGCGTGCACCACCACTACCCGGCTATCTTGTTTCTTAAAATGGTCTCAAGACTATTTAGAAATTGTGTTTTCAAGTCTTGAGTCTTTCTTAAACTTTTTATTATGAGTTGATCAACTAGAATCAACTTAGTCAATTGATTCAGTAAGCTTGATGTTTCCTAGGCAATAACTTTGTCTCTATAGCTTAAGTATTGTTGTTGTTATTATCATTGTCATCATTGTCATCATCATCATTATCATCATCATCATGATCATTATTAATTATTTATAGCTCAAACTCTATTCTGAACAGTTATTTCACCTAGAGGCACAAGTTTAGTCTGCTCATTTTTCAGGATGGTTTGTGGACTGATTTTTTCTTTCTGTTTCTTCTTTTATTATTATTTTTAAGTGAAGACATTTAGGTTTTATTAAGTTGTGTAATTAGGTTCCAGCTTCCTATTCCCTGTAGGTCCTGAAAATCCCTCTGTTGTTTATGCTACTATTTATTTGGAACAGTTACTTGTTCCTTACCAAGGCAGTAGACTGGAAACAGCACAGTAAAGATTCTTGTTACTCCTGTTTGGGGCAAACAGGGATATATGATAGGGTGGAGGCTCTGCTAATGGAGTAATGCCATGTAAACATGATATTTTATTACTTCCCTGCACACTCTTATTTTACAACTGAGAGACATTAAAATAATATATACATATTTATGTCAGAAAAATTAATGTTTGAAGAGGTCATGAATCTGAAAGAGAATAATGGTATATGGGAAGACTGAAGGAAAGAAGAGGTAATGAGGTAATTACAGTATAATGTATACAATAAAAGGAATAATTTTATGATGCTTCTTCTTAAATAGAAAAGGTAATATCCTTTTATTATCTTTTATTATTTTATTTCTATTATCTTTTGACACATCTATTTTATACTTTATATTTTAGATTTATGACTGTTTTGTTGTCTATTGTGATTTTATTTCCTAATTTTGAAAATTATCAGTTCTATTCTTTATTTTTATATTTTGAATTTCTGTGTTAACTATAAAGTATAAAAGTTTTTTTCTTTCTGTTTTTTGGTTTGGGGGAAGATGTCATGTAGTCATGTGTATGTTCATGGTGGGAGAAACAAGTAGGCCTGAGAAGGTGCTATATTGGTAGGTAATGCCCATGAGCTGCCTATCACATTTATGTCTGTGGTGAGTACACTGAAGAAGATATGCAGCCTGTCTTTCAGGTGTCTGCAACAAATGGAACATACAGAAAAATAAAATAAAAGAAATAGGTACATAATAAGAGAATTATATTCTGATGTGGACAATTCATTATCTCTGGTTTAACTACACTGCACAGGAACACAAAGAGATTAGGTTAAGCGGTGTATCTGGATTGGTTCTCAAAGTTGGATAGATTTTATATAAGATGAGAAATGATAGTAACGACGTGAAGTAAAGTTATGCTGCATAAATGTGGAAGGAATGCTTGAGGGGGCAGATCAATGACTGATCTCTTTGGGAAAAAGGCTAAATGGTGGGAACTAGGTCAAATCAAATTAGACTGAGGCAACCTGCATGTATGGTTTTCAAGCGAGCAGATGAATTTTTATTTTCTGTGATAGCCTGTGGACGATTATACAGAGGCATGGTAAAGCCTTCCTAGAAGAAAGGATAGACAGCATGATTTAGAAGTGTAGAGAGGCTGTGGTAGTAATTCAGGTGTAAGCTGATAAGGCCCAAGGACAGGGAGAGGTGGAGTAGAGTCGTAATGAGAGTAAAGTAGAAGCAGGAAAGACAAGAGGCCAGTGATGGATGAGCTGGAAAGGAGACCTGAACCGTTTGGTGTGAGAGTAACCTAGCTTATGAGGAACGTGCTGTGTTTTTCTTTCATCTTCCTATTTAAACATTTGGTTTGGAGCTCATCATCTCTCAAGGGATAGATGTAGCTCAGTGAAAGAACAAAACTTGGCCCTTGTTCTAGAAATTCAAACTTCATAAATAAGGAGAGATTTGTGTAATCTGTAAAATAGAGTGCATGTGAAAGCACAGAGAAGTGTCTTGGCTGCATATTTGGAAGGATGGTTGCCATCAGGATAAAAAGTAATGGGCTGTGCAAGGAGGAGAGAGACAGAAAAGTTCTTGGTATGTAGATATGTAAGTGTTCCATTCTGTTTCCTGGCAATGCTCTGGGGAGGGCAGGGCTTTTAAAGAGGCAGTAACCCATGGGGCTCTAACAGATGGTGAATGATAACTTCATGGGGGTGGATTTCTATGTTCCAAGACTGATACCAAAGCTTTCACCTGAACACCGCAATAGCAGACAGCCACCCCAGAACTTATAGGCGAGCTGGCTTGAAGACCATATTTGCTTCCTATCTCCAGTGGACCTTAATATGGCTCCAGAGACCTGGGAGATCTTCAGAAAAGTTTCAGCTGCAGATTTTAATCTACTTTTCAGACTCTTAGTAATAGTTCAGTTGTGTAATAAAACTTTCATTTTATTTATCACATATGTAATTTTATAAGCTTTTATTACTCTGATGCAATAGAGAAAGATAAATCATATCTTGGGCTAGTATACATTTCTTTTTAATAGAAATAAATTGCTTTACTAAATAATAACTCCCAGTTTCTTTTAAAGACCATTGCACATTGCATTTTCTTTTCTTTTAACAAAGATGAACATAAGGTGCTAGTTAGAATCATTCCCTTGAAACATGAAAACAGCATCTTAGCCTCAAACAGCTCAGCCTAATGAAGAAGGAAGCCATAAACAAGCAATCAGGGCCAACCGCCACCTCGGTTCGCACTGCTGCCACTGCGCATGCCATGGGAGCAGTGACTGACGACGAAGTTGTACGGAAGCATCTTCTGATTGATGGAGATGGTGCTAGGGATGATCGGAGAATTAATCTGCTCATGAAAAGCTTCAGTAAATGGTGCAACTCTGGATCCCAGGGGGAAGGATATAGCCAGTCCCAACATGTGCTGAGCACTCTGTCCCAGTGTGAATTTTCAATGGGCAAAACATTACTGGTACATGGTATGAATCTCAGAGAAATGGAAAATTATGAAAAAAATATATAAAGAAATAGAATGTAGTATTGCTGGAGCAAATGAAAAAATTTCTGAATGTAGAAAGCAGATTCTTCAAACAAAATGAATATGAAAAAATCGACAAGAATATGACACTTCGGCCAAAGTGATCCAGCATCACCCAGACAGGCATGAGACACTGTAGGAGCTAGAGGCTCTGGGCAAAGAATTAGAACATCTCTCACATATTAAGGAAAGTGTTGAAGGTAAGCTGGAATTGAGATGGAAACAATTTCACGTTCTTCTTAGTACCATCCATGATCTTCAGCAGATACTGGAGAATGACGGCAAACTGTCAGAGGTGGATGAAGCTCAAGAAAGCACCATGGAAGCAGACCCTAAGCCGTAGACGTAGATGATCTGACCGTTGCCAATCACAAGGACAAGCATGGGCTTCCTGGGTTCGGTGTGTTGTGCTTTTGGAATATTTCTACTTTGGCGGTGAGATACTTTGCTTTCAAATATTAATTCATGCCTCATTCGTATTTCTTCACACAAAGGAAATGTATCTCATATATATGCATTTTTATCCTTAAATGTAGAAATCAGTATATGAAAATATTTAATAAATGTCTTAAGCTGGGGGAGGGGGAACAAGTAATCAGTATACAGACTATTTCAAATCCATAATAGTATAGCTTGGATCAAAAAACCAACCAGTCATGGTGCTAGCCCTGCTGGCCAGGGCCTTCAGGAGAACCCCATTGGCTTGAGGAAGGCCCATCTACCTACTACTACAGGCTAGCTACCCCAATGCCTGAGGCCATGTATGCACAGTGCCCTGAAGTCTGGGGAGCCAGAGATGCCTGACTCGAAAGGGTGGTACCCTGAGGCCCTGCTCCCAGGTTGGAATAGGACCCTGTCCCAGAATGACTGCATGGGTCAGGTGACAGGCCACAGCTCAGTCTCTGCTGCTACCAGTGAAAGAGACATTTCTTTGCTCATTTTGGAGCAGGTACTGTGGGCAGAGGTCAGACCACAGCCACCAACGGTCTGTCCCTTCCCATCCCCCAAACCATCTGTAGTGCTGTTGTCTAACCTCATAGCTGGCAAATAAAAGTTAAATAGAAATAACAAACAAACAAGCAACCCCCCAAAACCAATAACCAACCACCACCAAAAAAAAAAAAAAAAAAAACAACCAAAAAAACAAAAACCCAACCAACCAACGAAACAAACAAACAAAAACCAAAAACCCAAACAAACAAAACCCACCAAATCTCCCCAAAACCCAGTCAGTCAATAGCTCACAAATGAATTTCCTAGATGTTATTATGCATAGTAAATTGGGTATTTATTTATATATTATGCAAAGTAAATTGGTCATAAGGGAAAAATAGTTTACTCACAAAAATATATTTACCAAGACTTTCTAGAAGAGTAGTCTCGGCTAAACAATAGAGAGAGGACTGTAGTTAAAAATTTAGTTCTTACCTATGCAAACTTGAAATTCAGTTTTTAAGTTCATACATACACACATGCACATAGATAGCCAATATATTTGACACACACAT
Organism: Rhynchomys soricoides; assembly: GCA_019843965.1. Taxonomy (NCBI): domain Eukaryota; kingdom Metazoa; phylum Chordata; class Mammalia; order Rodentia; family Muridae; genus Rhynchomys; species Rhynchomys soricoides. The sequence continues at coordinate 1,268,236 of JADRCH010000143.1, read as the reverse complement.
ACACACATGCAAGCACACTCACATGCACGCAACACAAAAGAGAGACTGAGGGAGTTGGCATTTTACACAGCATCTGAAGGAAGCTCTCGGTAACCAAACAGAAAGTGGATAAAATTTGGAGAAGGGAAAGAAGGAAGAAATGATGGCGTACATATCAGTATCAGAGGTATAGGCTGGAGAGCTAGGAAACATAAGTGCTATTACCTCCTTAAAGGAGTATGGCAAGACATTGAAAACCTAGTCCTACTCTACAATCAGTGCCTGTGGCCAAAACTTTGAAGGCATAACTTTAGGGGATAGGAAAGGAGGTGCTGGGCTGCCAGAGAGCTGAGAGGGCTGCCAGAGGCCATGTTGGAAATCAGAGCAAGATAATTCATGGAAGAGGGGAAACTATGGTGAAAGGCCAAATGCTGCTTCTGAGAAGCTACAAAGAATTTGAACTGAGATGGGCACCAGTAGAGCTGCTGAAAGTCGTCATGCGAGGAAGAGCCATGTTTGCAAGGCCTCTGGGAAGCAGGGACTCCCAGGGTTAGTCACTTTCTCTTCTTTCTTTTCACCCCCCTCTTCCTTTCTGTTAATTCATGTGTGTAGATTTATTAAACCCTCACATTTTCGGTTTATTTTCATTTTGCTCTATTTCTCTAAAGTTATTTATATTTAAGAAAAGAATTCTTGTATGTGACAACAAACTAAAATACATAGCTACAAAAATTATATACTATATGTAGGTATTTGTGTGTATTGACACTCACATATTTGTGTTGGCCTAGTTCTTATTTTTCACCTAATTATTATTATGGAGATTTTTCATGTTAATCTTTATGCATAATTATGTTAAGTCTGTGTAGTATTTCTTTTGGACACAGTATAACATTTACTGCCAATTTCTATTAATAAGGGTGTGCTTGTTGCTTCTAAGTTCCAGGTCTTGATTAAAAATGGCTTCAATGAATATTCTTGTATGTTTCTTTTTAAGTATGTGTAAAACCTTTGGGTATCTTTCTAAAACATAGTACTTATTTGAAGGTGTATAAATTGATGGCTTTTGTGTATATTAATAGTTTAATTGAATGCAAAATGTATTTTACTTAGTACTTCATCGGAGAGTGTACAGTAGCTTCAAAATTGAATCATTTTTTTAATTTTTATTTTTTTTAATTTTAAACCCCAGATTTTATTCCCCTCCCAGTCCATCCTTCGACTGTTCCACATCCCATACCTCCTCTCCAACCATCTCCATGAGGGTGTCCCATCCCACCAGACCTCTAAACTCCCTGAGATCTCTAGTTTCTTGATTGTTAGGTGCATCTTTTCTGACTAAACCCAGACCCAGCAGTCCTCTGCTGTGTATGTGTTGGGGGCCTCCTATCAGCTGGTGTATGCTAGCTGGTTGGTGGTCCAGTGTCTGAGAGATCTCTGGGGTCCAGGTTAATTGAGACTGCTGGTTCTCCTACAGAATCACCCTCCTCTTCAGATTTTTCCACTTTTCCCTTAATTCAACCACAGGGGCCAGCAGCTTCTGTCCATTGATTGGGTGCAAATATCTGTATCTGACTCTTTCAGCTGATTGTTGGGTCTTTCAGAGGGCAGTCATGATAGGTCCATTTCTGTGAGCACTCCATAGTCTCAGTAATAGTGTCAGGCCTTGGGACCTCCCCTTGAGCTGGATCCCACTTTGGGCCTGTCGCTGGTCCTTCTTTTCCTCAGGCTCCTCTCCATTTCCATCCCTGCAGTTCTTTCAAACAGGAATGATTATAGGTTAGAGTTTTGACTGTGGGATGGCAACTCCATCCCTCCCTTGATGCCCTGTCTTTCTGTTGGAGGTAGGCTCTACAAATTCCCTCTCCACATAATTGAGTCATTTTTAAAATGTGTCAGCTTGATGGAAATTTCTAGATAAGAATGAGACTCTTGTGTGAAAATATCAACAAAAGAATGTGAGTGGCAGTAGGTAGGTCAGGCCTATGACAGCTCAGGAGAGCCTGGACTCTTATTATGATACTACCTGGGACTTTATTATGTAAGTTTCATGAGACATCCCAGAAAGCTATTTGTTTAAAATATTTCAAAGCCAGGAAAAAAGTTCAACTTGTAGTTCAGAAGGTAGAAAAATTGGAAACATCTGGTGAGTTCAGTTGCAGACATGGCTTGAGCTGATGTGCGATGTAATAACCAGGCAGCTGACTAGTCCAGTCTAATTCTGGTGAATAATATTTTCTCAGCAGTCTCCTGGCCACAGAGTATCAAAAGGCAATGGGAACATGTTGTAAAGTGCCTTGATGCCCAGAACAATTACACACTGGAAACATTGTCTTGGCTGGCTGAATATAACCACAGCCACAGCTCACTCTACAAACAGAATTAGTCATGGAGAGAGTGTCGAACATCATTCTGCAGAACTTTCTTGTTCAGATGCAGTGCATGATATCATGCCTTCACACCCTGGAATAATACTGATGCCAAATGCTAGGCATGAAATATAATGAAGGACTTTGCCTTGTGTGGTTATATATATATATATTCTTTTTCAGTAATTGCTGACTGTTGTCTTTGTGGAGATATTTTATGTAAACCCAGGTCTATATTTCAGGTTTATAATTTTTTACTATTTTAATATTATGTAAACAACATACAAATTATTGGTGTCTATAGAAACACAATGATCTCCAATTCCTTCCTGTGCTTCTGTGTCTTTCTGATCCTTGATCTCTCTCAGTATCCTTCCCATGAAAGAAATGACTTCCTTTGTTCACAGTGTACATATACTTTGAGATTTTTATATTGTAATTTATTTATATGTCTACATCCAACCAATCATGTCTGATATTTTTCATTTAAAAATGATTCTTTATTTTTGTTATGTTGTGTATGCATGGTTGCCTTCATTTTTGCTTGTGTACCACACATGTGCCTGATGCCCACAGAAGCCAGAAGAGGGCATAGCAGCCCATGAAACTAAAGCCACCAGCTGTGAGCAGCCTTGTATGTGCTGGGAACTGAACCCAGATATGTCACAAGAACACTGAGTGCTCTTAACTGAGCCATCACTCTAGCTTTATTTACCTGCCTCTCAAAATTAGGCTGATTTGTAAGTATGTTCCTTGTGATGAGTAACTGGAGAATTTATTCACAAATGAAGAATAAATGCTTATAGCAGAGATGAATCAACAAGGTAATAACGAGACCACACAGAATTTTGATATGAAATCTAATTTGGCTGCTAGTATTCATTTTTCTTCTATGGGTCAATTCTTGTATTTTTTTTTTTAATGATACTATCTTTTCCTGTAATATTCCAAAGGCAATTTTCTATCACTGAAAACATCAGTGAGCAAACCTGCAATTACTGATCACTTTTGAAGGCTGCTGATGGTTTTGCTATCTGATGGAAGAGTTAAGTCTGCTCTAATGGAAAGTTAGAGTGTTTGTTTTCTGCTTTATACAGACACTATGACCTAAAGCATGGCTAAAGCCGGGGCACTACCTCAAATTAAGGAAACCTCAGAAATATTTTTCTCAGTATGAATTAATTGTTCACATTATTTATAAACCAGTCCCATCAACTAGTACTTATTGATTATTCACTTATACCAAGTACAACTCTGAATATTTTAGCAGATAACAGCTAGACATCCAAATGGTTTTAACACATAGTGACCCATGGACATAGACTTTTCCAACTTTGGTTTCAGTACCATTCTGCATGTAGTTAATAAAAATATTTTCTTTTAAGTTAAATATGGCTTTTATACATCATTTATTCTATCATTTAGTGCTTTTAATCTTTAAAGAACTTCCATTTTAGTCTATTTCTGAAAGGAAAGCTTTCTTTCTTGAATGCTTTTGCACCAGGGCTTCTGTAAGGTCGCTTCAGGTTTGTATGGACTATCTGAATTTCATGCCCATGTATTTTCTTGTGCAGGCTCACATGTGTATTAAGGTACTGGCAGACAAGACACAGTGATGCCAAAATATATGACTTTTATCTTTTAGGAGGGCTATAGTCCATAATATGAAAAATTAAGATAATTTATGTCAGGGTGTGGCAGGAGATTATCTTACTTATTGACTCCATGTTTTCTGACTCTGGAAAATTCCTTATATTTACTGAGGCTTGTTTTCCTTGTCTTTGAAATACTGTGAATACCAGAAATAATATTTGTTGAGCACCTTTTAGAGGGAAATCATAGTTTTCATTAAACGAATAGCTAATAGAGTCAACCACTGGGGGAAACAAAAAGAGCAAAATCTTCCTGCCAGAGGCAAGAATCTGTGAGGTGCACACGGAGACTCCACACTTCCATTATCCACAGGAGACCCAGCTGGTGCAGTCTGCATGTAGCTATGAGATGAACTCATAAGCAGGTAGTCCATCTGCCATCCTGCATATAGTCTGATCTTTTCAGTTTTATGGCACAGGAAAATGAGGCCCAGAGAAGTGTAATTTGTTCGAGATGCCACATTAAGTGAGGCAGAAATCTTTGAACGGAAGTCCAAACTCAGAAGTTCTTCAATCAAAATATTGGTGGTGCTCACCTGCTTTCGCACATGATATCTGAATTCATTATCGTTTGTCATTTTTATGAACAAATATTTAATTCCTTTTCCTTTCATGTCTTTTGCATTACAGAATTGAGTCACATTGAACATTTTATACTGGCAGTTATTATTTTAAATGTGTTGTCTGATTCAAACCTTATGTTCATCAGCTTTCAGAAAAGTAAAAGAAAGTGCCTGAGGGTCAGCAGATGTTGAAGGACATATAACCAAGGCAGACAGTTAGATAATTAGGAAGTGGTCTCCTCAGTAAGGGTTACCCTAAAATTTTATGCATACTCTCCTTTGATCTTTGGACTTTTTTCTCTCTGGCCTGGGTATGATGCTGGAATCCACTGTAGCTGGCAATAGTTAAATTAATCCTTTTCACGGAAAATAAGTTCATGTTTGCTAACAACTACAGAATTAATTTGAATTTACTTAGCTAAAGGGGAACATGATGAGGAAAATGAGGTCTTTTTCTCATCACTTTTGTCTCAGCTTACACTGTTTTTGTTTGTTTTAGTTACGTTTTCAAACATTCTTATTTTCCCATGTTCTGTGTTCGCCTTGGAAAACCTTCTAATAGCAGAAATGACAAACAGGAGTTCCTGGCTGCTGACTCATCAGCTCAAGTCAGTGGTTTGGCAGGACTCTACTTGCAAGTGCTCCAACTGGCCACTTTCAAAATAAGTCTCTGGCAGCAGATGTCACTGTTGGTCTGTCTAACTGTGGAGCACTCCCTCACTAGTGGAGCTCATGAGCCTGAGCTAGGCAAGCCTATATTTCAGAGAGCATGGTTTTATGGAACATTTAATAGTGGCTCTTGGGACTGATTTAAGAGGCATGTCTTAATCCTGTTTCATTACACAGAATTTTAAATATTGTTATTTTTCACTTTTACCTCCTATGTTCTGGGGATCGAGTTCATCCCTTCTATGTTAGGCAAACATTCTGCCACTGACTTGTACCCTGCACCCTTGTTCATTTTGAGACTGAGTTTCACTGTGCATTCCAGGTTGGTCTTGAACTCTTAGCACAGCCTTGTGAGTGTTGGGGTTACAGATGTGCAACACTAGCCTCCATTTTTAATAGAGATCTTTCCTATTAAATTGAAATATTTTTTCTCTTGGTGCATGTTGTGTATTAAATGGATGCTGGGAAGTGCTTGCTGATGGAAGCATGATAGACTGTCTCCAGAGAGGCTCAGGCAGAGCCTGACAAATACAGAGGTGGATGCTCACAGCCAACCGTTGGACTGAGCGTGGGGTCCTGGATAGAGGAGGTGGGAAAGGGACTGAAGGAACTGAGCAAGCACTTTATAGACTGAGCCATTCCTCAGCTCTAGAAAAATAATGCTTCACAATGAGGTCCTAGCCAGGCTTTGCATTTACTGAAATGACTCACGGCCTCTGTTCTGCCCTTGATCTAGTATATATATTGTACAGTACACAAACCAACACTAGAGCTTTGCTCAGTGTTGTGTCGGTGAGTGTTGGGAAATCCAATCTATTGCCTTTTGCCTTTTGTTGTTCATGAACTTGCTAGTATCCAGTCATTTTAGTAACTGGCAAGAAACAACATAAATGAAGAAACTAATTCAGGGTGTGTTCGAGTTAATCATTATCTTTCTATCTGTTTTCTTTCCCCTGAAGTCAAGCTCTTCTTTCTACACAGTATTCATCTCTCATCAACTGGCTCACACTCACTGTAGTAATTTAATGTATTGCCACGAATGGATGTACTGGGATCCTTTCTCTTTCTTTTACTGCTTTTATTTTTATTTATTTAATTTATTAAAATATGACATTTTCTTCTTCCCCTTTCTTCCCCAAACCCTGCCAAAGACCACATGCAAGTTCTAGGTCTTTATGTCCATCTGGTTAGCTCTTTCATCCACAGATGTCTCATTCATGTTCACAAGGACATAAGCTTCTGGGTCTCATTTATTCTACAATCTTCTTCCTTTGAAAATGTCTCACTTCTTGTTCACTTTGTTAAGTTAATGCTTAACCATTTTCTGGTGTGTGTGTGTGTGTGTGTGTGTGTGTGTGTGTGTATATAACTTTTAAATTTTATTTATTTACATTCCAGTATTTCCCACCCTCAGTCCCCCCTCCCATAATTCCTCATTTCATTCCTCCTTCCCTTTGCCTATGAGAGGATGCTCCCTCCTCCGCCAGACCTCCCCTTTCCCTGGGGCCTCAGATCTCTGGAGGATTCAGCTCATCTTTTCCCACTGAGGTTAGATCAGAAAGACCTCTGCTATATATGTGCCAGGAGCCTTGGGCCAGCCTACCTATGCTCCTGGTTGGTGGTTCAGTCTCAATTCATGATGTTCTCGTTCATTTCTTTTTTTAATTAATCATTTTATTTGTTTACATTTCAAATGATATCCCCCTTCACTATTTCCCCTGCACAAGCCCCCTATCCCAATCCCCTCCCACTGTTTCTATGAGGGTGCTCCCCTACCCACCAACCCACTCCTGCCTCACTACCTTAGCATTCCTCTACACTGGGGCAACCAGCCTCCACAGGACCAAGGGCCTCCCCTCCTATTGATGCCAGATAAGGCCATCCTCTGCTACATATGTAGGTGGAGCCATGGGTCCCTCCGTATGTTCTCTTTGGTTGGTGGTTTAGTCCCTGGGAGCTCTGGGGGGGGGAGGTTGTTGATTGATTTTGTTTTTCCTCCTATGGGGTTGCAAATCCCTTCAGCTTCTTCAGGCCTTCTCCTAACTCTCCACTGGGGTTCCTGTGCTCAGTCCAATGGTTGACTATGAGCATTCACATATGTATTGGTCAGGCTCTGGCAGCGACTCACAGGGGACAGCTATACCAATCTCCTATCAGCAAGTGCTTGGCTTGGTGTCTGCAGATGGGATGGATCCCTAGGTGGGGCGGTCTCTGGATGGCCTTTCCTTCAGTCTCTGCTCCACTCTTTGACCCCATATTTCCTTTAGACAGGAACAAATCTGGGTTAATATTTTAGAGATGGGTAGGTGGCCTTTTTCTTCAACCAGTGGTCGTGCCTAACCACTGGATATGGTCTCTACAGGTTCTATCTCCTCTTGGTTGGGTATTTCATCTAATATCATCCCTTTGGGTCCTGGGAACCTCTTGCTTCCCTGGCCTCTGGGACTTTCTAGTGGCTACTCCAGGTCTCCATCCCCCATTGCTACATACACCTGTTCAATTTCCTGACCTCCCTACTTCTCCCCTATCTCCTCCCACACCTAATCCTACCCTTTCCCCCTCTCCCTCTTCTCTCCCTCTCAGATCCCTCCCTACTTCTACTTCTCATGATTATTTTGTTCCTCCTGCTAAGTAGGACTGAAGCATCCCACTTTGGGTTTCCTTCTTGAGCTTCATATGGTCTTTGAGTTGTATCATGGGTATTCTGAGCTTTTTGCCTAATATCCACTCATCATGTACATACCATATGTGATTGTTTGTGACTGGGTTATCTCAGTCAGGATATTTTCTAGTTCCATCCATTTGCCTGTGAATTTAATGAAGTCATTGTTTTTCATAGCTGAGTAGTACTCCATTGTGTAAATGTACTACATTTTCTATATCCATTTCTCTGTTGAGGGACATCTGGGTTGTTTCCAGATTCTGGCTACTATACATAAGGCTGCTATTAATATAGTGGAGCATGTGTCCTTATTAAATGTACAAGCATCTTTTGGGTATATGCCCAGTAGTGGTATAGTTGGGTCATCAGGTAGAACTATTTCCAATTTTCTAAGGATTTGCCAGATTGATTTCCAGAGTGGTTGTACCAGCTTGCAATCCCACCAGCAATGGAGGAGTGTTCCTCTTTCTCCACATCTTCGCCAACATCTGCTGTCACCTGAGGTTTTGATCTTAGCCATTCTGACTGGTGTGAGGTGGAATCTCAGGGTTGTTTTGATTTGCATTTCTCTGATGACTAAGGATATTGAGCATTTCTTTAGGTGCCTCTCTGCCATTTGAGATTCCTCAGTTAAGTTACTATGTCTTTCTTAAAGTCTTCTATCATCATCCTGAGATGGATTTTAGATTGGAATCTTGCATTTTCAGGCATGTTGGGCTATTCAGGGCTTGCTGTTGTGGGAGAACTGGGTTCTGCTGATGCCAAGTAGACTTGGTTTCTGTTGCTTATGATCTTGCTCTTGCCTCTTGCCATATGGTTAACTCTGGTGTTAGCTGATCTTGCTGTCTCTGGCTGGAAGCTGTCCCTCCTGTGAGCTTGTGAGCCTGGGTATGTCAGAGCTCCTGGAGGCCAAGCTGTCTCTAAGAGTCTGTGAGGCTAGGTGTGTCAGCATTCCTGGGGGTCAAACTTTCTCTGGGTGGGACTGAGGTGCTTTAGGGCTGTAGCACAGGGTCAGTTCTCATGGCACAGATGGAAAATGGAAGGATCATGTCCTTAGCTATGCAAAGATTCCTGTGTCCCTGTCCTCCTTTTAAATAGCTGAATAATATTTTATTGTGTAAATGAACCACATTTTCTGTAACCATTCTTTGGTTGAGGGACATCTGGGTTGTTTCCAGCTTCTGGCTATTATAAATCAGGCTACTATGAACTTGGTGTAGCATTTATTTGTCCTTGTGGTATGGTGGGGCGACTTTTAAGCATATTCCCAAGAGAGGTATAGCTGGGTCTTCAGGTAGATCTATTTCCATTTTTCCGAGGAACCTCCAGATTGATTTCCAGAGTGGTTGCATCAGTTTACAATCCCACAAGCAATGGAAGAGTGTTCCTCTTTCTCCACATTTTTGCCAGCATGTGCTGTCAGTTGAGATTTTGATCTTAGCCTTTCTGAATGGTGTGAAGTGGAATGTCAGGATCTTTTTGCTTTGCATTTCTCTGATCATTATGGACTTTGAACATTTCTTTAAGTGCTTCTCAGCCATTCAAGATTTCTCTGTTGTGAATTCTCTGTTCAGCTCTGTACCCCATTTTAATATTGTGTTATTTGGGTTTTTGGAGGTTAGCTTCTTGAGTCCTTTATATGTTTTGGAAATTAGCCCTCTATCAAATGTAGGATTAGTGAATATTTTTTCCCAGCCCATAGGTTGCTGAGTTTTCTTACTGACCATATCTTGCATTACTGAAGCTTTTAGATTCATGAAGCTCCTTTGTCAATTATTGCTCTTAGAGCCAGAGTCATTGGTGTTGTTCAGGAAATTTTCCCCTGTTCTATTGAGTACAAGGCTCGTTCCCAATTTCTCTACTATCCAATTCAGTGTATCTGGTTTTATATTGAGGCCCTTGATCCACTCGGACTTGAGCTTTGTGCAAGGTAATAAATATGGACCTATTTTCAGTCTCTTATTTAACTAACTGCGGGTTAGACCAGTATTATTTATTGGAGATGTTTTCTTTTTTCCTTTGTACGTTTTTGAGTACTTTGTTAAAGATCAAGTGTTCATAGGTATATGGGTTTACTTCTGGGTCTTCAATTCTATTTCATTGATTGACCTTCTTTTCTCTGTACCAACACCATTCAGTTTTCAAAAAAGATATTTATTTATTTATTTATTTATTTATTTATTTATTTATTTAATGTGAGTACATCACTGTCTGCAGACACATTAGAAGAGGGCATCAGATCCTATTACAGATGGTTGTGAGTTACCATGTGGTTGCTGGGAATTGATTCAGGACTTCTGGAAGAGCAGTCAGTGCTCTTAACTGCTGAGCCATCTCTCCAGCCCACCACTCAGTTTTTATCACTATTGCTCTATAGTACAGCTTGAGGTCAGGAATGGTGATTCCCCAGAAGTTCTTTTATTGTTAAGAATTGTTTTCCCTATCCTGTTTTTGGTTTCTTTTTGTTTGTTTGTTTGTTTGTTTTGTTATTCCATATGAAGCTGAGAATTGCTCTTCCCATCTCTGTGAAGAATTGAGTTGAAATTTTGATGGTGATTGCATTGAATCTGTAGATTGCTTTTGGAAAGATGGCCATTTTCTCTATGTTAATCCTACCAATTCATGAACATGGGAGATCTTTCCATCTTCTGAGGTCTTCTTCAATTTATTTTTTCTGGGATTTAAGGTTCTTGCCATACAGATCTTTCACTTGCTTGGTAATAGTTACACCAAGATATTTTATACTATTTGTGTCTATCATAGAATGTGTTCTTTTCTTAATTTCTTTCTCGTCCTATTTATCATTTATATAAGGGAAAGCTACTGATGTGTTTGAATTAATTTTATATCCTGCAACTTTTCTGATTTTGTTTATCAACTGTAGTAGTTCTTTGGTGGAATTTGGGGGGTCACTTATGTATACTATTGTACAATATGTAAGTACAATATCGTACTTATGTATACTACCTGCAAATAGTGATACTTTGACTTATTTGTTTCCAATTTGCATTCTCTTGATCTCCCCCTTTCTCCTTTTGTTGTCTTGTTTCTCTAGCTAGAGCTTTGAGTACTATATTGAATATATAGGGAGAGAGTGGGAAGGCTTGTCTTGTCCCAGAGTTTAGTGGGATTGCTTCTAGTTTCTTTCCAGTTAATTTGATGTTGGCTGTTGATTTGTTATATATTGCCTTTATTATGTTTTGGTAAGTACCATTAATTCCTGATCTCTCCAGGGCTTTTAATATGAAGAGGTCTTGTATTTTGTTGGAGTCTTTTTCAGCATCTAAAGAGATGATCATGTCATTTTATTTCCCTTGAATTTGTATATATAGTGTATTGTGTTGATGGATTTTCATATATTGAACCATTCCTGCATCTCTGGGATGAAGCCTACTTGATCCTGGTGAATGATGATTTTGATGTGTTCTTGGATATGGTTTGCAAGAATTTTATTGAGTATTTTTGCATTAATATTCACAAGCAAGATTGGTCCACAGTTCTCTTTCTTTGTTGGGTCTTTTTGTGATTTAGGTATCAGTGCAACTGTGGCTTTATAGAATGAATTGGGTAGTGTTTCTTCTGTTTCTATTTTTGTGGAACAGTTTGAGGAATATTATTGGTATTAGCTCTTCTTTGAGGGTCTGGTAGAGTTCTGCTCTAAAGCCATCTGGCCTGATCCTGATTCAACTTTGGTATCTGGTGTCTGTCTAAAAAAAAAAATAATACATTTCATCTATTTTTTCCAGTTTGGGTTAAGATAGGCTTTTGTATTACGATCTGATGATGTTTTATATTTCCTCAGTTTCTGTTATTATGTGTCCCTTTTCATTTCTGATTTTGTTAATTTGGATACTGTCTCTGTGCCCTTTTGTTAGTTTGGCTATGGGTTTATCTATCTTGTTGATTTTCTCAAAGGCAAGTTCTTTCTTTTGTTGATTCTTTGTATACATTTCTTTGTTTCTAACTGGTTGATTTCAGCCCTGATTTTATTTACTGATATCTGCTCCTCTTTGGTGTGTTTACTTCTCTTTGTTCTAAAGCTTTCAGATGTGCCTGCCATTCAGTTGCTAGTGTAGGATCTCTCTAATTTCTTTATGAAGGCAGTTAGTGGTACAAAAGTTCTCCTTTTCAGGGATTTAATTGTGTCCTATAAGTTTGGATGTACTTTGCTCTCATTTTCATTAAATTCTAAAAGTCCTTTCTTTCTTTCTTTCTTTCTTTCTTTCTTTCTTTCTTTTCTGACCAAGTTATCATTGAATAGAGAGTTGTTCAGTTTTCACAAGTATGTGGGCTTTCTGTTATTTTTTTTTCTGTTGTTATTAAAGACCAGTTTTAATTCATGGTGATCTCATAGAAGGCATGGGATTAATTCAATCTTCTTATATCTGTTGATTCTTGTTTTGGGACCAGTTATATGGTCAATTTTTGAGAACATACCATGAGGTGCGGAGAAGAAGGCATAGTCTGTATGACATCTGCCCCTGATCTTCTGGGTTTTAGAGTTTCTGGTGAGAAGTTAGGTGTAATTCTGATAGGTCTGCCTTTATATGTTACTTGACCTTTTTCTCTTACTGCTTTTAATATTCTTTCTTTGTTTTGTGCATTTGGTGTTTTGATTATTATGTGATGAGAAGAATTTATTTTCTGGTCCAGTCTATTTGGTGTTCTGTAAGCTCCTTCTATATTCATGGGCATCTCTTTCTTTAGGTTAGGGAAGTTTTCTTCTATACTTTTGTTGAAGATATTTACTGGCTCTTTAAGTTGGGAATCTTCACTCTCTTCTATATCTATTATCCTTAGGTACTACTATCATTTTGTCCTGGATTTCCTGGATATTTTGTGTTAGGAGCTTTTTGCATTTTGCATTTTCTTTGACTGTTGTGTCAATGTTTTCTATGGTATGCTCTAAGACTGAGATTCTCTTTTCTATCTCTTGTATTCTGTTGGTGATACTTCCATCTATGACTCCTGATCTCTTTTGTAGGTTTTCTATCTCCAGGATTGTCTCCACTTATGATTTCTTTATTGTTTCTATTCCTTTTTTAGATCCTGGATGGTTTAGTTCAATTCCTTCACTTGTTTTGTTGTATTTTCCTATAATTCTTTAAGGTAGAAAATCAGGATTCTAATCTGTGCTTCTTTCATGGACATTTTTATCTCACTGTGAAGAAAGGGAGTTGGAGCACATCCACAACTCTGGAATATTTCCCACAAGTCTGAACTCTTGTTGTGCTAAAAATTGGCTGTGGATGCTTTCCTTTAATTAAAAAGCGGTGTTAAGATCCATTTAAAACATGATTCCAGAAGCTCTTCCAGCTTGCACCTATGTCTGGAGCAGAGCCTGTGTTCTGGATCCCCATCCACTCAGCTCACACTCACTCTCAACTTGAACCCCACAGTGTTCTAACACATCCAGGATGACAGGTGAGACTGCAAACCCTGCCCTAGTACCTTAAGCAGGACCCCCAGAACCAGAGACTTAGCAACCCTGCCTATCTAGAGACCCAGTCTTCTTCTGGTTTCTACATGTGCCCAAAGCAGAGCCTGTGTTGTGGATCCCCATACACTCAGCAGATAGGCAGATGCAGCTTGACTCCAAGGACACATCCAAGATCACAGGATCAAAGGATCACAGGATCATAAGCTCTCAGGATGGACAGGATTCAGAGATAGCAAGGCCAGTTAACACCAGAGATAACCAGATGGTGAGAGGCAAGCACTAGAACATAAGCAAGAGAAACCAATATTACTTGGCAACATCAGAACCCAGTTCTCCCACCAAAGCAAGTCCTGGATACCCCAACATACCCAAAATGCAAGTTTCAGATCTAAATTCTCATCTCATGAAAAGGGTAGAGGACTTTAAGAAAGACATAAATAACTCACTTAAAGAAATACAGAACACAGGTAAACAAATAGAAGACCTTAAAGAGGAAACAAATAAATATCTTAATGAAATACAAGAAAACACAATCAAACAGGTGAAGGAGTTGAACAAAACTGTTTTAAAAATGGGAATAGAAACATTAAAGAAAATAAAAAGGGAGCCAACCCTAGAGATGGAAAACTTAGGAAAGAGAGCAGGAGTCACAAATATAAGTATCACTAATAGAATACAAGAGTTAGAAGAGAGAATCTCAGGCTTAGAACATACTGTTGAAGACATTGACACAACAGTCAAAGAAAATGCAAAAATCAAAAAGCTCCTAACACAAAACATTCAAGAAATGCAGGACACAATGAAAGGATTAAACTTAAGAATAATAGGTATAGAAGAGAGGGAAGACTCACAATTCAAAGGGCCAGCAAATATCTTTAACAAAAGTATAGAAGAAAACTTCCCTAACCTAAAGAAAGAGATGCCCATAAACATTGAAGAAGCCTACAGAACACTAAACAGATGGGACCAAAAAGAAATTCTTCCCATCACATAATAATATAACACCAAATGCACAGAACAAAGAAAAAATATTAAAAGCAGTAAGGGAAAAAGATCAAGTAACATATAAAGGCAGACCTATCAGAATTACACCCAACTTCTCAACAGAGACTCTACAAGCCAGAAGATCTTGGGCAGATGTCATACAGATCCTAAGAGAACAAAAATGCCAGTCCAGGCTACTATACCCAGCAAAACTATCAATTACCATAGATGGAGAAGCCAAGGCATTCCAAGAGCAAAACTAAAGTTAAACAATATCGTTCCACTAAGCTAACCCTTAGTTAATTAGAGAATAATAGAAGGAAAAGTCCAACACAAGGAGGGAAACTACACCCAAGAAAAAGCAAGAAATTAATCTTTTCACAACAAACCCAAAAGAAGAGAAGCACACAAACATAGTTCAACCTCTAACAACAAAAATAGCAGAAACCAACAATCATTGGTCCCTAATATATCTCAATACCAATGGATTCAGTTCCCCAATTAAAATATATCCTCTAACACACTGGATATGTAAACAGGACTGAGCATTTTCTGCATATAGGAAAAACACCTAAGTGACAAAGACAGATACTACCTCAAAGTAAAAGGCTGGAAAAATTTTTGCAAATAGTCCTAAATAGCAAGCTAGAGTAGCCATTCTAATATCCAATAAAATAGCCTTTCAACCAAAGGTTATCAAAAAAGATGGAGAAGGACACTACATACTAATCAAAGGAAAAATCCATCAAGATGAATTCTCAATTCTGAATATCTGTGCCCAAAATGCAAGGGTACCTACATTTGTAAAAGAATTGTTACTGAAGCTCAAAGCACATATTGAACCTCACAAAATAATAGCAGGAGATTTCAATGCCCCACACTCACCAATGGACAGATCATGGAAACAGAAACTAAACACAGACACAGTGAAACTAATAGAAATTATGAAACAAATTGATTTAACAGATATCTACAAATATTTCACCCTAAAACAAAAGAATTTATCTTCTTCTCAGCACCTCATGGTACCTTCTCAAAAACTGGCCATATAATCAGGTACAAAACAAACCTCAATCTATACAAGAAGATTGAAATAATACGATGCATTCTATGAGATCACCACAAACTAAGACTGGTCTTCAATAACAACAAAAACAACAGAAAACCCACATACATATGGAAGCTGTACAAATCTCTACTCAATGATAACTTGGTCAGGGAAAAATAAAAACAAGAAATTAAAGACGTTTTAGAATTTAATGAAAATGAAGGCACAACATACTCAAACTTATGGGACACAATGAAAGCAGTGTTAAGAGGAAAAGTCACAGCCCTGAGTGCTTCCATAAAGAAACTGGAGAGATCATACACCAGCAGCTTAACAGTACACCTAAAAGCTCTAGAGCAAAAAGAAGCAAATACACTGAAGCAGAGTAGATGGCAGGAAATAATCAAACTCAGGGTTGAAATCAACCAAGTAGAAACAAAGAGAACTATACAAAGAATCAACAAAACCAGGAGCTGGATCTTTGAGAAAAATCAACAAGCTAGATAAACCCTTAGCCAGACTAAGCAGAGGGCACAGAGACAGTATCCTAGTTAACAAAACAGAAATGAAAAGGGAGACATAAAAACAGAAACTGAAGAAATTAAAAAAAAAAATATGAGATTCTGCTTCAAAACTCTATATTAAACCAAAACTGGGAAATCTAGATGAAATGGTTGATTTTCTAGACAGATACCAGGTACCAAAGTTAAATCAGGCTTCCGTTTTCCATCTGTGGCTGGGGAACTCAGCCTGTGCCAAAGGGCTCCATAACTAAATAGCACCAGGAGAAAGCTAGCCTCCCAGGAGTGTAGACAAGACCATGAGTGAAGGTAAGATGAGCACCACTGCTCAGTGGGACCTGCCCAGAATCCTCAGGACACAGGGACCAAGGAGCAGCCGGGGACAGGAGCCTTCCAGTTTATGCCTGTGGCCTATGCCACAGGAACCCATAACCAAATAGCCCAGTGAAAAAGCTAGCCTCCCAGGAGTGTGAACAAGCCTGTGAGCAGGGAAAGGCTAGCACCTCTGCTCAGTGGGACCACCTTGAACCCTCAGGACTCAGGGACTGAGGAGCAGCCAGGAACAGGAGCCTTCCAGTTTCCATCTGTGGCTGGGGACCTCAGCCTGTGCCACAGGGCTCCATAGCCAAATAGTGCCAGGAGAAATCTAGCCTCCCAGGAGTATGGACAAGTCTGTGAGTGGGGGTAAGACCAGAACCTCTGCTCAGAGGGACCCACCTTGAACCCTCAGGATACAGAGACTTAGGAGTGGTCTTCGGCGGCTGGGGAGCTGATCCTGTGACCCAGGGCTCCATTTTCAAATAGTGCCAGGAGAGCTGGTCTCCCAGGAGTGCAGACATACCTTCGAGCACAGGCAAGACCACCACTTCTGTTCAAATTCCTGGATCAACAGGGACCTTTGAAGAGCCATCAGGACACAGGAACCAAGGAACAGCTGGGGACAGAATCCTTCTGGTTTCTGTCTGCACCCCAGAGATGACCCTGTACCACAGCTCTCCAAACCAAAATTCCTCTCAGAGAGAGCTGGTCTTCAAGTACTGATGCAGAGGCTTGCAGGAGGGACAAGCCACAGTCAGAGAGAGCAAGACCAGGTAACACCAGAGATAACCAGATGGCGAAAGGCAAGGGCAAGAACATAAAGAACAGAAACCAAGGCAACTTGGCATCATCAGAACCCAGTTCTCCCACCACAGAGAGCCCTGGATACCCCAACACACCAGAAAAGCAAGATTCAGATGTAAAATCACATCTCATGATGATGATAGAAGATTTTAACAAGGAAATAAATAACTCCCTTAAAGAAATACAAGAGAACACAGGAAAACAGCTAGAAGCCCTTAAAGAGGAAACACAAAAATCACTTAAAGAATTACAGAAAAACGCAATCAAACAGGCACAATTATAGGAATAGACAATCAAACAGACAAAGGAAATGAACGAAACCATACAGGATCAAAAAATGGAAATAAAAACAATAAATAAATCACAAAGGGAGCCCGGCAGTGGTGGCACATGCCTTTAACCCCAGCACTTGGGAGGCAGAGGCGGGTGGATTTCTGAGTTCAAGGCCAGTCTGGTCTACAGAGTGAGTTCCAGGACAACCAGGGCTACACAGAGAAACCCTGTCTCGAAAAAACCAAAACCAAACCAAATCAAACCCAAACCAAACCAAAACAACAACAACAACAACAACAACAACAACAATAACAACAAAAAAAGAAATCACAAGGTGAGACAACCCTGGAATTAGAAAACCTAAAAAAAGAGATCAGGAATCATAAATGCAAGCATCACCAACAGAATACAAGAGACAGAAGAGAGAATCTCAGGTGCAGAAGACACCATAGGGAGCATTTGACACAACAGTCAAAGAAAATGCAAAATGCAAAAAGGTCCTAACCCAAAACGTCCAGGAAATCCAAGACACAATGAGAAGACCAAACCTAAGGATAATAGGTATAGAAGAGAATGAAGATTCCCAACTTAAAGAGCCAGTAAATATCTTCAACAAAATCATAGAAGAAAACTTCATAACCTAAAGAAAGAGATGCACATAAACATTCAAGAAGCCTACAGAACTCCAAATAGATTGGTTCAGAAAAGAAATTCCTTCTGTCACATTATAGTCAAAACACCAAATGCACAAAAGAAGGAAAGAATATTAAAAGCAGTAAAGGAAAAAAGTCAAGTGGCATATAAAGGCAGATCTGTCAGAATTACACCAGGCTTCTCACCAAAAAATATGAAAGCTAAAAGATCCTGGGCAGGTCTCATACAGACCCTAAGAGAATACAACTGCCAGCCCAGGCTGCTATACCTAGCAAAACTCTCAATTATCATAGATGGTAAAACCAAGATATTCTATGACAAAACTAAATTTACACAATATCTTTCCACAAACCCAGCCCTACAGAGGATAATCATGGAAAACGCCAACATAAGGAGGGAAACTACACCTAGAGCAAGAAAGTAATCTTTCAACAAACTCAAAAGAAGATAGCCACACAAACATAAAACTAGCATCGAAAATAACCAGAAGCAACAATCACCATTTCTTAATATCTCTTAACATCAATGGACTCAATTCCCAAATAAAAAGACATAGACTAACAGACTGGATACATAAACAGTATCCAACATTTTGCTGGATAAAGGAAATGAGCCTCAGAGTTAAAGACAAACATTACCTCAGAGTAAAAGGTTGGAAAACAATTTACAAAGGAAATGATCTCAAACAAGCTGGAGTACCCATTCTAATTTTGGATAAAATTGACTTTCAACCAAAAGTCATCAAAACAGATAAGGAAGGACACTTCATACTCATCAAAGGGAGAATCTACCAAGAACTCTCAATTCTGAACATCTATGCACCAAATGCAAGGGCACCCACATTCATAAAAGAAATTTTACTAAATCTCAAAGCACACATTGCACTTCACACAATAATAGTGGGAGACTTCAATGCTCCACTTTCATCAATGGACTGATCTTGGAAACACAAACTAAACAGAGTCACAGTGAAACTAACAGAAGTTATGGACCAAACGGACTTAACAGATATCTATAGGATATTTCATTCTAAATCAAAAGAATATAACTTCTTCTCAGCACCTCATGGTACCGTCTCAAAAATTGACCATACAATTGGTCACAAAAGAAATGTCTACAAGCCGGGCAGTGGTGGAGCACGCCTTTAATCCCAGCACTCGGGAGGCAGAGGCAGGCGGATTTCTGAGTTTGAGGACAGCCTGGTCTACAGAGTGAGTTCCAGGACAGCCAGGGCTATACAGAGAAACCCTGTCTCGAAAAACCAAAAAAGAAAGAAAGAAAGAAAGAAAGAAAGAAAGAAAGAAAGAAACATCAACAGATATAAAAAGATAGAAATAATCCCATGCCTCCTATCAGACCACTATGGATTTAAGCTGGTCTTCAATGGCAACAACAACAGAAAGCCCACATATACATGGAAGCTGAACAACGCTCTACTCAATGATAACTTGGTTAAGGAAGAAATGAAGAAAGAAATTAAAGACTTCCTAGAATTAATGCAAATGAAAATACAACATACAGAAACTTATGGGACACAATGAAAGCAGTGTTAAGAGGAAAACTCATAGCTCTGAGTGCTTCCAAAAAGAAACTGGAGAAAGCATATACTGGCAGCTTAACAGCACACCTGAAAGCTCTAGAACAAAAAGAAGCCAAGAGGAGTAGAGGGCAGGAAATACTCAAACTCAGGGCTGAAATCAATAGAAACAAACAGAACTATACAAAGAATCAACAAAACCAGGAGCTGGTTCTTTGAGAAAATCAACAAGATAGCCAAACCCTTAGCCAGACTAAGCAGAGAGCACAGAGACAGTATCCAAATTAACAAAATCAGAAATGATAAGGAAGATATAACTACAAATTCTGAGGAAATTTAAAAAATCAACAGATCCTACTACAAAAGCCTATACAGAACAAAACTGGAAAATCTGGATGAAATGGACAAGTTTCTAGTCAGATACCAAATACCAAAGTTAAGTCAGGATCAGATAAACCATCTAAACAGTCCCACAACCCCTAAAGAAATAGAGCAGTCATTAAAGTCTCCCAACCAAAAAAAGCCCAGGAACAGATGGGTTCAGTGCAGAATTCTATTAGACCTTCAAAGAAGACCTAATACCAATATTCTTCAATCTATTCCACAAAATAGAAACAGATGGAACACTACCCAATTCATTCTATTAGGTCACAGTTACACTGATACCAAAATCCAACAAAGAAAGAAAACTTCAAACCAATTTCCCTTATGAAAATGCAAAAATACCCAATAAAATTCTTGCAAACCGCATCTAAGATCATATCAAAATGATCATTCACCATGATCAAGTAGGCTTCACCCTACGGATGCACCGATAGTTCAATGCCTGGAAATCCATCAATGTAATCCATTACATAAACAAACTCAAAGAAAAAAAACCACACAGTCATTCCATTAGATGCTGAAAAAGCATTTGACAAAATTCAACATCCCTTCATGATAAAAGTCTTGGATAGATCAGGAATTCAAGGAGCATACCTAAACACAGTAAAAGCAATATACAGCAAACCAGTAGCCAACATCAAACTAAATGGAGAGAATCTTGAAGCAACCCTGCTAAAATCAGGGACTAGACAAGGCTGCCCTTTAGCTTCCTATCTATTCAATATAGTACTTGAAGTTCTAGCTAGAGCAATTAGACAACAAAAGGAGGTCAAAGGGATACATATTGGAAAGAAGAAATCAAAATATCACTATTTGCAGATGATATGACTGTATACTTATGTGACCCAAAAAACTTCACCAGAGAAATGCTACAGCTGATAAACAACTTCAGCCAAATGGCCAGATATAAAATTAACTCAAACAAATCAGTAGCCTTCCTATATTGGAAGGATAAACAGGCTGAGAAGGAAATTAGGGAAATGATACCCTTCACAATAGTCACAAACAACATCTTGAGGTGACTCTAACTAAACAAGTGAAAGATCTATATGACAAGAACTTCAAATCTCTGAAGAAAGAAATCGAAGAAGACCTCAGAAGATGGAAAGATCTCCCATGCTCATGGATTGGCAGGATTAATATAGTAAAAATGGGTATCCTGCTGAGAGCAATCTACAGATTTAATGCAATCCCCATCAAAATTCCAATTCAATTCTTCATAGAATTAAAAAGAGCAATTCTCAAATTCATATGGAATAAGAAAAAACCCAGGATAACTAAAACTATTCCCAACAATAAAAGAACTTCTGGAGGAATGAACATCTCTGACCTCAAGCTGTACTACAGAGCAGTAGTAATAAAAACTGCATGGTATTGGTACAGTAACAGGCAGGTAGATCAATGGAATAGAATTGAAGACCCAGAAATTCACCCACACACTTAAGGTCACTTTATCTTTGACAAAGGAGCTAAAACCATCCAACGGAAAAAAGACAGCATTTTCAACAAATGTTTCTCGTTCAACTTGTGGTCAACATGTAGAAGAATGCAAATTGATTCATTCCTATCTCCCTGTACAAAGCTCAAGTCCAAGTGGATCAAGGACCTCCACATAAAACCAGATACACTAAATCTAATAGAAGAGAAAGTGGGGAAAAGTCTCAAACACATGGGCACAGGAGAAAAGTTCCTGAACAGAATACCAATGGCTTATGTTCTAAGATCAAGAGTGGAAAAGTAGGACCTCATGAAATTGCAAAGCTTCTGTAAGGCAAAGGACACAGGACAATACAGCAAACAAAAGATTGGGAAAATATCTTTACCAATACTATGTCCGATAGAGGGCTAATATCCAATATATACAAAGAACTCAGGAAGTTAGACACCAGAGAACCAAATATCCATATCAAAATATGGGGAACAGAACTAAACAGAAAATTCTCAACTGGAGAAACTCAAAGAGCTGAGAAGCACCAAAAGAAATGATCAACATCCTTAGTCATCAAGGAAATGCAAATCAAAACAACCCTGAGAATCCACCTCATACCAGTCAGAATAGCTAAGTTCAAAAACTCAAGTGACAGCAGATGCTTGTGAGGATGTGGAGAAAGAGGAACAGTCCTCCATTGCTGGTATGATTGCATGCTGGTATAACCATTCCAGAAATCAGTTAAGCAGACTCTCAGAAATGTAGACATAATATTACCTGAGGACCCAGCTGTTCCACTCCTGGGTATATACCCAGAAGATGCTCCAACATGTAAAAAGGACACATGCTCCACTATGTTCATAGCAGCCATATTTATAATAGCTAGAAGCTGGAAACAACCCAGATGCCCCTCAACAGAGGAATAAATACAGAAAATGTGATACATTTACACAATGGAATACTACTCAGCTATTAAAAACAATGACTTCATGAAATTAGCAGGCAATTAGGTAGAACTTGAAAATATCATCCTGAGTCAGGTAACTCAGACACAAAAGAATGAACATGGTATGTACTTACTAATAAGTGAATATTAGCCCAAAAGTTTGGAATACCCATGATTCAATTGACAGAAGTGGGTTGGACTGAGTGTGGGGTCCCAGATGGAGGAGTTGGAGAAGGGTATGAAGGAGCTGAGGGAGTTTGCAGCCCCATTGAGGGAGCAACAGTGTCAACTGGCCTAACCTCCAGGTATTCCCAGAGACTAGACCACCAATCAAAGAATACATATGGAGGGACCCATAATGCTGCTCACATGTGTGGCAGAAAAGGGCCTTTTTATCGTTGAAATGAGAGGCCATTGGGCCTGAGGGTGTTAGATGCCCCAGCATAGGGGAATGCCAGGGAGGGAAGATGGAAGTGGTTGGGTGAGTGGGTGGGGGAATACCCTCATAGAGGCAGGTGTAGGGGGTATTGGATATGGGGTTTTCAAAGGGGAGACCTGGAAATGAGAAGACATTAGAAATGTAAATAAATTATCAAAAAAAAAAAGTTAAATCAGGATCAGATAAAGCATGTAAACAGTCTCATAACCCTTAAGGAAACAGAGGCAGTCATTAGAAGTCTCCCAACCAAAAAAGCCCAGGACAAGATGGTTTTAGGGCAGAATTCTATCAATTTTTCAAAGAATACTTCTCAAAATATTCCACAAAATAGAAACAGAAGGAACACTATGTTTTCTATTCATTCTATGAAGGCACAGTTACACTGATACCTAAACCATACAAAGTCCCAACCAAAAAAAAAAAGAACTTCAGACCAATTTCACTTATGAATATCAATGCAAAAAAATCAATAAAATTCTCACAAATCAAATCTAAAACTGATGGGCTGGTGATCTCACTGTCTGTAGTTTGAAGCTCAGATTCTGATGAATTGTGAAACAAGCAGTTCTGCTTCAATGAGCAATGTGAATACAGTCAAAAGCTTCAGACAGGTCTGTAAAATGGTGAATCCCATATTTACCACTAACTAGTTAAACTGACAGAAAAACTCATTGAAATAAAAAGGTTAAGAATCCTTCCTACTGGTGTCGACTCCTTCCAATAGCAGACTTTTGCAAATGGAGTTTTACAGTCTATATTTAAAAAAATTGTATGTTTGTAACAAATAAAGTATATGGAAAAGTTAAAAAAATCATTTACCATGATCAAGTAGGCTTCATCCCAGGAATGCAGGGATGGTTCAATATACTGCATTACGTCAATGTAATCCTCTATATAAAATAACTCAAAGGAAAAAAAAACCCATATGGTCATCTCATTAGATGCTGAAAAAGCATTTGACAAAATACACCACCTCTTCATATTAAAAATATTGGAGAGATCAGAAATTCAAGTTCTATAACCAAACATAACAAAAGCAATATACAGCAGACCAATAGCTAGCATCAAACTAAATGGTGAGAAACTCAAAGCAATCCCATTAAAATCAGGGACAAGATAAGGCTGCTCACTCTTTCTGTATGAATTCAATATAGTACTCAAAGTTCTAGCCAGTGCAATTAGACAACAAAAGAAGATCAAAGTGATACAAAGCTGGTGAGAGGAATTCAAGTTATCACTATTTGTAGATGATATGATAGTATACATAGGCAATCCCAAATATTCTACCAGAGAACTTCTACAGCTGATACACAACTTCAGCAAAGTGGCTGGATATAAAATTAACTCAAACAAATCAGTAGCCTTCCTCTACTCAAAGGATAAATAGGCTTAGACAGAAATTAATGAAACAACACCCTTCACAATAGTCACAAAAAAATATAAAATATCTTGATGTGACTCTAACCAAGCAAGTGAAAGATCTGTATGACAAAATCTTCAAGTCCCTGAAGAAAGAAACTGAAGAAGATCTCAGAAGATGGAAAGATCTCCCATGCTCATGAATTGGGAGGATTAACATAGTAAAAATGACCACCTTACTGAAAGCAATCTACAGATTCAGTGCAATCCCCATCAAAATTCCAACTGAATTCTTCATCCATTAGAAAGAGCCATTCTTAAATACATTTGGAATAACAAAAAACCCAGGATAGTAAAAACTATATTCAACCATAGAAGAACCTCTGGGGGAATCACCATCCCTGACCTCAAGCTGTATTATAGAGCAATAGTGATAAAAACTGCATGGTATTGGTACAGAGACAGACAGGTAGATCAATGGAATAGAATTGAAGACCCAGAAATGAACCCACACACCGATGCCCAAGTGATCTTTGACAAATCCAGTGGAAAAAGACAACATTTTCAACAAATGGTGCTGGTTCAACTGTTGGTCAGCATGTAGAAGAATGCAAGTTGATCCATTCTTATATCCTTGTACAAAGCGCAAGTCCGAGTGGATCAAGGACCTCCACATAAACTAGATACACTGAAACTAATAGAAGAGAAAGTGGGGAAGAACCTCGAACACTTGGGCACAGGGGAAAATTTCCTGAACAGAACACCAATGGCTTATGCTCTAAGATCAACAACAGACAAATGGGATCTCATAAAATTGCAAAGATTTTGTATGGCAAAGGACACTGTCAATAGGATAAAATGGCAACCCACAAATTAAAAAAAAGATCTTTATCAACTGTACTTCCTATAGAGGGCTAATATCCAATATATACAACGAATTCAAGAATTTAGACTCAGAGAACCAAATAACCCTATGAAAAAAATGGTGTACTGAGTTAAACAAAGAATTCCAAACTGAGGAATGCCGAATGGTTGAGAAGCACTAAAGAAATGTTCAACATCCTTAGTCATCAGGGAAACACAAATCCAAACAACCTTGAGATTCTACCTCACACCAGTCAGAATGGCTAAGATCAAAAACTCAGGTGACAGCAGATGCTGGTAAGGATGTGGAGAAAGAGGAACACTCCTCCATTGTTGGTGGGATTGCAAGCTGGTACAACCACTCTGGAAATCAGTCTGGGGTTCCTCAGAGAATTGGACATAGTACTGACTAGACCCAGCTAGACCACTCCTGGGCATATACCCAAAAGATGTTCCAACATATAATAAGGACACATGCTCCACTATGTTCATAGCAGCTTTATTTATAATAGCCAGAAGGTAGAAAGAGTCCAAATGTTCTTCAACAGAGAATGGATACAGAAAATATGGTACATTTACACAATGGAGTACTACTCAGCTATTAAAAACAGGGAATTCATGAAATTCTTAGGCAAATGGATGGAATTAGAAAATATCATCCTGAATGAGGTAATCCAGTCACGAAAGAACACACACGGTATGCACTCACTGATAAGTGGATATTAGCCCAAAATCTTGGAATACCCAACATATAATTCACTGACCACATGATGCTCAAGAAAAAGGAAGAGCAAAGTGTGGATGCTTCAGTCCTTAGAAGGGGGAACATAATATTCCAGGAAGGAAATACAGAACAAAGTGTAGAGTAGAGACTGGAGGAAAAGCCATTCAGAGACTGCCCCACCTGGGGATCCATTCCATGTACAGACACCAAACCCAGACATTATTTTGGATGCCATGAAGTGCTTGCTGACAGGAGCCTTAGATAGTTGTCTCCTGGGAGGCTATTCCAGAGCCTGGCAAATACAGAGGCAAATGATTGCAGTCATCCATTGGACAAAGCATGGAGTCTCCAGTGGAGGAGTTAGAGAAAGGACTGAAGGAGCTGAAGGGATTTGCAACCCATAGGAAGTACAATATCAACCAACCTGACCTCCCCAGAACTCCCAGGGACTAATCCACCATCCAAGGAGTACATATGTAGGGACCCATGGCTCCAGCCACAAAGTATCAGAGGATGGCCTTGTTGGATATCAATGGGAAGAGAGGCCTTTGCTCCTGTGAAGGCTTGATGCCCCAATGTAGGGGAATGCCAGGTCTGAGAGTCAGAAGAGGGTGGGTGAGTGCTAGAACCCTCATAGAAGCACGGGGAGGGAGGATGGGATGGGGGTTTCGAGAGGAGAAACCGGGAAAGAGGATGTCATTTGAAATGTAAATAAATAAAATATACAATAAAAAAATCCTGATTTTCTTCTTTTTGATGAGGAGAGAAGAACAGATGGGGTTAAAGTATTTCTCTACTATGTTCCTATTCCAGTATATCAAAACTTGGTGTTCCAAGAGCACAAAGATCAGCTGAGAAAGAATCAAAATAAACACTGTACCTTGCATCCAGCATAGCCTGCTAATGTAAGATTAGAGCTCTCCATCCTAGCAAGAAAACAGCTTTGGAAAGTTCTCTACATTTGTGACTCATGGATATTCCCATGGGTTCCTGTTTCCATCCTACAGCCAACAGAGCTTGGAGGAACATGTGCAGTTCTGCTCAATTGTTGTTCTTAAGCAACTTGGCTGAAAGAGATGTTTAAAACATCTCTTTGGATGGAAAGATGATATATTCCAGTGCTTTAATTTTTTAAACAAAATTCCAGATTTTAAATTGGTTTAACTTCTAATTCAACATGGACTAAAATCAAGGGCTGAAGGAAAAAAAAAAAACCTATTTTATACAATACTATGTGTTTAGCAATTTTTCCATTTTAAAACTAGTAATCTAAGAGGTACATATTTGAAAGATAGCCCTGCTCCTCCACCACTCCAGATACATATCATTCCAAATTGTCTCTAGATCCTAGCTCTGTATCCAACAGTTCTGGCTCAGGAGTTAGTCACCCAGCTGAGGATCTCACCTTGGTTTCTACTTGGACCAGAATTGCCAAGTCACCTCCCATTCTACCAGGATTTGATTGCTGGCTAATGTCCATTTTTGTCTAACCCAAGCTCTCAAGTATTGGATAACATTCTTGGGATATGTTTTCTCCCCACAGTAGTAGTCTAGCTTATTCACTATACATGTAGGCTGGTAATTTCCATCCCAAAGCTTCCTTAAAGCTTAAGTGAGATCCCTCAGTCTTCTTTTTCTTTCCAAACTCCTAATAAATAAAGCTAAACTTTAACAATTATTATAACCAATTATGGTCACTTGGGGTTTTCTAGTAATAAACACAAAGATGTAAATACAACAGAAGAAATATTATAAAATTTTATAGTTTTTTTCTCAATATATGTCATTCCTTCATTTAATAGGCATGTGATAGAAGCAATACTGATCCTTCTCCCAACCTCTTATATGACTCATGCCTACCCTATTCCCTCTCCTAGATCTGTCTGACTCTTGGCAACCCCTTCAAACAACCTTTCCCTGGAATGGCAGTTGTCTGCCCAAGTTCCACACCCATCCTTCCCTTAGTTCTACAGCTCACACTCTGTATGTATGGGGACAAACTGGGTTCAGCCCAGACACTTGTTCAGTTTAACTTATACAGCATTTTAGATTGTTTTGCATGACAGTTGCCAGTTTATGAAAATTAGAAGTGTAAGCTTAAAATTAGAGAGTCCCATCTCTGACTGACAAATCAGATCATGTAATACATGATTCTTATTTGTGCACAACAACATCCAGAGTTAAGAAATGACAGGCAAGTACTCTGACCTGGTAGTCACTAGGCCTTACCTGAACCATTTTCCCAAAGCATCATAGTAGAATTTGGAGTTTACTATAGAGCAGTAGTGATAAAACCTGCATGGTATTGATACAGTGACAGGCAAGTAGATCAATGGAATAAAATTAAAGACCCAGAAATGAACCCACACACTTATGGTCACTTGATCTTTGACAAAGGAGCTAAAACCATCCAGTGGAAAAAATGACAGCATTTTCAACAAATGGTGCTGGTTCAACTGGCAGTCTACGTGTAGAAGAAATCGAATTGATCCATTCCTATCCCCCTGTACAAAGCTCAAGTCCAAGTGGATAAAGGACCTCCACATAAAACCAGATCCACTGAATCTAATAGAAGAGAAAGTGGGGTAAATTTCAAACACATGGGCACAAGGGAAAAGTTCCTGAACAGAATACCAATGGTTTGTGCTCTAAGATCAAGAATCGAGAAATGGTACCTCTTGATATTACAAAGCTTCTGTAATGCAAAGAACACTGTAAATAGGACAAAATGGAAACCAACAGATTGGGAAAAGATCTTTACCAATCCTACATCTGATAGAGGGCTAATATCCAATGTATGCAAAGAACTCAAGAAGCTAGACTCCAGAGAACCAAATAACCCTATCAAAAAATGGGGAAGAGAGCTAAACAGAGAATTCTCAACTGAGGAAACTCGAATGGCCAAGAAGCACCTAAAGAAATGTCCAACATCCTTAGTCATCAGGAAAATGCAAATCAAAACAACCCTGAGACTTCACCTCACACCAGTCAGAATGGCTAAGATCAAAAACTCAGGTGACAGCAGATGCTGGTGAGGATGTGGAGAAAGAGGAACACTTCTCCATTGTTGGTGGGATTGTAAGCTGATACAATCTCTCTGGAAATCAGTTTGGCGGACCCTCAGCAAAATGAAGATAACACTATCTGAGGACCCAGCTATTCCACTCCTGGGCATATACCCAGAAGATGCTCCAACATGTAATAAAGATACATGTTCCACTATGTTCATAGCAGCCATATTTATAATAGCCGGAAGCTGGAAACAACCCCAGATGTTCCTCAAGAGAGGAATGGATACAGAAAATGTGGTACATTTACACAATGGAATACTACTCAGTTATTAAAAACAATGACTTCATGAAATTTGCAGGCAAATTGATGGAACTTGAAAATATCATCCTTAGTGAGGTAACTCAGTCACAAAAGAACAAACACGGTATGTATTCAGTGATAAGTGGATATTAGCTCAAAAGTTCGGAATACCCAAGATTCAATTCATAGACCATATGAAGCCTAAGAAGAAGGAAGACCAAAATGTGGATGCTTCAGAGTTCCATAGAAGGGTGAACAAAATACTCACAGGAGGAAATATTGAGACAAAGTGTGGAGCAGAGACTCAAGGAAAGGCCATCCAGAGACTGCCCCACCTGGGGATACATCCCACATACAGTCATCAAACCGGAACATTATTGTGGATGCTGGGAAGTGTTTACTGATGAAAGCATGATAAGCTGTCTCTGGAGAGGCTCTGCCAGAGACTGACAAATACAGAGGCAGATGCTGGTACCATTGGACTGAGTGTAGGGTCCCGGATGGAGGAGTTGGAGAAGGGACTGAAAGACCTGAGTGGGTTTGCAGCCCCATGGATGTAGCAACTGTGTCAACTGTCCAGACCTCCAGGAGCTCCTCTAGACTGGACCACCAACCAAAGAATACACATGGAGGGACCCATGGTGCTGGCCACATATGTGGCAAAGGAGGGCCTTATTGGACATCAGTGGGAGAAGAGGCCCTTGGACCTGAGAGTGTTTGATGCTCCAGTGTAGGGGAATGCTTGGGAGGGAAGACAGGAGTGGATGGGTGGATGGGGGAGAACCCTCATAGAGACGGGGGGGGAGGGAGGATAGGATAGGGGGTTTCTAAAGGGAAAACATTTGAAATGTAAATAATGTATATATATAAAAATAAGTTTCCTATGAAAGCTATCTAAGAGGACAAGTGAAAAGATCCTGAATGGGGAAAAGGGAACAATTCTAGTAAGGGAAAAATTCTTCTGCGGGAAAAAATACTCCTAGGAGGGAGAAAAGGAAAAATTTCTGCTCTATCTGCCTCTCATTTCTTTGTCTTCAATACTTATATATCTTTCAGAATACATGATCACATGTTACAATGTTCATCTCAAGTTCACAAAAAATCAAATCATAAGTTGAAATAGAAGTTTGCAACAATGAATGTTTATATGCATATCCATTAGGAATAATTATCTGGCTAAGCATCCATCACCTGTTTTAGCTCCACAGGTTCACTGAAGGTTTAAAACCATAACTAAGCTATTAGTGAAGTTTTGGATAGATAAACCCAGTCAATATTTTATCTTCTGTACTACCACCTATAATAAATCATTAGCTCCTTTTTTATGACCTTTGGTTATTGTTTTACATCCTCTTGGAATGTGCTCTGAGTAGGAGAAAGTCTGGTTACTATCTAAGAGCAATTAACTGGTGACACTTGGGAGACTGGCAGAGTTCTCATTGCAGTTTTGACTATCAGAAAAGGACATAATAGTAGTCCCACTATAAAAGAGCTTAATAATCACTGATACAATTTTAGGAAGTCTTATAGGATCATCATTAAGACTTAAGTCATCTATTTGTATATATAGCATCACTATAAGACAATACATCTTTGTTGATCTGCAGAGATCTGCTACAAAGAGGTGTGGTACTACTTAGTGATTGTTGTATATGTTTAATAATAACATGAAAAGCATATTAATAGCAGGAATCTTTCCTAAAATGAATCCCTTATAGTCTTGCTAAATAAGGGCACAACTCTTGCAGATTATATAATAATCTGAAGAAGACCATTTCAGGATGATCACCTGCCAGTTATTAACTTGTCCTATATTGGCTCCTGACAAATATGTCTGTTGTAAAAACTGCTAATGGGATGCTCATGCCTGGAGAGGCCAGAGAGGAGGCTAGAGAGGACCTTCGGTCTAAAGATCTCTCTATAGTAACTCCAGCATCATAATTTTAACAGGGACTTCTAAGCTTCATTTTACTGGATGCTGTAAACATTACTTTGATGATATTTTTCTATATATTTTCTGCTTCCTTGTATCTTCTACATACACTTATTAAAAACCATATCCATGGATATGGGTAGTAACTTCATGTACTACATAAAAACTGCTTTGTGGTTTTTTTCTAGCAGTACATAGTTAGGATATATTAATTTATTAGGTTATCTCATTATGTAGTTTCTAGTCTTTCTTTTTAATTAAAGTGTTGTTATCCTTCACTATTCTAAGCCAAACAATTTCCATCTTTCTCAGATCAGCTCTGCCTGCTTACAAAAGATGATCACTACTGGGTTTGTTGACTATTGTGTACTTTCATAGAAGCATAGGCAAGGAGGATCATTGGATCCTCACTATGAGTATCCAGCTTCTCTCTTAGCCACTTGTATACAATTGGCCCCTAGTCAATGCGGTCTCATGGTTTGGCAGGGGGATAAATCATATAGGTTAAGAAAGATTAGGGAGAGGAGGTTCTGCCTGTAAAGCTATGGGAAAGCCATTATACATATTGTGTGGAGTCTTTCCACTTTGGCTGATTTGCAGATATCCACATCCCTATCAGTAACCCTTCACTCATACTCAGTAAGTAAACCTACTGTGCTCTTTGGTCCCCCAGGGCAAACTATGGTGAAACTGAACCTTGGTATGTTATTAAGACCTTACGAGTCAGGGATAGAGGTTACTTCATCCCCCTCCATCAGGAAGAAAATATTCCTAACAGCTGATAAATTTATTTGTTAAAGTTATTATCTCTCATGGTATTAAGAATGGAAGCTAGTATGTAAAACAAAATGTTAGAAGTATGTAAATATGCAAATGTTTTAGTAAAGAAGGATTTGGGTAGATGAAGATTAAGAAGGATTGATATTTTCAGAATAGAAAAGACTAGAAAGCCTTTGAAGGTTATGAACGTCTGAGGAAGTTATGCAAGGTACATAGAGGATGAGACTTAGAGATGATACATATGATTCATAAGGACAAAGATAATTACAAGGATTGGCCAAAATGTATGTTTAATCAAAGTTGACTTAGAAATATCTGGTTATTGAAATATTATGCAATAGTTAAAAAGAACCAGATTGGTATGACTTATCTTCTAGGTATTTAATAATCACACTTGGAGACTACTTTAATGTGGTCAGAGAGATTGAAAGAGAATACTTTTCCTCTTGCCCTTCAAGGTCAATAATGTCCTAGGAGACTGTGGCTTGTCTCTCAAAATCTTCTCTAACACTGGAAAGCCAACGCAGAGGAAGAGTTCCACACTTTTAAGGGGAGATACAGTGATGCTAATCAAGGCCTTTGAGCAATTCTCACTCTGATGGACAACTAGTAAAAGGAAGGCTAGAGAAGCCTGAGTCTTCTCTCAAGGCTAAGTGACCATCAAGACCAGAGGAAGTCATGAAATACAATGGAACTGGAGTTACAGATGGTTCTGAACTGCTATATGGAGCTGGAAATAGATCCCCTGTCCACTGGGAGAGCAGCAAGTGCTCTTAATCTCAGAGCCAACTCTCCAACCCCAGATATTTAGCTGCTGATTGCTACTATTTCAATGATCTTATTTTGAAAATTTTGTTCTGCAAAAATTGTTGCAATGAGTTCTAAAGAAATAAAATAATGTGTAATATTTACATTTAAATCTCTTGTGATAAATGTCATTATCTCTACATTGAATTCTATTCAGCCTAATGAGGTAGCTGCAAATGTCATTCAAATTTAGTGGATAAGAAAGAGCAGGCATAAAACCTGAGCAAATAGACTGAGGCCACAGAGCTACTCATGCTTGTGAGATTTGAAGTGGGTCGTCTAAGTCCAGAGTCTTAATCATATCTGCATCCTGAATCAACAGGAGTGTATAGAAGTTGCTTAGCAATTATTGTAAAATATTTGTTGAGTTGTTTGAACTTTTCAGAGTTATATGAAACCAATATTAGGTTATTATAAGCTCTAAGTTCTGGTCTTCTCACAAAGTTGAGTGTCATTTTCACTGGTTTCTCTTTGTGGCAAAAGGCAGAAGTACTAGGAACTTCTTCTTGTTCTGTCTCTAGGCAGTCACCACTGATTAACAAATAGAGCATGCAATAATCTTTAATTATTACATAATTGTATTTATGAGCACATATCACTCTTTACCTTCAGGTGTTTTAAAGATCAAATGTAAGACAGGCAAGTTTGCATCTTTGTTATGTTCAGAGAAGACAAAAGCTGGAATTATTTGTAGTAATTTGATCACGTACTTCTAATCATAAGTGTGTTATCACATGCTTCCAGGGAAGCACTCAGCCTCTTTCATGACTCATGCATCCAGATCAAGTCCTGCTGGACCTTTGACACTTCATAAACAGCAGGGGGCGTTCTTTCCTTTCTGATCTTTCTCTCCACAAAGATGTTTTTGGGTTTTGTTGAAGTCCCTAGTGTTCTGGCCCTGTCTCTTGAGGTGCCCAAAGTTGGAAATTATTAAAGAGTTTGTATTCATAAACGGTGAAATATAACCATATGGTTCAGAATCCTTGAAATATTTGAGACATTCTTAGGTGAATGATAAGTTTAAAATCCAAATAGCAAAACTTAAGTTAGTGAATTTGTTGTTAGTTAATTTCCAAAGCTGAAGGAAAATATT
Source organism: Rhynchomys soricoides (assembly GCA_019843965.1). Classification (NCBI taxonomy): domain Eukaryota; kingdom Metazoa; phylum Chordata; class Mammalia; order Rodentia; family Muridae; genus Rhynchomys; species Rhynchomys soricoides. The sequence goes on along the minus strand of JADRCH010000143.1, from coordinate 1,234,693 downwards.
CGTGTGAAGTAACATGACTATCCCCACAATTTCAAACAGTTTGCAGTGAGATGAGTAAAAGATGCCAATCTGATATCTATGAAGGTCTACCAGAATGCTTTCTGCATCTGGTTCTACACATGTATGACTGTATTTTAAAGTGGATTGCTTGTATGTGTGTATATATGTCACATAATCTCCAGCATCAGATGTTATTCTTTTCTTGTCTTTCTAGAGGGTTTGCAACTTTAATGTGCAGAAATACCAGGATTTGCGCTGTCTTCTTAGTACATGTGTACTCACCCGATGGAGTTGACATTTATTTAATTGGGGAAGATTGCTTAAAGAGTGTAAGACATGTTTTTCCACAAAGCAAATATAGGTATCTTGGTATTATCCTAACTTAATATCTGATAGGTAAATGTTCTTTTTAAAGTTTATTTTGTCTGTGTTCATTTGTTAACATAATAGCTAATAATTCTTACAAAGAAAATTATGAGTCTAAAACTATTTTCTGTTTTAGAATAATTTTCTTCTTTGCAAGAAATAAGACATTTCTAATATTTTAAATTTTAGACAATCTCCATGTTTTATTTATGATATTTGAAGAGAATGAAAAGTAACTTATCAGCAACATTTATTCATTTAAAGTAAGTTTTTTGCAGACTACATTTTACTGTTGAAATAGTGCCATAAAGCCTTCTAAAATCACTGAATCCTGGAACTCTATCTGTACTGTGGAGAGTCTTGTTTGCGCCAGTATCTCACTGCTCTCAAAGGTCCTTTCCTGGCTGCAGTTTAGCATGACTACCTCCTGTTTTTCTCTCCAAGTGCTTCTCATGGAAATTCTTGAAAAATAAAGCAATGTTTCAACCCACACTTTAATGAGTAGACTGGAATCCCTATTCCATTAGCTATCTCAGAAGTGACTCATAGAATTGTCTAGCCTGTGCTTTCCTAACATTTTCCATCCACTATAAGTTATTTCTTCATCTTTTACTACTTGGGTGCTTTTCATATTTGCCAGTTGAGGAACTAGAAATAAATGAGACCTATAATTTCAAATTTGAATGTGTTGTTTGAGCTTTTAAAATGAAGCCTTGGTGATGTAGCATCTGGCAAAAATACCTTAAGAAAAATAGACAGTTTGAATACAAGTATAAGTTACTCAGCTAACTTTGAAATATGAAATTTGCCTAATATGAAAGCAAGCCATGCAGCCCGGTCTGCCCATGCAGTCTATTGTTCTCTTCTGTATCCAGTCCTTTGTTTGTTACATTTGTTTCTGTGCAGGCACCATTAGGCACCCAAAGCATCTAGGTACTTCATCCAAACCAAGTACTGTCCTATCAGATAGGGTAGTGTCAGATATTCAAGACAAATGGGACATTATGATTGGGGCTTCAAGTGTGTTCCCTGAGAGAACTCAAGGAGGTGAAGCATATGGTAATTAACTGTTCACTCATTTGCCTCATGGAGATTCTCAAGTTAACATGAGACATATGTGTGAAATGCTATAGAGGACTGAGAAGTTAATTGAAAAAACAACTGATAAAAGTCATCTCCTTGTTGACACATAACTTTAAAATCTCTGCTCCCTTAACTTTAGCATTCTACTTTTCCTGTAACCCAGAAGCTATGTCTCAGACACATTCTTGAGCAGAAGCAGAGTGCTTTGTGGGGAGACGTGGAATAAATGACTCAGGATTTTGGTAGCTCCGCTGTAGCAGTTGTTGTGGTATGTGACCTCCTGAAAATCAGTTATTTCAGCTCAACTTCAAGTTTTTCTCTCTCTAATAGTGTTTTCTGACTTGCCTATCTCATGATATTTTTTTTGTTTTGAGCATCACATGAAAGAGTACAGGGGTAGGGGGAAACCCTGTAGGTGGTACCATTTGTCTCAACTTTCTATTGAGGCACAGGCTCTGAAATTACAAGCTGGAAAAGGTTTTGAAGGACTTTGTTAGGTAAAGTAGAGCTGACTTGTTTTGTCTTTTTTCTTTTCAGATTTTGGGGAATAGGACATGTGCTCATTATGCACCCTATCTAAGAAGACAGATGCTTACAATTATGAAGGATTGGCAGAAAAATGCATTCTTTCTTAAATAAGACCTTAGGAAGTTTGTGTTATCCAAACATAGCTTACCTCCTTCTTTAGATTTGTAAGAGCTGACTATTGTTTGTTGCCTTATAAACAAAAGACTGTCCATTGGTGAGGAATTCTCCAATATTAAACAAAGATAATTAAAAAGGCTCTAATGGTCCTACAACTGATAACTTACTATGCTTTGGAAAAAACTATGTGTATCAAATTATACTTAATAAGATATTTGGGTAGAGAAAACTAGTAGCATGGAAAATATTAAGTAAAAATATCTTTTGTAGTATTAGAATAATGTTGATTTTTTAACTGAAGCAGGTAGTTTCTCACGATTTCTTATACATGAACTGATAATTCTTAAGAGAATTTTTTGTTTAGATATTCTATTAATAGAATTGTCTCAACATGGCGTATTAATTTGAATTATATGGTATCAGAACTTTGCTCTTAATATGAAAACCAAGGATGTCAGGTACTCTTGAATAGATTATACTTTTCACACCTCAGTGGCATAGGAATTAAAATAGTTTTTGTGAATAAAAATATTTCAGTTCTATTTTTATTTTAAAGGTATGTATGTGTTTGCCTTTCTGTGTGTGCTTGTTGGAGTCTTAGTCTGCACATGAGTGCAGTTGTTTGTACAGGCCAGAAGCATCAAATCTTCCTAGAGCTGGAACTACAGTCAGTTGTGAGCCTCCTGACAAGGGTGTTGGGAACTGAACTTGGGTTCTCTGTAAGAAGAGTGATTAAGACTATGCTTTTAACCAGTGATCCATCTCTCCAGCTAGGTTTGCCTTGTTATGTGTGTGTGTGGTGTTGTGTTGTATGTGTATGTAGTGCATAGATCTGAGTGTGCAGGTCTGCATCTATGAGTAAATATAGGTGTTAGAGCAGAATGTTGGGTGTCTTCTATTATTCCTTGTGTTGAGTGCCTTGAGACAAGATTTCTCCATTGTTGGTGGGATTGTAAGCTGGTACAACCACTCTGGAAATCAGTCTGGTGGTTCCTCAGAAAATTGGACATAGTACTACTGAGGACCCAGCTATACCACTCCTGTGTATATACCCAAAAAGATGCTCCAACATATAACAAGGACACATGCTCCACTATGTTCATAGCTGCCTTATTTATAATCACCATAACCTGGAAAGAACCCAGATTTCCTTCAACATAGAAATGGATACAGAAAATGTGGTACATTTATACAATGGAATACTACTCAACTATTAAAAACAATGACTTCATACAATTCTTAGGCAAATGGATGGAATTAGAAAATATCTTGAGTGAGATAACCCAGTCACAAAAGAACACACATGGAATGCACTTATTAATAAGTGGATGTTATCCTTAAAAGCTCAAAATACCCAAGATACAATTCATGGACCACATGAAGCTAAAGAAGAAGGAAGACCAAAGTGTGGATGCTTCGGTCCTTCTTAGAAAGGGGAACAAAATACTCAAGGGAGGAAATATGGAGACAAAGTGTGGAGCAGAGACTGAAGGAAAGGATATGCAGAGACTGCCCTACCTGGAAATCCATCCCATATATGGCCACCAAACACAGACAATATTGTGGATGTCAAGAAGTGCTTGCTGACGGGAGCCTGAGATAGCTGTCTCCTGAGAGATTCTTTCAGAGCCTGGCAAATACAGAGGAAGATGCTTGCAGTCAACCATTGGACTGAGAATGGGGTCCCCAATGGAGGAGTTAGAGAAAGGACTGAAGGAGCTAAAGGGGCTTGCAACCTATAGGAAGAACAACAATATCAACCAAATAGATCTCTTAGAGCTCCCAGGAACTTAACCACCAGCCAAAGAATACACATGGCGGGCCCCATGGCTCCAGCCACATAGGTAGCAGAGGATGACCTTGTCAGACATCAATGGGAGGAGAGGTCCTTGGTCCTGGGTTGGCTTGATGCCCCAATGTAGGGGAATGTGACAGCGAAGTTGGGAGTGGGAGGGCAGGTAGGTGAGCATTCTCATAGAAGTACGGGGAGGGATGATGGGATTGGGAGTTTCCAGAGGGGAAACTGGAAAAGGGGATAACATTTGAAATGTAAATAAATAAAATATCCAATAAAAATGGTTTTTTTAAAAAAAGATTTCTCATTGAAAGTGAAGCATGCCATTGCAGCTACACTGAGCTCTTGGGACATACTTGTTTCCACCTCCCCAAAGCTGGAGTTATAGATATGCAGAGACATAATTGGCTTTTTACATGGGGTCTGGGGATTTGAACTCCAGCACTGTACTTTAAGAATAAGCACTCTTAGCTACTGAGCCATCTCAGGCCTTATATTAAAGACTTACACTGTGATCACTATTCATTGCAGTCCAACATCAGCGTTTTGCTCACTTATTCTACTCAAGAACAGACATCCACAGAGTAGAGTGTCTAGCCATCTCCTCGAACTTGACTGTTTCAAGGCAATGGAGAAGACTGTCCTAGAGTTAACATGTATCACTTTGTCTCACAATCCTGTGGACAGAAAGAGTCACATTTCCTGCATCCCTTCTAAATCAATAAATAAATAAACAAATAAAGCCAGATTGTGAACCTTACCTGTAACAAAAGGAGTAGAATCAGAAGTATTTGGTAAATAACAAAAATGAATAAAAATGAAGACAGAGCTCACAGGAATTAACTGGAGATCATTATATATCATCAAATAAGCCAGTCCTACAAAAATAACTATCATTTTTCTTTTCCTATGTAGAATCTAGGAAAACAAGGAACAGAAAGAAGAAGGTATGTAATCGGGGATGCAGAAGGATGAAGGAAAAAGGGATGAGGAAGAAGAATATACGGATCTGAAGATGAGCACTCCATATCCAGGGTTCAGCACGGCACAATTCCTTTCTTTTATTGATGGGAAGAAGACCCCACTGGAGAAAGCCATTACTAGCTGAGGAAGCAGAAGAGGTGCCCTGTATTTCAAGCATCTTAATTCTGGTTCTAATTACTTAGACCAAGCAGGATTTGTCTATGTAGCATGCAATTTTAGTACATTTAAAAAATTAATGGTAAATAGGGCTCAGATTAGACAGCGACTCTAAACTCATGTGGTAGTTTCTGAAGTTTTTAGAGTTAGGCTATCTTTTTAAAGTGAAATAAAATAACCACCGACAGAAATCTTGTGAGGGCAATATGGAGAGTTACTGTTCTGTTGCTGTTAAAAGATACTCTGTCTAAGGCCACATATAAAAATAATTTAATTGGTGGTTTGTTTCAGAGGGTTAGTCCATGATTACCATGGCCACAAGGATGGTGGCAGGTAGTGAGGCATGGGGCTGGAATAGTGGTTGAGACCGTACATCTGACCCATAAGGTGGAGGCAGGGTGTTATTGCGTTATTAAGAAGAGTCCCACAACAACTATAGTACTTGAGTGAAGAAGAGCTGAGAGTGGAGACAACAAAACTCATGCCCACTCACAAACTTCCTTCAAACTCATACCTCGGAATCCTTTTAAAACAGTCCACCAACTGGGAACCAAACCTTCAAGTAATGTATGAGCCAATGGAGTTCATTCCTACTCAAATCACTGCATTTAGCAAGGCAAATCTGTCACAATGCATGTACAAATACAGACCCACTATCAGGAAGGAAACTCCTTCACTTTACTGAGATTCCATTAGCTTTTCCTTGATATTTCTCTTGGTTCCAGGATCTTATTAGGGATATCACATAGAATTTAGCCTAGCATTTCTCCTCTAGTTCTTCTCCACTGTGACAGGACCTTATTTTTCTTATAGTTTTGAAGATTAGTAATTAAGTGTCTTGTAGAATACTACAGTTCCTTTTTGTTATATTTGTCTCATGTTCAGAATGGGATTCTTGGTTCTTGGAAAGAAGACCACAAAGATCAAATTAGCCTCACATTTTACCCCTTTTTGTCCTCTTTTTCTTCCAAGTCTCTCTCTCTCTCTCTCTCTCTCTCTCTCTCTCTCTCTCTCTCTCTGTTAATTTTTGACAGTTTTATAAATGTGCATAATGAGTTTTGGTTACCTGTCTCCTCTTCTCTTCTCCCCTTCTACCCCTGGCAACCCCTCCCCTAATTATCTGTTCTTTTTCAAGATTAATCACATTTGATTTTGTAATTAGACTTATTTTGTTTAATCAGAAACATCCGTGTGACCATTAGATTATGACTATCTGTCTTAGTCAGGGTTTCTATTCCTGTACAAACATCATGACCAAGAAGCAAGTTGGGGAGGAAAGGGTTTATTCAGCTTACACTTTATACGTTGCTGTTCATCACCAAAGGAAGTCAGGACTGGAACACAAGCAGGTCAGGAAGCAGGAGCTGATGTAGAGGCCATGGAGGAATGTTACTTACTGGCTTGCTTCCTCTGGCTTGCTCAGCTTGCTCTATTATAGAACCCAAGACTACCAGCCCAGGGATGGTACCACCCACAAAAGGCCCTCCCCACCTTGATAACTAATTGAGAAAATGCCTTACAGCTGGATCTCATGGAGGCATTTTATCAACTGAAGCTTCTTTTTCTGTGATAACTCCAGCTTGCGTCAAGTTGACACAAAATCAGCCAGTACACTATCCATCGGAGCCTGACAGGATCAGCAGTGAATAAGAACGATGGATCACCATCAATTGAAGGCAATGGCTTACCCTTTCCCTGATTCTACCCAGTGGAAATAGCTTGGCATTGAGAATTAGGGGCCCCTGAATATCTCCTTCATTCTCACATAGCATTTGATGAGTATATTCTTATGCTGTCACATATAATGAGATGACAATGGCTGTGTATTTTCCACATGGATTTCACAGCCCTTGCTTCTATCTTCCAGCTCTTAACATCTTTTCACCTTCTTTCTCAGTAATGTCCCCTGGGCCATGGAGAGGTTGATACAAATGTCTTATTTAAGGATGAACATCAACTTTCACTTATTCTCACCACCTTGTTAATCTATAAACTCTGAATTCATCCTAATTCACTGGAAATAGGCTTTTCTCATTAAGGCTGAGAGAGAAAATTGTCTATGAACACATATATTTAGGTACTGTGTCAATTTAGCTAACCAATAGAATTAAATTTCACCCTGGGTCTTTTATTTTCCCCTGCCACTGGATTTTGAGTGGGTCTTGACAGTGGCAGATTAATGTCAAACAGCCATGGGACCATTAAGTGGTGGAAAATGTTGGTAAAAATTATATCATTGCTGAGTCAGCACAAGATTGCTAACCTCTAAACCTAGAAGTGGGAAAATGCACTTCTGTTGAAATGAGTCACAATAACTGGATCTTGATATGTATACTTAAACATAATTTTCAGTATAGGGATTTTTCTTTTGGTGGTGGTGGAGGTGGTAGGGACAGTCTGCCTCTGGAGTTTCCTGAGTTTTGCCTAGTGTGGGAATGATTTGAGAATATTAAAAGGCTAATGATGAAGTGGGAATACATTGTTACAGTGGTTAGGGCTTCTATCTGACCTGCTTTAACAAGGTACACACTACAGCTTTATTCCAGTTGCCCCTGTTAGAACTTAGGAAACTTTACCCCACATGATCCTCCAGTTAATTCTTCTCTATTGTCTGTGTGTGTGTGTGAGTGTATGTATATGCATTGTGTCTATAAATATGTACATTCAGAGTGGATGTGTGTGTGTGTGCTTATGTTTATACATATAGTTTGTGTTTGTGTGTGTGGGCGCATGTGCACATGTATGCACATATATTGAGGCCAGAAGACAACGTTAAGTGTGTCATCAGTATCTATACATGTTTTCATCTGAGTTTTAAAGTCTTGGTCATTTTGATATCTTTCAAGAAATAGTTATTTTGTTTGAGTGGCCATTTTTCTTTTCTTTTTCTTTTTTTTTACTAAGTCACCTTTTATTTCAGGAGCTTGTACTTTACAATGTATTTGGTGTTTTTATTTTTTTATTTTTTATTTTTCATATTTTATTTACATTTCAAATGTTTCCACCTTTCCATATCTCCCCTTTGGAACCTCCCCATTCCCTCCACCCTCCCCCTGCCACTATGGGGGTATTCTCCCACCCACCCACCCACCCACCCACCTTCGTCTTCCCTCCTAGGCATTCTCCTATACTGGGGCATCTAATACCCTCAGGCCCAAGGGCCTCTCCTCCCCCTGATGACTAACAAGACCCTCCTCTGCCGCATTTGTGGCCAGCACCATGGGTCCCTCCATGTGTATTCTTTGGTTGGTGGATCAGTTTCCAGGAGTATTGGGGCGTCAGGCCAGTTGCCACTGTTGCTGCCTCCCTGGGGATGCAAACTCCCTCAACTCCTTCAGTCCTTTCTCTGAGTCCTCCATCTGGGACCTCACACTCAGCCCTATGGTTGCTGTGAAGTGACTCTTGGGTATTTCAAACTTTTGGGCTAATAACCACTTAACAGTGAATACATACCATGTTCATTCTTTTGTGACTGTGTTACCTCGCTCAGGATGATATTTTCAAGATCCATCCATTTGTCTGCAAATTTCATGAAATCATTGTTTTTAATAGTTGAGTAGTATTCCATTGCGTAAATGTACCACATTTTCTGTATCCATTCCTCTGTGGAGGGACATCTGAGTTGTTTCCAGCTTCTGGCTATTATAAATATGGTTGCTATGAACATAGTGGAACATGTGTCTTTATTACATGTTGGAGCATCTTCTGGGTAAATGCCCAGGAGTGGAATAGCTGGGTCCTCAGGTAGTATTATGTTCATTTTTCTTTCTTTTTTTTTTTTATAGTTTTAAATTTTCATTTATCAAGAATATAGATTATTAGAAATATATGGTATGCAGTTTTATGTTTACATTTTACATTTTTTTCATTAATTAATTTATTTACTTTACATCCCAATTGGAGCTACCCTTCCTTCTTCTCCTTCTAGTCCCTTCCTCTCACCCCATCTCCTCAGAGAAAGGGAGACCTCCCATGGATAGCAACCAGTTTTGGCATATCATAGTTGGACTAGGCACATTTTCTTCTTCTAGTGATGCTTGACTTGGTAGCCCAGTTAGGGGAAAGGGATCCAAAGACAGACAAGAGAATCAGAGACAACCTCTGCTCCTGCTGTTAAAGGTCCCACATGAGGACCAAGGTACACATCTGTTACATATGTGTAGGGGGACTAGATCTGTCCCACTCATGCTCTCTGACTGGTGGTTCAGTCTCTGTCAGGCCCTCTGGGCTAAGATTAGTTGATTCTATAGGTTTACTTGTGGTGTCCTTGACTTCTCTGGTTCTACGAATCTTTCCTCCCACTCTTCCACAAGATTTCCCAAGCTCTATTTAATGCTTGATTGTGGGTCTCTGCATCTGTTTTCATCAGCCTCTGGTTGAATCCACTCAGATGACATGTTCGTTCTTTTGTGACTGTGTTACCTCGCTCAGGATGATATTTACAAGATCCATCCATTTGTCTGCGAATTTCATGAATTCATTGTTTTTAATAGTTGAGTAGTATTCCATTGTGTAAATGTACCACATTTTCTATATCCATTCTTCTGTGGAAGGACATCTAGGTTGCTTCCTGCTTCTGGCTATTATAAATAAGGCTGCTATGAACATAGTGGAATATGTGTCTTTATTACATGTTGGAGCATCTTCTGGGTATATGCCCAGGAGTGGAATAGCTGGGTCCTCAGGTAGTATTATGTTCATTTTTCTAAGGGTCTGCCAAACTGATTTCCTGAGAGGTTTTATCAACTTGCATTCCCACCAGCAATGGAGGAGTGTTCCTTTTTCTCCACATCCTCGCCAACATCTGCTGTCACCTGAGTTTTTGATCTTAGCCATTCTGACTGGTGTGAGGTGAAGTCTCAGGGTTGTTTTGATTTGCGTTTTCCTGATGACTAAGGATGTTGGACATTTCTTTAGGTGCTTCTCAGCCATTCGAGTTTCCTCAGTTGAGAATTCTCTGTTTAGCTCACTTCCCCATTTTTTGATAGGGTTATTTGTATCTCTGGAGTCTAGCTTCTTGAGTTCTTTGTATACATTGGATATTAGCCCTCTATCGGATGTAGAATTGGTAAAGATCTTTTCCCAATCTGTAGGTTGACATTTTGTCCTATTTACAGTGTCTTTTGCCTTACCGAAGCTTTGTAATTTTATGAGGTCCCATCTGTTGATTCTTGATCTTAGAGCACAAGCCATTGGTGTTCTGTTCAAGAACATTTCCTCTGTGCCCAAGTGTTCGAGTCTCTTCCTCACTTTCTCTTCTATTAGATTCAGTGTATCTGGTTTTATGTGAAGGTCCTTGATCCACTTGGACTTGAGCTTTGTACAGGGAGATAGGAATGGATCAATTTGCAATCTTCTACATGTAGACCACCAGGTTGATCCAGCACCATTTGTTGAAGATGCTGTCTTTTTTCCACTGTATGGTTTTAGCTCCTTTATCAAAGATCAAGTGACCATAAGTGTGTGGGCTTATTTCTGGGTCTTCGATTCTATTCCATTGATCAACCTGCCTGTCACTGTACCAATACCATGCAGTTTTTATCACTACTGCTTTGTAGTATAGCTTGAAGTCAGGGAGGCTGATTACCCCAGAAGTTCTTTTATTGTTGAGAACAGTTTTTGCTATCCTGGGTTTTTTGTTATTCCATATGAATTTGAGAATTGTTCTTTCTAGGTCTATGAAGAATTGAGTTGGGATTTTGATGGGGATTCCATTGAATCTGTAGATTGCTTTCGGCAGGATGGCCATTTTAACTATATTAATCCTGCTGATCCATGAGTATGGGAGATCTTTCCAACTTCTGAGGTTTTCTTCGATTTCTTTCTTCAGAGACTTGAATTTCTTGTCATACAGATCTTTCACTTATTCGGTTAGAGTCACATCAAGATATTTTATATTGTTTGTGACAATTGTGAAGGGTGTTATTTCCCTAATTTCTTTCTCATCCTGTTTATCCTTCAAGTATAGGAAGGCTACTGATTTGCTTGAGTTAATTTTGTATCCGGCCACCTTGCTGAAGTTGTTTATCAGCTGTAGCAGATCTCTGGTGGAGTTTTTCGGGTCACTTAAGTATACCATCATATCATCTGCAAATAGTGATATTTTGATTTCTTCCTTTCCAATTTGTATCACTTTGACCTCCTTTGGTTGTCTGATTGCTCTAGCTAGAACGTCAAATACTTTATTGAATAGGTAGGGAGAGAGAGGTCAGCCTTGTCTAGTCCCTGATTTTAGTGAGATTGCTTTGAGTTTTTCTCCATTTAGTTTGATGTTGGCCACTGGTTTGCTGTATACTATGTTTAAGTATGCTCCTTGAATTCCTGATCTTTCCAAGACTTTTATCATGAAGGAATGTTGAACTTTGTCAAATGCTTTTTCAGCATCTAACGAAATGAACATGTGGTTTTTTTCTTTGAGTTTGTTTATGTAGTGGATTACATTGATGGATTTCCGGATATTGAACTATCCCAGCATCCTTGGGATGAAGCCTATTTGATCATGGTGAATGATTGTTTTGATGTGTTCTTGGAGTCAGTTTGTGAGAATTTTATTGAGTATTTTTGCATCGATATTCATAAGGGAAATTGGTCTGAAGTTTTCTTTTACTATTGGGTCTTTGTGGGGTTTTGGTATCAGTGTAACTGTGGCCTCACAGAATGAATTGGATAGTGTTCTTTCTGTTTCTATTTTGTGGAATAGACTGAAGAGTATTGGTATTAGGTCTTCTTTGAAGGTCTGATAGAATTGTGTATTGAACTCATCTGGTCCTGGGCTTTTTTTGGTTGGTAGACTTTTAATGACTGCTTCTATTTCTTTGTGGGTTATGGGACTGTTTGGATGGTTTATGTGATCCTGATTTAAGTTTGATAATTGGTATCTGTCTAGAAATTTGTCCATCTCCTCCAGAATTTCCAATTTTGCTGCATATAGGCTTTTGTAATAGGATCTGATGATTTTTTTAATTTCCTCAGAGTCTGTTGTTATATCTCCATTTTCATTCCTAATTTTGTTAATTTGGATACTGTCTCTGTGCCCTCTGGTTAGTCTGGCTAAGGGTTTATCTATCTTGTTGATTTTCTCAAAGGACCAGCTCTTGGTTTTGTTGATTCTTTGTGTAGTTCTTTCAGTTTCCACTTGGTTGATTTCAGCCCTTAATTTGATTATTTCCTGTCTTTTACTCCTCTTGAGAGTATTAGTTTCTTTTTGTTCTAGAACTTTCAGGTGTGCTGTTAAGCTGTTAGTGTATGCTCTCTCCAGTTTCTTTTTGGAGGTATTCAGAGCTATGAGTTTTCCTCTTAACACTGCTTTCACTGTGTCCCATAGGTTTGGGTAACTTGTACTTTCATTTTCATTAAATTCTAGGAAGTCTTTAATTTCTTTCTTTATTTCTTCCTTGACAAAGTTATCATTGAGCAGAGCATTGTTCAGCTTCCATGTGTATGTGGGCTTTCTGTTGTTGTTGTTGCCATTGAAGACCAACCTTAATCTGTAGTGATCTGATAGGAGGCATGGGATTATTTCAGTCTTCTTATATCTGTTGAGGTTTGTTTTGTGACCAATCATATGATCAATTTTGAAGAAGATACCATGAGGTGTCTTCTTTTGATGTAGGATGAAATGTTCTATAGATATCTGTTAAACCCATTTGGTTCATAGCATCTGTTAGTTTCACTGTGTCTCTATTTAGTTTATGTTTCCAAGATCTGTCCATTCTTGATAGTGGGGTGTTGAAATCTCCTACTATTATTGTGTGAGGTGCAATGTGTGCTTTGAGCTTTAGTAGAGTTTCTTTTATGAAAGTGGGAGCTCTTGCATTCGGGGCATAGATGTTCAGAATTGAGAGTTTTTCTTGGTAGATTTTTCCTTTGATGAGTATGAAGTGTCCTTCCTTATCCTTTTTGATGACTTTTGGTTGAAAGTCAGTTTTATCTGATATTAGAATGGCTACTCCAGCCTGTTTCTTGGGGACATTTGCCTCGAATATTGTTTTCCAGCACTTTACTCTGAGGTAGTGTTTGTCTTTTACATGGAGATGCATTTCCTGGATGCAGCAAAATGCTGTGTCCTTTTTATGGATCCAGTTTGTCAGTCTCTGTCTTTTTATTGGGGAGTTGAGACCATTGATGTTAAAAAATATTAAAGAATATTGATTGTTATTTACTGTTATTTTTGAAGTTGTTTATATTGTTTATGTGGCTATCTTCTTTTGAGTTTGTTGAAAGATTCCTTTCTTGCTTTTTCTTGCGTGTAGTTTCCCTCCTTGAGGTGGCATTTTCCATCCATTATCCTTTGTAGGGCTGGGTTTGTGGAAACATACTGTGTAAATTTGGATTTGTCATAGAATATTTTGGTTTTCCCATCTATGATAATTGAGAGTTTTGCTGGGTATAGCAGCCTGGGCTGACATTTGTGTTCTTTTAGAGTCTGTATGAGATCTGCCCAGGATCTTCTAGCTTTCATAGTCTCTGGTGAGAAGTCTGGTGTAATTATGATAGGTCTGCCTTTATATGTTACTTCCCCCTTTTCCCTTACTGCTTTTAATATTCTTTCTTTGTTTTGTGTATTTGGTGTTTTGACTATAATGTGACGTGAGGAATTTCTTTTCTGGTCCAGTCTGTTTGACGTTCTGTAGGCTTCTTGTATATTTATGTTCATCTCTTTCTTTAGGTTAGGGAAGTTTTTTTCTATAATTTTGTTGAAGATATTTACTGGTCCTTTAAGTTGGGAGTCTTCACTCTCTTCTATACCTATTATCCTCAGGTTCTTTCTTCTCATTGCATCCTGGATATCTTGGATGTTTTGGGTTAGGAGCTTTTTGGATTTTGTGTTTTCTTTGACTGTTGTGTCCATGTTTTTTATGGTATCTCCCGCACCTGAGATTCTCTCTTGTATCTCTTGTATTCTGTTGGTGATGCTTGCATCTACGACTCCTGATTTCTTTCCTATGTTCTCTAACTCCAGGGTTGTCTCCCTTTGTGATTTCTTTATTGTTTCTATTTCTATTTTTAATTCCTGAATGGTTTTGTTTGAATGGTTTGAATCATTTGTTTGATTGTGTTTTCCTGTATTTCTGCCCGTTTGGTTGTGTTTTCCTGTAATTCTTTAAGGGATTTTTGTGTGTCCTCTTTAAGGATTTCCAGTTGTTTACCTGTGTTCTCTTGTATTTCCTTAAGGGAGTTATTTATTTCCTTCTTAAAATCTTCCATCATCCTCTTGATAAGTGATTTGAAGTCTGAGTCTTCCTTTTCTGGTGTGTTGGGGTATCCAGGGCTGGCTGTGGTGGGAGAGTTGGGTTCCGATGAAGTCAAGTAGTCTTGGTTTCTGTTCCTTGTGTTCTTGCCCTTGCCTTTTGCCATCTGGTTATCTCTGGTGTTAGCTGGTCTTTCTCTCTCTGACTGTGGTTTGTCTTTCCTTCAAGCCCAGATGTCAATATTCCTGGGAGACCAGCTCTCTCTCCTAGCTGTTCTTCAGACCCTGCATCTGGAGCCCTTCTTCTGCTGGCTCCTCCACACAAGTGTGCGGCTTGCTCTCTCTCTGCGCTGTTTGTCTATGGAGGCCTGGTGGACCAGGCAGAGGTCTCCCATCACAGGTGGAAACCTGCAGGCTTTTCCTCAGTCCCTGTGTCTGGCTTTAGTGGCCATTTTCTACTAGAACTATTTTTTTTTCTAATTGTGTTGCTTAATTAAAACATAGCTATATATTTAGTTTGTGATGTATTTCAGCATTCTATAAGTTGTGTCTGCACTTGCTTGAACATTTACCTTGTGAAAATGCTTTTTTAAAAAACAATATTTTTATTAGTTCTTTGAAAAGTTTATGATGTTTGTTTTGAGTATATTCACTGTCAGTATCCCCCAACCTCTCTCTACTCTCTCAGCCCTCCTGTTCTTTCCCACAGAACTTTGAGGTTTTTCTTGTTTTTAAAATTTATTTCCCTATCAACTCTACTTTTTGTTGTGTAGTTTGTATTGGAAATGGAACTTGTCCAGACATGTAGTTACTTATAAGGGGCTATATCATTAAAATAAACTGACTTTTCTTCCAGTTCCACAGCTAACTATTGGATTTTATGCTCCCCTCTCCCTTCAGTGGTGGCATTTTTGGCTGGATGGAGCTTGTGCAGATCTTGTAAATGCTGTCATAATTGCTGGAAGTTCAAATGTGTAACTTTTCTGTTGTGTCTGGAAAAGACCATTTCCTTGATTTTATCTACCGCCTCTTACATTACAGTCTTTCTGATCCCTCTTTATTAAAGATACTTGAGGTGTGTGTGTGTGTTTGTGTGTGTATGTGTGTGTGTGATGTATGTTCTATTTAAGGCTGAACATTCCACAGTCTCTTATTCACTGCATATTGACCAATGGGATGTATTTCAGAGTGTTATCTACTGCAATAAAAAGCCCCTTTCCTGAGGGTTGAGAGATGCTTTGAGCTATGGGCATAGTAATACATCATTAGGAGTCATTTTAAGACTATATCAGCTTACCAGACTAATTATTGAGTTGGCCTGTAGAACTAATGACCTATTTACCCATAATATTTTTGGCCTCTTTAAAAATGCCAAGTATAGATTTCATCTCAGGTAGTGTGTCTTAGATCCAGTCAGAAAGTGGTTGGTTGCTCCCATAACTTTAGTGACACTATTATCTTGTTCAAATATGGGTGAGACTGAGGACTACTCTTCTCTTCTTAAGCATGAATAGCACCTTCCAACACCATGAAAACTATCCACTAAGAATGCACCTTCTAGGTGAGTGTTATCTTGCTATCTCCAAGGACTCAAGAATGTGGTGTCTTTAGTAATAGAATCCTTACTATTAA
Source organism: Rhynchomys soricoides (assembly GCA_019843965.1). Lineage (NCBI taxonomy): Eukaryota > Metazoa > Chordata > Mammalia > Rodentia > Muridae > Rhynchomys > Rhynchomys soricoides. The sequence goes on along the minus strand of JADRCH010000143.1, from coordinate 1,218,842 downwards.
ATTCTGGAGGGTAGCCAAGAGCAGGCGGCAATAGACTGTAATGTTTAGGATTCTATATGACTCCACTGATCAACAATACAAAAAGACGCAATCTACTTCTAATACTGATGGATTTATTTGCTAGTATGAGATATCTAGTTGGGGTAGATTGGAGGCTAGGCTGGGTAGCCAGCATGCCTCAGGGATCTGACTGTCTTCTCTCCCCCAGTGTGGGGATTCAAACCTCATAGCACAAACACAGTTCTTTTATGTGGGTTTTGGAGATCAAAGTCATTCCTCATGGTTGCTTGACAAGCACTTTACTGACAGAACCACCACTCTAACCCCTCTTTCATTTCTTTCTTCTGTCCAGTCAGCCTTGTCCTGTCCCAGCAACAGCCTGAGGAGAGGAAAATTTTTATTTTTACATGCTAAGCATACTCCTGTCTCAAGCCTTTTGCAGTAATGTTTAGATATTCTGCTCATGCATTCTCTTTACTAATATCTCATCTTTCACTTTCTCTCTTTTCTTTTTTTCTTTTTTTTTTTGACAGAAAGGTTTATTTTACATTTCAAACCATCATGGGTGAGAGGGGACAGTAAAGCAGCTTAGATCCTGGTAAACAGTGGAATATGGAGATTCCTTAAATAAATCACTTCACCATTGAGATCTTCTGCCTACCTCTTTGACTTCTTTTTATTGAAAATATATTCTTCCCTCATATAATACATCCTGACCACAGCTTCCCCTCAATTCACTCCTTCCAGATCTCCCACCTTTCCTTTGCCCCAGTCCATTCTTAATGGCAATTTTATCATTGTTAATATTTTATTATTGATACTGTTAAAGGAAATATCTCAAAAGATCAAAGATTTTTGTTCTGTACATCAAAACATCATCTGTTTTGATGATGTTGCTATACATCTTTACAATAATCCTGTATTTACTACACTTAATAAATATTTGTTGAGTGAATGAACTTTTATAGACAATTGAACTTACTGGTTTTAGTGGCAATTGCCAAGTCCTGCATGGCTATAGAAGGGATGGTGTGACACAGTTCCCATCTACTCTGGAGCAGAGCCAGCAGGCAATGGGCCTCCAAAAGTGTTGATTTTCCTAAGTATAAGGCTTGTTTGTATAATAATGCACATATTTGCATGTTCTCCATTGAGGAATCCCTGTTAAGGTTATTGACTCCATGATAATTAGAAACAGCATGAGTCTGGGTGGTAAGAATGTGTTCCTCAGCAAAATCATAAATGATATGACCTTCAGCATGGTCCTTAAAGCTGTGAGAAAGAACTCTGAAAACATGAGTTTAAGAATAGATAATTTCTCAACTACATACAATGTAAGGATGCAATATAAATTGCATGAGGGACTTCAGGGACCTAAAAGGACAGAGACAACTGCTTTAATGAGCCAGGATGCCAGGAAGATATTAAGGAAAGAAATAAGACATTTAGGAAATGGTGATCTTAGGGCAAGATCCCACCCAGCTAAGTTTATTGTTTGTGCTTACAAAGGCAGGCAGATTTCTGAGTTCAAGGGCAGCCTTGGACAGAGGGAGTTCAGGTCCAGGTGTGATAGAAATGGTAATCTCAGGATGGGATCCCACCCAGCTAAACTTATTGTTTATGTTTACAAAGGCTGATAGATCTCTGAGTTCATCTGCTATGCTAAAAAAAATGTACTTGCTATCTCTTTCTAAGAATCAAGGGGCTAACATCATAAAATGCTGATTCGTGGGAAAATCAAAAGGGATCCTGTGATAATGATTGAATTGATATGCTAATAAAAGACTGGGCTTTGGTATGTAAGAGCTGAACTATATACATAGATTTGTAGAGAGCCAGCTAAAGTAGAACACAGAGCTGTCAGCATATACCCACAATTGACTTTGAGTCCTTTGTTTGCCACTCCCAAACACCAATTTCTCAGAAGCCTCTCTCCAAGCTGAGGCTGGTTCTTGGCAGGTAATATTACTGGTAGCTATTCTGATTAAAGTATATAATGGTCAATTAAAATTTTATATGGTACTGAGATTATTCCTTGCCTCATGAAGCAGCCATAAAGACAAATTAATGAAAACTGTCTGTTTTACTTTTCTTTAGTTACTTTCTGGTGTCTGACATTTTAGACACTGGCTAATAAATATCCATTTAAAAAAAATATTTTTAACCCTTCAAATAAGAAATTCAATTTATTGAAATTTTATACCAGGCATATCACACAGTTTTTATTCTTTCCTTTTTATTCATAACCATGGAGAAATTTTGGTTAGGGATTTGATGCATAATTTCTAAGCTCTTTTTACTCCTGCTGCTTATAGTATTCAATCAATTTCTAGCTAGACATCTTACCCCATTCCACCACTTCTGGTCAAATTGTAGTGGTACCTTAATAGCTGACCTTCAGATTTTCTTTTGTAAAATGATAATTGTAATAATAATAAAAATACCCAGCCTGAAATAGATGGAACTAGAAAATATCATCCTGAGTGAGGTAACCCAATCACAAAAGAACACACATGGTATGCACTCACTGATAAGTAGATATTAGCCCCAAAGCTTAGAATACCCAAGATACAATTCACAGACCACGAAAAGCTCAAGAAGAATGAAGACCAAAGAGTGGTTATTTTGGTCCTTCTTAGAAAGGAGAGCAAAATGCTTACGGGAGCAAATATGGAGACAAAGTGTAGAGCAGAGACTGAAGGAAAGACCATCCAAAGACTGCCCTACCTGGGGATCCATCCCATACACAATCACCTAACCCCAACACTATTGTGGATGCCAAGAAATGCTTGCTAAAAGGAGCCCGATATGGCTGTCTCCTGAGAGGCTCTGCCAGAGTCTGACAATTACAGAGGCGGATGCTCTCAGACAACCATTGGACTGAGCATTGGATCCCCAATGGAGGAGTTAGAGAAAAGACTGAAGGAGCAGAAAGGGTTTGCAATCCTAGCAGCATCAACCAACCATATCCCCCCAGAGCTCCCAGGGACTAAGCCACCAACCAAAGAGTACACATGGAGGGCCCCATGGTTCCAGCTGCATATGTAGCAAAGGATGGCTTTGTCAGGCATCAACGGGAGGAAAGGCCCTTGGTCCTGTGAAGGCTTGATGGATGCCCAGAGTAGGGGAATTTGAGGATGGCGAGGTGGGAGTGGGTTGGTGAGTAGGGGAACACCCTCATAGAAGCAGGGGAAGGAGAGATAGGATAGGGAGTTTCCAGGGGGGGTGGTAACTGGAAAAGAGGATAACATTTGAAATGTGAATAAAGAAAATATCCAATAAAAATTAATACAAGTAAAAATATACCCAGCCCAACACTCTTATATGGTTTCTATAAATATTAAAAGACAATTATTCAAATGCATTCTAAACAATGTGAATTTATTATAAAATATATAAATATATTGTTTTAAATTCCTTTTCAAGTGTTTCAGAAGAAAAACTATGTTTTGATTAGTTCTAGAATTAGTGGCTACATTAGTTTCATTTGTGTTAGTGTGACAAAAATACCTGGTAGAAAAAATTTAAGGGGAAAATTTTATTTTACTCATAATTTTACAGAGTATCTGCCCAACAATGGGGATGTCATAGCAGAACACATGTTCTTTTTTTTACATTTTGCTTCTCAATTGTTTATTTTCTTTCTTTTTTTAATTTGATACTATATTTTACATATCAAATGTTTTCCCCTTTCCAGGTCTCCCCTTTGGAAACCCCCTATTCCATCCCTCCTCCCACTGCCTCTATGGGGGTATTCTCTTACCCACCCACTCTCCTCTTCCTTCCCTGGCATCCCCCAATACTGGGGCATCTAACGCCCTCAGGTTCAAGGGCCTCTACTCCCACTGATGGTCAACAAGGCCTTCCTTAATCACATATGTGGCCAACACCATGGGCCCATCCATATGCATTCTTTGGTTGGTGGTCCAGTCTCTGAGACCACCAGGGTGGGGGGCTGACCAGTTGATGCTGTTGCTCCCTCCCCATGGGGCTGCAAACTCCCTCAGTTCCTTCAGTCCCTTCTCCAACTCCTCCATATGGGACCCCACGCTCAGTCCACAAGTTGCTGTGAATTGAATCATGGATATTCCAAACTTTTGGGCTAATATCTGCTTATCAGTGAGTACATACCGTGTTTGTTCTTTTGTGACTGAGTTACCTCACTCAGCTTGATATTTTCAAGTTCTATCCATTTGCTTGCGAATTTCATGAAATCATTGTTTTTAATAGCTGAGTAGTGTTCCATTGTGCAAATGTACCACATTTTCTGTATTCATTCCTCTGTTGAAGGACATCTGGGTTGTTTCCAGTTTCTGGCTTATAAATATGGCTGCTATGAACATAGTGGAACATGTGTCCTTATTACATGTTGGAGCATCTTCTGGGGATATGCCCAGGAGTGGAATACCTGGGTCCTCATGAAGTGTTATATCCAATTTTCTGAGAGTCTGCCAAACTGATTTCCAGAGTGGTTGTACCAACTTGCAATCCCAACAGTAATGGAGGAGTGTTCCTCTTTCTCCACATCCTCACCAGCATCTGCTGTCACCTGAGTTTTTGATCTTAGCCATTCTGACTAGTGTGAGGTAGAATGTCATGGTTGTTTTGATTTTCATTTCCCTGATGACTAAGGATGCTGAACATTTCTTTAGGTGCTTCTCAGACATTCAAGTTTCCTCAGTTGAGAATTCTCTGTTTAGCTCTGTTCGTCATTTTTGAAAGGGTTATTTGGTTCTCTGGAGTCTAACTTCTTGCGTTCTTTGCATACATTGGATATTAGCCCTCTATAGGATATAGGATTGGTAAAGATCTTTTTCCAATCTGTTGGTTGCCATTTTGTCCTATTTACAGTGTCCTTTGCCTTATAGATGCTTTGTAATTTTGAGGTCCCATTTGTCAATTCTTGATCTTAGAGCATAAGCCACTTGTGTTCTGTTTAGGAACTTTACCCCTGTGCCCATGTGTTTGAAACTTTTCCCCACTTTCTCTTTATTAGATTCAGTGTATCTGGTTTTATTTGGAGGTCTTTAATCCACTTGGATTTTAGCTTTGTACAGGGAGATAGGAATGGACCAATTTGCATTCTTCTACATGTAGACCACCAGTTGAGCCAGCACCATTTGTTGAAAATGCTGTTTTGTTTTCACTGGATGGTTTTAGCTTTTTTGTCAAAAATCAAGTGACCATAGGGGTGTGGGTTCATTTCTGGATCTTCAATTCTATTCCATTGCTCTATCTGCCTGTCAGTGTAGCAATACCATGCAGTTTTTATCACTACTACTCTGTAGTACAGCTTGAGGTCAGGGATGCTGATTCCCCCAGAAGTTCTTTTATTGTTGAGAATAGTTTTTGCTATCCTGGGTTTTTTGTTTTTCCAAATGAATTTTAGAATTGCTCTAAGTCTATGAGGAATTGAGTTGGAATTTTGATTCGGATTGCATTGAATCTGTAGATTGCTTTTAGCAAGATGGCCATTTTTACTATATTAATCCTGTCAATCTATGAGCATGGGAGGTCTTTCCATCTTCTGAGGTCTTCTTTGATTTCTTTCTTCAGAGACTTGAAGTTCTTTTCATAAAGATCTTTTGCTTGTTTGGTTAGAGTCACACCAAGATACTTTATACTGTTTGTGACTATTGTGAAGGGTGTCATTTCCCTAATTTCTTTCTCAGCCTGTTTATCCTGTTTACCCTTCAAGGATAGGAAGGCTACTGATTTGTTTGAGTTAATTTTATATCTGGCCACTTTGCTGAAGTTGTTTATCAGCTGTAGTAGTTCTCTGGTGGAGTTTTTCAGGTCACTTAAGTATACGATCATATCATCTGCAAATAGTGATATTTTGATTTCTTCCTTTCCAATTTGTATCCCTTTGACCTCCTTTTGTTGTCTAATTGCTCTAGCTAGAACTTCAAATACTATAATGAATAGATAGGGAGAGAGGGAGCAGCCTTACCTAGTCTCTAATTTTAGTGGGATTGATTCAAGTTTCTCTCCATTTAGTTTGATGTTGGCTACTGGTTTGCTGTATATTGCTTTTACTATGTCTAGGTATGGGCCTTGAATTTCTGATCTTTCCAAGCCTTTTATCATGAAGGGATGTTGAATTTTGCCAAATGTCTTTTCAGCATCTAATGAAATGACAATGTGGTTTTTTTCTTTGAGTTTGTTTGTGTAGTGGATTACATTGATGGATTTATGGGTATTGAACCATCCCAGCATCCTTGGGATGAAGCCTACTTGATTGTGATGAGTGATCGTTCTGATGTGTTCTTGGATTCTGTTTGTGAGAATTTTATTGAGTATTTTTATATTGATATTCATAAGGGAAATTGGTCTGAAGCTTTCTTTCTTTGTTGGGTCTTTGTAAGTTTTGGTATTAGTGTAACTATGGCCTCATAGAATGAATTAGTTAGTGGTTCTTCTGTTTCTATTTTGTGGAATAGTTTGAAGAGTATTGGTATTAGGTCTTCCTTGAAGGTCCTATAGAATTCTGCACTAAACCCATCTGGTTCTGGGCTTTTCTTGGCTGGGAGACTGTTAATGACTGCTTTCATTTCTTTAGGGGTTATGGGACTGTTTAGATGGTTTATCTGATCCTGACTTAACTTTGGTATTTGGTATCTGTCTAGAAACTTGTCAGTTTCATCCCAATTTTCCAATTTTGTTGCACATAGGCTTTTGTAGTAGGATCTGATGATTTTTTGAATTTCTTCAGAATCTGTTGTTATATCTCCCTTTTCATTTCTGATTTTGTTAATTTGGATTCTGTTTCTGTGCCTTTTGGTTAGTCTGGCTGAGAGTTTATCTATCTTGTTGATTTTCTCAAAGAACCAGCTCCTAGTTTTGTTGATTCTTTGTATATTTCCTTTTGTTTCTACTTGGTTGATTTCAGCCCTGAGTTTGATTTTTTCTTGCCTTCTCCTCCTCTTCGGAGTATTAGCTTCTTTTTGTAGAACACTTATTTGTGGTCGCAGGAACTTGTTGCAGTGAGTAACAGTTCAAGTCATGTGGTTAAGGAAGCAGGAATACACTGGACTCAGGGCTGCCCAAAACCTTCAAAGGCTCATCTCAGTGATCTATACTTATGGGCATCCTCCTAATGGTTCCAGAGCCTCACAGAATAGTAGACACTTTAAAACATGATCAGTTTTGGGATATTTCAGACTCAAGCCACAACAGTAATTAATAAGGTGCTAAAATAGTCTTTTTTTTCTTTTTAAATTTGGATGGTTTAGTGTCAAATTAACATAGACTTTAAGATTGAAGATAGGACCCTGAGCTTAAAGGTAGTCATATATATGTATCTCATCATATATATGGAGAACATAATATTAAGTGAAATAGTCCAGAGAAAGACAACAACTTTATGATCTCACATTTCATAAGAAGAAAATTGTTGCATGAAATCTGAGAAAATTGAGTTCAGAGGGAGAGGTTAGAGCAGCATAGCCTTTGTTGGCTAGCAACAAGAAGCAGATAGGTAGATATTGACATAATTATAGTTATACAGGAAAGATAGAGGAATATCCATGTTTAAATGGATATAAAAATATGAAGAGACAACTTGTAGATACATAATTACATTGGGTTGATGAAAAGGGTGGAGAGAATGATAGAGCATTAATTATGATTATGAAGTTTGTGTGAGGAAGACTGCATGTTTATACATACACACATACATACAAGTGCATGTGCAGGTTAGAAGGCATTTTCAAGAGTCATTCCTTATGAACTTTTCTGTTGGGTATTGGTTCTAATGTGTTGTCTTAATTTGGCTCCCCAAATCACAAGGGAATCTACATGTCTAGGCATTGAGGGTCCCTGTCCACAATTAACTAGTTTTTGTTTGATCAATAATGAGCTTTTGACAATGGCTTGGCAGGGAGGTAGAGGCAGGACTTTTAGGATTTGTGGGCAAGAAACATAGAGAGAAGGGATGCCAACATGAGAGGAGCATAGGACAGACTACTCATTGAAGGAGAAGAGGGTGAGAGGGCCATAATGTAGGTGCCAAGGGAAATCAGCCCCATGGGAGGGCTTCCCAGAAGGAAACAGGGCAGCAAAGATAAAATAAAGATTTAGAAAATGTTGACTCAGGAATACCAGAGGAGATCGTGTGCTAGATGCAGAGAGGTTTGGAAGTGTCCAGCCATTGAGCTAGTTAAGGATATTAAATATAAAAGTTGCATGTGCATTTCTTTCATTCATGAATCCAGAGCTCTTGAGCAGGTGCAGAGCCACATGCCCACATCCTGGGAGCACAGATCAGATTAATTATTTAGTGCTACACTTTTCACTTTGTGTTATGAAACACGGTATCTCACTGGGACCTGTGACTCACCAATTAAGGTAAGCCTCAGAGATTCTCCCGTCTCTGCTTTCCCCAAACTGGCATTAAAGGTATATACCACTAAACTTAGCTTTGTGTGTGTGTGTGTGTGTGTGTGTGTGTAAGGTTCTGAGAATTAAGCTCAGGTCTTTGTGCTTGGAAGGCATGCCGTTTATAAGCTAAATGATCTCTCAAGTCCAAAGTTCATTTTTTGAGTGATGAAAATGTTCTGAAATGGGTCAAGGTTGTCATCTAACGTGAAAAAACTAAAATCTTTTATATTCTGTACTAATAGAAGAAGCTGACACCATTTGTTTTTATATGTCATATACTCCAGAGAACAAGCCATGTGAGAAATTCTAGTGTCACTGAAAAATTACCTCGTTAATTAATTTTCCAGGAATTGAAAAAAAAGGCTTGATTCTACAAGAGATGTTTAAACTTTTCCTAGATCCAGCTATCACTATTTATCCCATTATTTGAAAAGATGTAGAGTATCTACTTAAGCTTCCATGCAAGTGGACTATACTAAATACTATCACACTGACTTGAATTGTGACAGAATATTTTTTTTGAAATATTTTTTCTTTAATAATAGAATTTCCTTCTGGTTCATCATTTACAATAGAGCAGTGGTTCTCATCCTGTGAGCTACAACTTCTTTGGGAGTTGATCCACCCTTTTACAGAGGTTGCATTATGCATTACAGATTGCATATCCTGCATCTGACCTATTTACATTATAATTTATAACAATAGCAAAATTACAATTATGAAGTAGCAATGTAAATAATTTTATATTGGGGTGTGGAGAAATCACCACAACATGAACTCTTTAAAAGGTTGCAGCATTATAAAGGTTGAGAACCACTGCTCTAGTCACTTCATTCCCTTTAAAAATTCAGACCAGGACCAATCAGTTGACTGTGGACATCTTACAAGTAAGCAATGTATACTGAGTCAAATGTATCTTTGGGCTTCAGGTGACACACTGTGGAGTCAGCTGGTTAACTGTGTTCTTGAAATTCCTGTTCATCATTACATTTTCTTTGATACAACCACTAAGAATGGCAACCATATTTCTGATTTCCTCCAGGAGATTCTGTTTTATAAAGCACATGACCACAGTTAATTACTCCAACTTTTATATAGTTTATTTGCATATTGCCACCACAGATACGCTGCTTAGTTTCCAGAGCTACTCTGACCAGTGTGCCTTTACCTTCCAATTATCCACAAACTGTCTATTCTGAGTTGATAAACAGCAACAACACCCCCACCCCAGAAATAACCTTTTAGTTTCACTTGTTCTTAACTCACTTGAAAACCACTTATTTTGGAATTCACACAGTATGGAGATACAATATGGTTTTATTGGCTTTGTTACAAATATCCCATGGCCAATGGATCCTGGCAACAGTTGTAAAATTATTTTTCAGGGACTGTGAGAGATAGTTTTATGTCAACTTAACACAAGCTACAATAATCTCAAAGTAGGTAACCTTATTGAGAAAATACCTCTAGAAGATTGGAATGCAGGCAATTTTGTAGGGCATTTTATTGATCAACGATTGATGGAGGAAGGCTCACTCTGGTGCCACCTCTGGGCTGGTGGTCCTAGGTTCTATAAGAAAGCAGGCTGAACAAGCCATGAAGAGCAAGCCAGTAAGTAGTACTTTTCCACGGCCTTTGCATCAGTTCCTGCCTCCAAGTTCTTGCCCTGTTCCCGTCCCTGCCTTGGTTTTTCTCAATGCACTTTGATTCAGGATATGTAAGCCAAATAAGCCATTCTCTCACTAACTTGTTTTTGTTCATGGTTTTCATCATCACAATAGTCACCCTAACTGAGACAGGAATCTGAAGGCCACTTTTGTTGAGTCTTCCTTTGAGTTTTCAGGTGTTTGTGGGTGACAGAAAGAGATACAAGTCTTGGCATTTCTGCCTTCATATTGTGCCTTGCCCCTTTGTTGCTAGAATTTCTAGATCAGATTCTACTCAGCTCTGTATGTAGACATCTTCATTGTCCACTGAAAGAATGGGTTGTGTTTTCTCATTCTCTCCCCCTGTGCTCTTTCATCAACTTCAGTTAGCTGGCCTACCAGTACCATCAGCCTTATCACTATGCCCAGATGGACCATGGGCCAGACTGCACAGGATGCAGTTGCCAAAGAAACTCAGCAGTTCCCAGGCTAAGCAGCTGTTGCTTAGTCTTCTAACAACAAAGACAGGATATTTTCACAAAAGAAGAAAGATCAATCTTTAAAACCTTGCCAAGGCAACTATAAAATTACCAACCTTAGTGGACTCTAATAAATCAGTAAGAAGTTGCCTCTCCTTTTGGATGGGGAGCCTGGTGTTTAGATTAGTGCTGTGCTCTGTATGTCCTATCACAAGTCTGTTGAAGGCACACCTGTTTGTTCTTAATATTCTCCTCCAGTCAGATTCTATGGTTTCTGTGATCAAAGAGTTCATCTCCAGCCACACTGCTCACACCACATTGCATCTCTATCATTTCGATGATTTCCTGCTGTAGTTCTTGTCTGACCTTCTCTCAGGTGTCTGTTGTTAGACTATTAGGAGTAGGGTTTTCTATTTTCCCAGAGAAAATTCTCTATTTTTAGTACTAATGTTTCTGGATATGTTCCCATTTTGTAAACCTAAACAGATTTAGATTTTTTTTCTGAAAAGAAAAGAGTTCCTGACTGCCAAACTCTTATTCAAATACCACCACTGTAACTGACAGAGCACTGTTCTGTCCCATATATTCGGCCAGGGCTTATAGGTGTCACTGGCTGTTCCTTTAGAATATTTTAATTAGATACATGAATTAATTGACTTTAGGGAGTTTCATAGCTTATAATTTCATGGTGCATGGTAAAACTGGGACTCAAACATAAATCTGTTTTAGGCAAAGTTCAAGATAATTCATAAAATGTGAGTTTTGTACAGTAGAAATTTAAGAAAAAATAACCATCAATAAGTTAAGAATACAATTTTAGGCAAATGTTTTACAGCATATTGTAAAGTATATTTGGATATATTACTACAAAACACATTCAAGTCGTGGATACCGCAGTGAAGGGAAGAGAACATGAAAACTCTAACAACGATTAGTCTGAATAATGGTTAGTACTACCAACATAGGAACAATATATATTTAAAAGATGTATTAAAGTTTTTTTTAACTGATTATGTTATTTGTTTACATTTCAAATGTCCTCCTTCCTGGTTTCCCTTCAGCAAGCCCCCTATCCCATACCCCCTCCTGTTTGCCTCTATGAGGGTGCTCACCCACCCACCCACTCCCACCTCACTGCTCTAGCATCCCCCTATCCTGGGGCATCAAGCCTCCACAGGACCAAGGGCCTCTACTCCCATTGATGCCAGAAAAGGCAATCCTTTGGTACATATGTAGCTGGAGCTAGGGGTCCCTCCATGTATACTCTTTGATTGATGGCTTAGTTCCTGGGAGCTCTAGGTAGTCCGGTTAGTTGATATTGCTGTTCTTCCTATGGGGTTGCAATCCCCTTCAGCTCCTTCAGTCCATCCCCTAACTCTTCCATTGGGGTCCCCAGGCTCAGTCCTATGATTGGCTGTGAGGATCTGCATCTGAATTGGTCAGGTGCTGGCAAAACCTTTCAGGGGACAGCTATATCAGAGTTCTGTCAGCAAGTGCTTCTTGACATCAGGAATAGTGTCAGAGTTTGGTGTCTGGAGATGGGATGGATCTCTAGGTGGGATGGTCTCTGGACGGCCTTTCCTTCAGTCTCTACTCATTTTTTTTGTCCCATGAATAATTCTGGGTTAAAAATTTTGAGATGGGTGGGTGACCCCATTCTTCAACTGGGGGCCATGCCTATCTACTGGAGGTGGTCCCTATAGGTTCTATCTCTCCTTTGTTGGGTATTTTGGCTAATGTCATCCTCCTTGGGTCATGGGAACCTTTTGCTTTCCTGGCATCTGGGACTTTCTAATGGCTACCCCCAGTTCCCCATTCCCTCACTGCTACATATTTCTGTTCAATTTCCTGACCCTCTGTACTTCTCTCCTGTCTCTTCCCATACCTGATCCTTCCCATCCCTTTCCCCCTTCCTCTCTCCCTCCAAGGTCCCTCTCTCCCTATATCTACCATGATTGTTTTGTTCCCCTTTCTAAGTAGAATTGAAACATCCACACTTTGGTCTTCCTTCTTCTTGAGCTTCATATGGTCTGTAAGTTGCATTGTGGATATACTGAGCTTTTGGGCTAATATCAGTGAGGACATACTATGTGTGTTTGTTTGTATCTAGGTTACCTGGCCAGCTTCTGGCTATTATAAATATGGCTGCTATGAACATAGTAGAGCATGTGTCCTTGTTATATGTTGGAGCATCTTTTGGGTATATGCTCAGGAGTGGTATAACTGGGTCTTCAGGTAGATCTATTTCTAATTGTCTGAGGAATTGCTGGATTGATTTCCAAAGTGGTTGTACTAGCTTGCAATCCCACCAGAGAAAGAGAAGTGTTCCTCTTTCTCTACATCCTTGCCAGCATCTGTTGTCATCTGTGTTTTCGATCTTAGCCATTCTGATTGGTGTGAGGTGTCATTTTGATTTACATTTCCCTGATGATTAAGTGTCCCGCGCTACGGTCTCGCCAGCAAGAACGACGCGGCACACATAG